>JAZKJV010006837.1:0-600000 GCA_037367405.1 Ottelia alismoides
TAAAATCGAGAGAGAAAAGAAGAACGGAAGAAAAATCACAAAAATAAGCCTGAAAATTCAAACCATTTTGATATCCGACAAAATTTGCGGTTGTCGAGAGAGACTCAAAAAAGAAATAAAGAAATAAGATGTTATTAACTGTATGTTAGAAAATCAAAGAAAATCTAAGTCATCCCAAGCAACGGCACCATTTTCAAAAGAGTCTCCGACTTAGCAGTTAAAAAAATGTCGTTTGTAGATACCACTAAAGAGGAGGTGTTTCAAACAGAGGACAACAACCAAGAGAGAAGGAGATTAATACAAATAAAATGAAGAAAAAATCGGGCTCTCTCCTAAAATTATTATTTCAATAAATTTTTAACCAGGAAAGTGCTCATGAGTCAAATCTTTTTATCAGTTTTTAGTTTTTCTATTTTTATTTGATTTTAAATTTTTATATTTTTATTTTATTTTTTTGAAATGATATTTTCAATAATTGATCTACAATATAGTATATATGGATGATAGAGAAAATAGTGATACTATATAGTAGATAACTCGCTCGAACAATGAGCTCGAAAAAGAACTCAAATAGAAATCAAAATGATTCAAATATCAACGAATAAAATCTCAACAAATATATGATTAAATCTCTTCGAAATTCAATTCAAAATAAAATGTACAAAAATACTATGCTCAAGATAATTTTTATGAGTGTCCTCAAAGGTCCAAAGTCTATATAGCAACATTAGAAAAAATTAAAAAAAAAGAAATAGAGGTTCCTTTCAATTAGGCTCAGTTCAGGACCTAATTGTAAGAAAAAGTATGGAAATCCTTATAAATAGTTCCTCGAACGAGGACCTAAATGTAAATAGGGAAAGGTCTAGAGGCAGGAATAGGATTCTAGAGTCTTCTAGGGGGTTATATGAAATTATTCCGCCACTTCACTCATCCCCAATCAAGATTAGTTCGCGTGATTGAATCTGGGCCGCTCATGCATCAATGCGTCAACAGCCTGCGCTCCATGTTCTTCCTTTGTTCTTCTCTAACTCTAGATCGGGCGGCGATGCTCTTCAATCTCCGACAATGTATGCAATGGTCTAGAGGTTAGGACAGAAGGGGAGCATCTTCCCCTTCGAGATTGCCTACTGCGAGGGGGTACACTCGAAGATAAGGAGCTTCAGAATCTTGGAAGGTTGACGATCAGGGCTTGCTAGCTCGATTAGAGTTTAGGAGGTTCATGGATCAGGGCTACTCTACTGCTAGTGGTTGATTGATGGAGCTGCTCCAGAGGATGAAGAATAGTATGTGTGTGCTCCCGAAGCTCGTAAAGACCTGAAAGAGAATATTGAATGCTCGATTCGTTGAGGAATCGACTAAGAAAAATAAGAATATTGCAACTTAAAAAAGGGGTTCCAAGAACAATGGAATGTAAGTGAAATTGGTAGGGTTTAGATCAATTCGGGTGATGGATTTAATGTCTGATTCAAAGATAAAAATAAATACAATCTAATGATGATATTAGATGTCTAATTGAAGAATGAAAATTAATTAAATTGAAGAAATGAAATGGGTGTTCACTTAGAAAAGTATGGTTTCATACCCTCTATGTTCTCTCGATGGTCTGTGATTATCGAAGCTTATCTTTCATAATGTGGCGATGTAAGGCAACAAGGCACCTTGGAACCTTCCTTCGACTAGCCCTCTTCCATGTAGAGTAATGACCATGCCCTGTCACTACCAAAGAAAGGTAGAGCACGGTGGAGAAGTTGGGATTCAGCCATTGGAAACGTTGGTTAGGGAAGACTTGTTTGAAACTGGTGGAGTTTAGGTTAGTAAATAGGAGAAACGAAGAAAGTGTCGTTCTGATCTGAAGGCTCGTGTATAAGACATTAGTTACGAGATGAAGTTGAACGGTTCAGATCGAAGAATGGGTGAAAGAGGGTGCAGGATTAGTTAGTTGAAATCAACCAAACAAAATGATTTGTTAACTGATTCTTGAGGTTGAAGATGAACGTGGTACTGACATGAGTCAGCACCACACTAATCTTTAAAAAAAATTCAGTATTAATTACATAATAAATGATAAATGAGATTATTTTAAATAGGAATAAAAACAGGAAATTTAGATAATTAAATTCTCTAACTTTTTGTATAATTTATTTTTATAAATAATAAATAATCTATTAAATATAAATATAATATCAATTAATAGATATATAATATCTTAAAAACAGGTTTTGTATTTTTAATTCAAAATTTTAATAAATGTTATATTATTTCTATATTTTATAAATTAATAAAAAATAATAATAATAATGTGATTTTTTATTAATTTTAATAAATTAGTTTATAAATATTAATAAATATCTTATACATTTCAAATTCATATATAAATTTGGTTTTGTATTATTTGAATATTAAATAAGATTTTAAATTCTGAAATAGTTTATAGATAAATTACAAGATCATGAAATGAATTAAAATTCAAAAATCAATGATAGCATATAGTATGTTCATAATAAAATAAATAGCGTAGAAACACAGTTGTCATTAAGTCTCAAAACTAACTTTTTTTTTGCAAACAGACTCCAATGTGAATGAAATCATCTTCGTTAATTAGATAGTATTATTTATGAATTTAAAGGTTTGTATAGAGAAATTGGAGTTTGTATGAAGAAGTTATGTGGTTCAGAAGTTGAGAAGTCGACAATTTGAAAGTTGGATTTCTTGGCATATATACATGTTGGGAATTTTTTATGATTTTTTTATTTTTATATTCATTTTTAAGAATATGTAGGAGAAGAGTTGGTGAAAATATATATAAATGAGTTAATTAAACATCATTGAAGTTTTGATAAATAATGAATAAATATAGAATAATATTCTATGTGTAAAATTAATTTTTTTTGTTGTTTTCTTCCTTATCTCTTCCTATGTTATTGTTTGTCAACCAAATCCATACTAACTTGGTCTTGGGGTTTAGGTTATATAATAAATCTGTCATGTATATTTTATATTTAATTTAGCCATAAAGTATATATATACATATTCATAGCCTACCTCTTTTTTATTTCTTTCTTTTTGTTCTTTTATTTATTTAAATGTTTTTGATGCATAAAATTGCAATTTCATTCATGAATGATGTTTCTATAAGAAATGATATTTATTGCATATTTCGTTTATTTTTTAAAGGTTTTAAGACAAAATACACAAGAAAAGCTAATGAATCATGGATTCGTCAATGAGTCCTCAATCTAACCCTTTAGATATCATCCAAGCACTAGCCTTTTTTATTCAAAATTTGAATCAAGAAAGGTATGATCATTAAGATGGCCATGGTACATAATCCTAAGTATACCAAGGGACCTATAATGCAAATTAATTGTACTTAATTTCATATTAAGGAATGAATTGTAATGAAAATTATTCCATAATAGCTCGCCATGGGCTCATATGTCCAACACCAACTTCTTCCAGATGTCCCATGAGCCTATTCTTGAGATATGAGAAAGATGCAAATACTTGACATATAAGTTCCCCCGTCATGATATACTAAGGATGATTTTAGTTCAAACATTCTTTGGGGTCTTGAGTATCGAGAACCACAGGCTTGTATATGCCAATTACGGGGTTTCACATTGCAATAAGGATGAAGACATTATATAGTAGTTTTTTTATAATATGGCGGAGAGCACAATAACTTTTTTTCTTCTTACACTTTTTAGAAGCATCCTTCATTTCCCCACAAGTCCGTCAATATTGTGGCATCTCATGGTGTGGGTAGAATTGATATTTCAAACTTGATCATTATTGGGAACAGTGTTGTAAAAGTCGCCCGACCGGCCCGACTAGTAGGTCCGACTAGTTTAGTCAGTAGGGTAGCCGACCGAATACCGACTAATTCCGATTAGGTACACTAATCGATCAATGTTTTCTTGGAGATACCATGTTTTTTTAATGTTTTGCATTTTTTATAAGCAAACTTATTATAATATGCTTAATGTTTTATTTAAATTAAATTACTTCTTTTATTTTATTATGGTACTATAAAAATGTACAAAATCTATGTAAATATATGTATAAAAATGAGTTATATATTTAAAGTAATCATAAAATTCAAAGCCGATTAAAGAAGTCCAACTAAATCCGATTAGTCCCCCGACTACTGATTAATCCTTAATCAGTGACCCAACCGACCGAGTACCGACTACCGACTTTTGCAACCTTGATTGGGAATCACCTATACAAGGTTGATATAATTGAAAAATGATAACAAGACCTTGAAAAACTTAATATGATCGAATAGAGAACCAAGTAGCTGAATAAGATGGATGAGATTACCAAGCACCCGGAGTTTCTAATAAGTACCATCCATGCCTGTCAAAGTTCAAGTGCTACAGCTGAGTCATCTGCACCTGAGCATAGTTCTTCTTCTTCAACACTACAAAGATCTGGAGTATCTCCTCACAATTAACACATGTATGACATGTTGACTCCAAATTAAGGACTGCAACAATACCCAATACATACAGTGACGTACTATTCATGCACTCCATTTTATTCAGAACAATAGTTTCCACCTCACATATAGGAGGTGAATGGCCTATGGAATAGCTAGGAGCGTATCCATACCCTTCTACCAGGGTCGCCTAGTTGGCTTCTCAGGCCACTAGTAAGCCATTTCACCAGCCTCAGGGAGGGAAACATTTCCAGCACCAGCCACACTAGCCTTGGTTTTAGTCTCCACCACATTTTCATACATGGAGCCGTCACAACCTATCCCATACTATCAACTATACTATTAGCAACATCCTGCATAATAAGAACATTAGTATCATCTTCCTTCTTAATATTAGTTTACCTCTCATTCTGTATATCATGGGCACCATTAGCCTCAAACATATTTTCAGTCTCAATGACTTCTAGTTATTAAGCAACCAGAGGCACCTTCAGTAAATCTCCCATTTGATTACTTGGCATAATTGATGAAGAACATGAATGAGATCAATCAAAGGCTATATGATCTGATTGCAACCAAAACTATCATTCCAGCTCAGGTTGCAGCCATTCCCAACAACTTTTGTCGCAATTAGGAGCAGGTAGCCCACAATGATCCTATCCTCACCAAGACAGTTATTGTTCATGATTTTTATTATGTATCTAATGATGTCACTCTCAGGAGCGGTCGGAGCTTGCAGACACCAACACCATTGGGATTGAGGAATAAAATGATCGATCTTCAACTTCATCTTCTTTATCTAGTGAGCTCAGATCAAATGTTGCAATCGATGGAGGAGCATCATCATAAAAAGACTAAAAAGTGAAGAAAACCAAAAATATAAAAAATACAATAATAAGATATGCAAAGCTAAGTCAACCTTGGAGGAGAGCGCACAAGATGCAGTTCTATATTGTTCAACAGTAGACTAAGTAGCCCATTCTTTTCTTTCTTTTCTTGGTATGGATGACTCTTTACAGATTGATTCTAGTTGTCTATACATTTCGATTCCAAGATTATAAATAAAGTTGTTCAGATTCTTTTTCTTTTTCTAATGCATTGAATAAAGGAACATCATTAAAAAATTTTAAAACATCTTTATCATATCATAATATGGTGGAAGTTCTTCAAAACGTTTCCCGTGAGATGGCACTTCTAATATCCATAGAGTATATGCCTGAAGCGATGAAATGGATGAAAGAAGATTGTACCTCTAAAAGTCCATCAAAGAAGAGAGGACATAGTAAGATAGAAGATCACATCATAACAATGAGTACTAAAAATGCCATAAAACATTAACTCCCAAATAAAAAGAAAGATAAGGGAAAAGCCATTGTCAGATGCGAGATTTAAGATCAACAAATTGATCAAGCTCTTCTAGACGATTATTCATAAATTAGCCTAATTATCTTCTAATTATTTGAGCATCTCAAGCTCACACCTCTTAAGAAAAAGCATAATGAACATTTAGTTTGCAGACTAATCTATAAAGATGCCTAAGGGCATATGTCATAAAATTGTCTAACGGTGCAAGCTTGAAATTCCTTAAGGATTTTGTTGTTTTATATATGGAATCTTCTGTACAATGAATTATACACCATTTTTTCTTTGTTGAGCCTTTCTCCATATAGTGAAATCCATAATTGATTATGGGGCCAAGAAGATAACCATTCACTCTCACAGTGAAAGTGTTATTGTAGAGATGATCTCAAAGTCGAAAGTGAAAGTCACATCAGATGATAGTGTTTCTAATCCATCCAACACAAAAGACTATGATTATATAGAAGATATTAGGCAGGAGCCATTATCTTTGGATGATATTGAGAAACAAGAATTCCTCTCTAAAGAGGAAAATTTAAATACCACAGTTTTCAGTAGTACACGTACTAAATATAGGAGTATCGTTGATGAAGTGCATAGAGTGGCTTAAGAAGATTCAAAGATGCATAAGTACATTAAAGAAATGATGATGGTTTATGGATGTGATATTTTTTAGGATATTTGATTCACTCCTACATTACATGTATGTGCCTAATCTTTACAAATCAGTTGAGTAATTTCACAGTGTCGTTTGTGATTAGGGATTTGTGTATTCAGACATGGACACATCTGAGGATGACCCTAATGTCAACATTCATCTCATTGACTCCATTACTCAACGGACATGAAAGAAGGTCAAGCTTCTACGTTCTTGAGCATTGTACATTCTTTTCTCCTTCTATATTCCTTTCTTTTTATTCCTTCTATCTCGCATTGTTGATCATTCACCTCTTTTCTCTATGTGTATGTGTGTTACTTTGGATAACTAGATCCTAAGTATATGGAAGGTGAAAGATGCAAGTTATTCTATTTTCAATTTATTTCATTAATCATGTAGTTTATTATAATTAGGGGAATCTTATCCTAAATATAGTGGAAGTAGTGTCGTTCATTTCATCTTGCTTGTTTTTTTAGTTTCTTATTTTTTGTCATTTATCCCCCAACTTGTTAGTTTCTTTTCTATATTTAGGGATCATTTACCCTATGTGTGTAGTGGGGGGGGGGACAAGTCGAGTCCTTGAGTTTGTATATTCTCTTTATCTCGATCATTCCTATATATACAATCTTCCATACATAGGATTATTTGATCCTATAAGGGGATGATCAAATCCTATTCATTTTAATCATTGTTTCAGTCATTTTATTGTAGCATTCCTTTCATATTTTGATACTTAGCACGATTTTAGTCTTCCATTAATGTTTATGGGTCACTTTGAGGACATAATTCGAGCTAAGCATGTGCAGTGTTGTATATATGTTATAGATACTTTGAAAACCATAACTCGTACTTTATTATATTTTTAATAATATGGATCTAAAATTTTTTGTAAAAAAAATATATTTCTAAAAATCAAAAGAAATTTGTAAATATGTTATAAAAATTGTTTTGTAAAATGTTTTGCAAAATTGTTTTTAAAATCTTAAAAAAATGTAATGCAAAATGGTTTGTAAATTACTTGTAAAAATCTTTATGAAAATAATTTGTAAAATATTCGTAAATTTTTTTGTAAAACATTTGTAAAATGCTTTGTAAAAATGTTGTGAAGTTATTTTGGAAAAAAAGGTTGCAAAATTTTGTAAAATCATTTTATTTGTAAAATTGTTTCATAAAATTATTTTGTAAAAAAAATTATTGTGACATGTTTGTAAAATCTTTTAAAAAATATTTGTAAAATAGATTTGCAAAATATTTTATAAAAGTGATTTGTGAAAATCCTTTTCAAAAGTTTGTAAAATATTGTTCTAAATTTATAAAATGTTTTGTAAAAGGTTTGTAAAATATTTTGTAAAATCTTTTTAAACCTTATTTTGTAAATTTATTTTGTAGAATGTTTTGTATATAAAATGTGTTGTAAATTACTTGTACATAAAATCCATGATTATGTTTTAAAGGAATTTTTACCCGGCAGACCCTATAATCTTTGTCAATGACCTCTAAGACCTTTGAAACATCGTAATTCCTCTCGCAACCCCGTAAACATGTTAACCTTTATCATACAACCCCTGTGGTTAACTCCCATCCATCTAACCATTAAACCAACCGGATTCTGTTATCTTCTTTCATACTATACCCAATTTATTTATCAAATTTTCTAGAAATGCCATTCCCTCCCATCCTCCATCTCCAGCTGCCCCTCCCTCCCACCGTCCACCTCCAGTTGAAGACGTCGCCTCACCTCCTCCGGTCCATTGCCCGCCCCTACTCCCCCGTCAACCGACCTCTTCTGTTCGACCCCCCTGTCGCCGCTCGAAGCCCCTCCCTCAGTTACCAGGCTTCAGCTCAAAGCCGCAACCGTCGCTCGAAGCCCCTCCCCCGGTGACCAGGCTCCCCGCTCGACCCCCTTCCCCTCTAATCCATCGCCTCCCCTGGGTCCACCTCTGCAAAGCCCCCCCCCCCCCGTCCCCATCTCACTGCAACCCCCCCCCCCCTTCGTCCCCGTCCCGTCGCCTGCCCCTGCAACCCCACCCCCCCCCCCCCCCCGGCCCGTCGCCTCCCCCTGCAAGTACCCATCGCCTCCCCCATGCAAGCCCCCCCCCCCTTTCTGTCGCCTCCCCCTGCAAGCCCCCTGTCTCCCCCTCCCGGGTCCCCGTCCCGCTGAATCCTTCCCCCCCCCCAATCCCACCACCTCCATTACAAGCCCCCCCTCTACCCTGAACCCTGTTGTCTCCGCTGCAAGAACCCCCGCCCCCATCCTGCCACAAAGCGAACCCCCTCCACACCCCACCCCCCCCCTCGCGTCCCTGCCCCCCCCCCCACCCGTCGCCTCCCCCTGCAAGTACACTCCCCCTAACAAGATCTGTTGCCTCTCCTTGCAAGCCCCCCCCCACCACTACAAAGCCCCCCGGCACCTGTCGACCCCTTGCAAAGACCCCCTGGTACCCGCCGCCTCCCCCCGCCCCCATTCTCGCTGACTCCCGATCGCAGGCTCTTGCTCTTCTCTAGCAGGCCGGTTGGCTCCCTCGACCCTGCCAACCTTCTCCAGTCGAACCCCCATCCTTGACGGTCCAGTGGGAGGGGTGGCTGTTAGAGGAGGGAGGATTTTTTACTTTTCTTGGTTAATTCTAGTCATCCGATTATGGATTGGTTAGATTAACTCTTTCTAACTCAAAAACATCAACTCTAGATGTGTCAGTTTAACGGTAGGGTTCGTGGGGTAAGACGGAGCAACTTTACAGGGGTGAGGGAGGAATTACGATGTTTTAAAGGTCGTGGAGGTAATTGACAAAGATTATAGGGTATGCCGGGTAAAAATCCCTTTTTTAAAACATGTAAATAAAATTCTTTTGTAAAATATGTATGAAACTTGCAAATAAAAATATATTGTAAACAAATTTTTGTATAAAACTTGCACAAATATTTTATATATTTTTGTATAAAGCCCTTGGTATGCTTGTATATAAACCTTTTAAATACTTGTAAATTTATTCAGCCCATTGTTTCATGTAAATATGTAAATGTTGAATTTTTGTATATTTAAATATAACCTACGTAAATTTTGTATATTTGTATATAACCCATGTAATCAATTTTTTTGTAAATAAAATTTTGTTTAAAACTTACATAATTATTGTATATACTTTTGTATATTTGTATATAACCCATGTAAATGTTGCATTTTTATATGTATGCATGAAAACAAAAATATAAAATAAAGTTTCTAAAATAGGCATACATGTAAAAAATAAATAAAGAAAAAAGAAAGAAAAATTTTCTTTCCGAAGCGTAGTATCAATAAGCAAGGCATATGTTTCAAAGCTAAAGTTTGCAAGGAAGCTTGTAGCTAGACACTTCACTACACTGCCCAAGCTCCAAGAGAGATGTGGCTACACCAGACATGCTCTATTCTCTTATTTACCCTATCTTCTTGAAGCCAATTGAACTTGAACTTATAAGAAAATACCCTGCTCCTTGAGGAAAGAGTAGCTAAACATGGGTATTAGGGTAACCTCACTAGAGAATTTGGTTTCTTCGCCATTCTCATAGGTGGAGAGCTACCATTTCACACACACTATACAAGTAAGATTTATAGTTATAAGAGTTTTCTCATGATAGACATGTTCTGACCTGAATGTTGAGGTAAACTGAACAAAGAATTGTGGAACTTGAGTATTGAGTCTTAAATCCTAATCACAATAATACTTCACCAAACTAATAATCCAGAGGTTTTATTGAGCTCCATAATTTGATTTTATGAAGAATAGTTTGAAATCAAACTTAGTTTAAGTTTTTTCTTTTCCTTTTCTCTTTTGGTACTTATTCTTCAAAAAAGTGTTTGCTAAGGGACTAGCAAAGGAAAAGTATAGGGGTGATGAATTAGCAATTCATCATCTTTAATCTTTTATTTTGGCTTAAAATACCTTATAAAATACATTTAAATATAATTAATTCGCATCTCTTAACAAACTAGCAACATATGTTAATATTGTGTTATTATCACATATTTTTACCCAACACAAAAGAATAAAAAAGAAAAGAAAGAAGAAATAGTCAAGGATGTATATATGTATTATAGATACAGATTGATTTTGGCCTTGAGAGTAGGTTAAGTATTGGCCTGATATACAAGGAATAAAGTAGGAGGAGATTGGATCATTAACTTATAAAAATGCCATAAAACCAAAGTTCACATTTAACATATTCATCTTATACACCATGTACATGTCTTGTAATATTTTATTTATCATTGAAAAAGCTCAATTAAAAATGTTTTATTCTTTAAGCTTGTTTATAAAAATGTTATCTAAAGTATTAAATATTTGTGAAAATAAATTGTATACAGAATAAAAGGTACAACACCAAGAAAAAGCTATGAAATAAGAATTGAAAGCTCAATATCTACTCCATATGAACTCAAAATTAATTAAACTCACTTTCATTGTTCTCTAAATAAAAATATCTTTAAAGCGAAGGTAGTTTCATAAATGTTGGAGTTAAGATGCAAAAGTCATTTCTTTTGTGTACAACTATAAGTGTACAATTATATATTACCTTGTTTATATTTTATTCTTTATATTCTTGTGCATATTTAGTTTTAATGTCTTGTACATATTTTATATTAAATATATAAATAAAATAAAAAATAACAAATTCTAAAAGAATAAAAAAATAAGTGTATATATTATACATGTAAATAAGACCTATGTTCTAAATTAACCTATTTATGTATCCTTGTAAATAGTTTTGAAAAAATTACTCAAAATGTATTTAAACCTCATAAAATATGGTGTAAATAAATAAAATACAAATAATAAAAATATATTGAAATAATCACTAACATTACTTATAATTCATGTGTATCGATAACTTTTCTCTAATTGTTTAAATACATATATTTATTTGTATAATTAAATTATTTCTTAAAAAAATAAAAAATGTAGCATTTTTATCAATTATGCCTATCTATGATATTGCAATATCAGTTATTCCCCTTCCTTCTTTGAAAAAATCAGTTGTGCATGTAACTTCTTTCACAATGATCACTTACGCCCCTCAAGTAAGTTACCTTCCATCTCCATTACTAATGGACATTAACTTTGGGGACACAAGGGGAATAATATTCTAAAAAAAGATTTGAAGGTCTTCCTCCAACTACTCCCCCCTCTCCCTACTCCCCCCTCCATGCCCGCTCCTCCTCCCCCGCCCTCCCGCTCCTCCACCACACCCATCCTCCTCCTACACCCTCCCGCTTCTCCCTTGCATCCCCTTGTCCTCCTCCACACCCATGCTCCTGCACTGACTACTCCATCTCCTCTTATTTCCCCACTCCTCCTCCCCTGCCCTTCTTCTCCTCCAGATTTCCACCCTTGTCCACCTATGTACCATGCTCCTCCATCGCCCCTCCTTCACTATCGCTCATTGAAGGAAGTAAATTAAAAATTAATTAATACGCATCATGGAAATGTAAAATATTTATCAAAAATTTTGCCAAAGTAATCTTTGTTCATCATATGAACTAGAAATATAGTATAAAAATTTATGGATTCAAAAATTATAAATTCTAAGGAAACCACTTCCAAAATAATTTTTGATACCCACATTGAATAAAGTACATAGATCAAGCTTACCTATAGAAGTGTCAGTTTGTAAATGAAGAAACCTCTTAAATAAGGTATGATATGCAGAAGTCTCTCTCGTGGATGCGGAGATGAATCGTGTTGCTTCCCATAAACTCAGACATCAAATAGAGAAACAAGAAGAGGCCTGTGAGAAATGGACGATCTCAAGACTTTACTATATCTCAAGGGACACGAAATTTGGAAGGACTATTGCTCTCTAAAATTGTGTTGCAAAAGAGAAGGCCTTGTCGTCCATTTATACTTACACCACATGTCCAACATGTGTGTTGTAGTCCCGTGGGTTTTAAATCAAGGGCTTAGAGCAAGTCCTAATTCAATAAGGATTATCTCCTTTTTATCTCCAATTAATATTAACTAATTAACAATAAATAACTTAGCTTAAATAAAATTAGTTATGGTTGTTGCCTTTTTAACTATTAATTAATGAACTTGATAGCCACCTCATCAAAATTGGAGAAATTATGGAATTAGTCCTCGAAGATTATGCATAATATTCATGAGCCCAAAAAATGTAAATCCAGTTTACATCTACAAAATTAATGTGTTCACATGCCTAGGAAATATTATGTAAATCATATTTACATAAATATGTTTATGAATCATATCCATATAAATATTAATTATTGTGAATCATTATTCACATTAATTAATGAGATATGTTTGTGAATATTATTCACAAATTTACCCTTAAGAAATAATAACTATTATTATTACTATATTGACATCAGTAGGTATGAGTCTTAATCCAATTAGGACTCTTGAGATACATATGCAGATACTTGGTGATAATGTTAAAGATATCATACTATACATGTATAGTGACTTGATATGCGGAAAAATATCAAATTGCAATGTTTATACCATTTTTGCAAAGATCTATCACATGCAAATGCTAAGTTGGAGTTGTAACACTTTACGCATTGAATGATCTCAACAAAACACATCATACTCTCCTCTGGACAAAGTGTCGGTGAGCTGAATCCAGCTTCCTTGACCATTTTAATCATAGTACAAACAATTTAGAGTTAAAAAGTGAGCCCAAGGATTTTGTATATTTCTGTTTCCATGACCATTTCTGTTTCCAACATTTGGACATTGAAATTAGAATTGGATACAAGTGAATTGTGATAATCCAATTAAATCACAAATCATCAAGCTAATGAAGTTACTAAAAACCATCATGTTTCATCACTCCCTCGAATGGAAGTGTCATGGTAGATGATCCATTACAACATATATAACCCTGAGTATTCCCAATACTCATTCATCATTCATACTTGAAGACTTTGGTAAATCCGAAGGTCAAACCCTGGTTTGACTATCATGTTAAGAATATATCAATAGATTTCTCATTTGATAATTGGGTGGCAATATTAATCATATACTTTCAAAAGGCATACATTAATATCTCGAATTAGTGTCTCATTTCATAAATAAGACAACCATGCATGGAATTAATTTTGACCCCAAAATATCTCATGAGTGAGCTCTGTCTCCCGGTTCATTAACTATGAACATGTATGATTCCTTTAATAGGTCATACGTCTCATATGACTTCAAATGCACATCAATGCGCCGGTTTATGGATCTTGGCTAGGTCACTAACCTATTGGTTCGTCAAATGTGTATACTCAGGCATATAGATGCATATTTATCTCAGGTCAAAGGATGTGTGCCCGATCATGAAAGTTATGATTCATGTCTTAGTTTATCTCTACTTCATCAAGTTAACTCTTTGACTTGATTATTCCAACAATTCTGAATCTCCGTTCCTATGTAGTGGACCTACATCGAGAAATCGGTTAGTAATTAGTTTTTAGAGAAATATTTCCATATCTTTTTTAGACAGGAGATCTATACTGAATATCACATGTTTAAAGTCAGTTGTGTCATCCCAGCTGCATGGTATTCAATATAGCCATGGTACATAACCTTAATTTTACAAAGGGACCTTAATATTAAATTGCATTCGCATTCTTTCATTTCATTTCAGATGGTCATGATAAAGCTATAACTTTTATTGTATTAGTGGGTCATCAAGTGCTTAAAAGTCCAACAATCTCCCACTAACCTCAAAACCATTCATGTACAACTCTCAACTCCGTATTCTTTACATGATGGTCAAAGACCTTTTGGGTCAATGGCTTGATTAACAGATCATCAATGTTGTCATTAGAGGTAACGTTGGTGATTGTGATATCACCACGCTTCTAGATCTCTCGTATGATTTGATATTTCCTCTCCACTTGCTTGCTTCTTTGATGCCACCGGGTTCCTTCGCTTGTGGTATGGCACCCATCTTATCCTAGAGCAATGGGATGGGAGATTCCGATGAGGAAACTATGCCAAGTTCATGAACGAACTTGCACAACCATACAACCTCTTTAGTAGCATCTGAAGTGGTTATGTATTCTGCTTCAATTGTTGAATCAGTTGTGGTGTCCCGCTTCTTGCTTCTCCATCTCACAGCACCACCGTTCAACATGAGTAAGAACCATGAGGTTGACTTCATATTATCAATATTTTATTGGAAGTCTGAATCAGAGTACCCTAAGGCATGAGATGATTATCTCCATATATGATGATGTAGTCTTGAGTTCTTCTTAGGTACTTGAAGATGCTCTTCACTGTAGTCTATTGTTCCTCTTGCAGCAGTATCGGTAGTGGATTGCCACTCCCATTGCATGGCAGATATCTGGTTTGTACACATCATGGCATACATCAAACTTCCTACTGATAATGAGTAAGGGAATACGGCCATGGCATTCTTTTCCTCAACAGTTTGAGGAGCCATCATAGGTGAATGCCATATCTTAAAGGAAAGGAAGCCTTTCCTAAAATTATCCATAGTGAATCTTTTCAGTACCTTCTTGATGTATCCTTGTTGTGACCATCTCAATATCCTCTTCTGTATGTTTCTGAATAATTCCAGACCCAAGATGTAAGAGGCTTCTCAGAGATCTTTCATCTTTGGACAACTAGATGTTAACAATAGTCGTCATACATGTATCATTCATGGTAATAAGGATGCCATCTGCATAAAGCACAATGAACACGATGGTGCTCCCACTAAGTTTCTTGTAAACACATGATTCATCTTGATTCTACATGAAATCATAACTCTTTATGGATTCATCGAATCAGATGTTCCAACTATGAGAAGCTTGATTGAGCCCATAGATGGACTTCTTTAGCTTGCACACTTTTCCTTCCTTAACTATGAAGCCCTAGGGATGCTCCATAAAGATATCCTCTTCGAAGTATTGATGTGAATGATCTTCTGGGTTTTTGAATTATTGAATAAATGTGTTGTGTCATTGACCCAAATATTCCCTCCATAAAAAATGTATTTATTCTCATGCAAAAATAGTTACAAAAATATAGCAAGAGAATTTTTTCTATTTAATTTACATGTATATCAACAGGATCAAACTCAGGGATGCTACAAATCTCAAGGGTTATTCTAATAACTGAAAGTCAATAAAAGAATAAGGAATCTCAAATGCAAACTATATTGGTTTTTGTGAGATTTTTATCTTTTTTCATTTTCTTGATTTTTAAATTTTTGATGATTTTAATTTTGCAAATTTTTGGTTTTCAAAATGATTAATTTTATTAAAGCAAATTTATACATGAAATAAATGCAACTATTTGGATTTTTTCAAAGATAATAAAAATACTCAAAATGTCGAAATAAATTTTTATCATTTTTAGTGATTTTTTTATTATTTTTCGAATTTTTAAGATTTTTAAATGAATAAAAACATGCGGAAAATTAAATAGTGAATATACAAGACTATTTTGTAATTTCAAATAGCAAACAAAAAAATTACTAAATTTATTTTTCCTGAAAACTATTATAAATTATCAACAAAGAGGAAGTGAAATCACTATTTTTGATATCTTCTAAAATTTTATATGATTTTTATAATATTGTGAGTATTTTACATTTTTGGGATTTTAAAAATGATTAATGCGTGAAAATTTGCATAGAGAATAAAATACATAAAAAAGAAACTATTCTTTTCTTTTGATATTTTGACACAATATTCTATTTTTTATGAATTTTCAAATCTCAAACAAGAAAAAATGTGAAGTTTTTGATTTTTCAATAATAGCATATGATAATAACTTGCAATGATAATTGTACTATGAAGAAGCACACAACATGAATATAACTTGATTTCTGAAGAATTTATTGAATATGAGAAATATTTATTTCAATAATAAAAAGCATGTAAATCAAGTATGTAAATACATGACTTAAACTCAATAATTAAATGTTTTGAAAATAAAAGATAATAGGAAATAAAAATTGAGGCAGACATTGCAATTTACCTGGTGTAAACGTGCAATGCCTATGAGATGGAACTAGCAGAGGGCATTTTGCAATTATTAGAAACTTAGGAGGGTGTAGATGCAATTTTTCAAATAAAATAAGGTCCTTCATTTGTGCCCTAAGTCAGAAGGGAAGGGGGTTGTGTTGCCCCTAGGGTGGAGCATTGGGCCCAACCCGGCCCAACCCGGGAAAGCCCGGCCCGGGTCCATCAATTTTCTTTGGGCTTTGGGTCGGGTTGAGGCCCGGATCTAGGATCCGAGCCCGGCCCAAGGCCCACGAGATCGGGTCCGCGTTCGGGCCTGGCTCGACCCGCTCCTATTTTGATTAGGTGGAAGTTGCACGTTGGCTCTCCGCCCTATCTGTCGGCTCATCAGGAAGCAGACATGGCAAATACGCATCGAAATCCTTCCAATCAAAGTCCGCCTCTGAGGGATCTGAATCAGAACAAACATCAATGTCACCACTCAGTATGCAACTGTCAACCTGTGTGGTGTCCTCTGCCAAGTGTGTGCTCTCCGAACTCTCGTTTGCCACAAAAGGTATGCACTCTGAATCTACAGACAAGGCGAGTGCTCGTGCTTCTGGATCTTCCCAAACTGCTTCATCATCGGTCATCACAAAGTCACACTCCTGGTGGACGTCTAACTCGGCATCTGTCATCTTCCCTACATCACTGTTATGCTCCGAGCAGGATGAATCTCTTGCTTTGATCTCGTCGATCGTCTCTATTTGTATACTTTCACCCTCTACGCGAAAGTACACCTTCACTATCATGGTCGGATACTGCCTTAGCTGTGGCCAAGAATGGGCGTCCTAGTATGATGGGGGCATCAGTCACCGATTCAGGGATCTCCATGTCTAGGATAACAAAGTCCACGGGGAGTTTTAGGCCCTGAATGGTGACGACCACGTCTCTCAACAACCCCTTCGGCCTCTTAATCGATCGATCAGCAAACTGAAGGACTGTCCTGCTCCGAAAAAGAGAGCCAAACTCGAATCGATCGAGTAAGGATGCCGGAAGGAGGTTGATAGAAGAGCCGCTGTCTAATAGAGTATGGTCGAACTGCTGCTCACTAATCTGGCATCTGACATAAGGAGCTCCTGCATCTGGGCGTTTGGCTGGCAGCTGGTTCTGAATGGCACAACATGTGGCACGGGTAAGCACATGGATCTCTCCTCTATTGTTCTGCATCTTCCTGCGTACAGTGGTCTTCTCTCTCAGATTCTTTTGGAAGAGGGGGATGTGCTCAAGTGCCTCCTGTAGAGTCAACTGGATCTGAAATCTGTCTATCATCTGTTGGTTGAACTCTAACTGTTGGGTCTTTTGGGATTTTCTTTTTTATTCCCCTTAGTCAAGCCGAGTGCTTGAGGGAAGGGGATAGATGGTCCCTCCTCAGACAGAGGGTTAGGAGAGGGCTTCTAGGCCTATGAAGGACTGGCATCCATGCAATCATCATCATTCGTCACACATGGACTTGGAATAGATGGAGAACCCTTTCCTTTATTCAATTTTCTGTTCTTTTTCATGGAGTCCAGAGATACAGCAAATGGTAGTACAGAAGGTTGGAATATAGATAGATTCAAAATGGGGATATCAACACCACCCGAAATATTCTTCTTTGCGGCCTCAGCACCACACTCTGGTTCATTATCAAAAATGGTGGCTTCAGCACCACCGTCTGCATCTGGTACTACGACGGCCTCAGTACCGTCGTCTGGAAGGTCATCCTTGGTGGCATCAGCACCACCGTCATCATCCTTGTTGCTAGTGGCATCAGCACCACTCTTCTCCTCATCTGGGGCTCTAGAGTCTCCATGGGGTTGTCCCTCAGATGAGCCGTCGCCGGCTGGTTCCCTACCGCTCCTAAGTGACACGAAGTGAGTATCAAACATAGAATGCATGTCATTCAAATAAGCACTAGGAGTGGTATCCTTTGTAAACTGTACCTGCTCAGACTTTCTTTTTAAGTTGTTCGGATTCGGCTCGCTCTATGCAGATATGGTGCCTTTCCCTTTCATTATGTCCCTCATTTCCTGCCGGAACTCGTCCATTTCTCGCCGGAAGGATGCCTGCTTTTCGGAGAGCAAGCGGGCGAGATCGTCAAGTGCTGGGTTCTCCATGGCTGCGGGAGAACCGGGAGTGTTCCCTTGTTGGAACTGAGGTTGCTGGTGAGAAGGAGGGTACTGCTGCTGGTAAGGCTGCTGTCGCTACCTCCACTGTTGTCCTTGATAGGTGTGACGAGGATTCTGCTGATATTGTTGTTGCTGTTGTTGGGAGTATTGGGGTTGTTGGTGTTGGCCACTACGATTGCCCTGAGCCGGAGGCTGCTGTTGGGATGAAGTACCTCCGTTGGACCAACGAAATCCGAGGTGATCGCGGCGAATCCCGGGCTGCTGGGGGTACCGGTCGTACCATATCCCGTTGACTTCCATCAATGGCTCCTGCTCGAAGGGTGGAGGTGGCAGTGCTGCCAATGGCTGATCCGATTGATAGATCACCATCTGAGTGTCCCGAGATGGTGGCTGCTGTGAATAATGCGGCAACTGCTGTATCGGCACCTCCTGAACATGGTGAACTTGGCGGTATGCGGGAGGTGGTGGAGTAGAACGGCTACCTCTGGACTCAGCTAGTGACCTGGGAGGCTGATGTGAAAATGATTGTGCCTCCTGAATACTCAAGATGTGAGTCTTCAGGTCACTCATGGTCTTAGCCAACTGGTCTATTTGTGCCATGCCCTGGCCCTGCTTCTTCTCCAAAATCTCAAGGCGGTCCAACTTTTCACTGATTATGCCCGTATCAGCTGCTGATGATTCATCTTGAGTTGCTGCTGAAGGAGTATGGGAATCGGTATCGATGCGGGCGATCCTCTGGTATGATCCTGCTCCTTGGGGAGGTTTCTGCTGTGTGTAGACTCTGGCTTGGGCCATAACTATAGAGTTTTCTGCCATTCCTTCATAAATGGCCCAAACGTCATCTTCACCCTTTGAAAAGTATGATCCTCCACAAGAGGCATTAACAAGCCCCTGCAGCTCCGGTGTCAGCCCACAAAAGAAACTCTGAACCAAGTTGGGCTTTGATATGTCATGATGTGGACACCGGTCAATGAGCTCTCTAAAGCGATCCCAGGCTTCATGGAATTGTTCATTTGGGATCATTGTGAAGTTGTTGATCATAGCTCTTGCTATATTTGTCCGGCCCAGTGGGTAATACTTATTTAAGTATGCGGTCCGGAGCTGTTCCCAAGTGTTGATGTACCTTCCCAAGTGTTTGAGCCAATAGGCGGCTCTATCAACCAAGGAGAACGGGAAGGAAATCATTTTGATGGTGTCCTCAGTCACAAATCTATCATGGATTGTACTGCATATCATCTCAAATTCTTGCAGATGGAGGTGCGGTTCTTCGGTGGCAAGCCCATGGAACTTCGGCAGTAGCTGAATAGTATGTGGGCAAAGCTCGAAGTCTCCATATATGGGAGGGAGTCTGATCCATCGGTGAGTGAGTGTTGCAGCTGGGTTATGCAACTGCCTCATGGTTGCTGGTTGTGGTCGTTCCTGATCAGGTCCTCCTCCTTCTGCATCTGGTCTTTCTCCGCCCTCATTTCTTTCTTCTCGTCCCTCACACATCTCTCTTATTATTTCACCCATGACCATCCCCTGATCTCGGATCTGTCTCTGCATGGTTTCCAGGGATGCTAACAGTGAGTTGTTGATGGCAGCTTGATCAAACAGGTACGGAGGTGGTCTCTGCTCATCTGGGTGTTCCTCTCTGCCTTCCATATCTTGGTTTTCTGCAAAGCCAAAGGAATCCATCTCAGGTGTCGTCAAATGTTCTGAACTCTGTTCTGCACTAAATTCTGACACCACTGGACTGATAGAAGAAGAAGGGTGGTCGAGGGGGAACAGGGTGGATGTAAACTCAGGCTCAGAGAGTGGGTCTGGACTCCCCGAAGCCGACTTAGATGAAAAAGGAGGAGTGCTCGATAGCGGTGCCATCAGATGTGGCCTAAGGGATCTCCTTCCCATCATCTTGATCTAGAGAAAGGCGGATGAGATTTCGAATGCAAACAGGATGATAAATCAAAACTCCCAATTCACCTACAACTCTTGAGCTGATGACCGTGAGAGTTCGGTCTGTTATCTTGTCAAATTTTATTAGGTGATCAGTCAATCTATCAGAGCGTTAGAGCGAGCTGTTAGGTACCCTACTTTCTTAGCCGACTGTCCCAATCCACGTCAGATCTTTCCCAGCCAGTATGAATTGCAGACCGTAACCCGGTTGTTCCCGCTAATTCACTCCGCTAAGGACATCGCGGTCCGCCTTACCGGTTACCAGAGAGATCCTCACTGGAGAACGACTAACCACGACCAGTAGTCAACTAAAATTTTGAGTGTGGCTCTATCCTAGTGCCGGGTCACTCTCTCGCAACAGATAAATCAAACAAGGAGGGGGTTACTCTCCCCAAGACAAAGTTTTTGGAGGGATGAGTTTTAAGGTCAAGTTTGCATTAGCAGTCCCAATTTTTATTGTTTTCACTTTTTATGTATTTTTTCTGAGCAATCATCGTCTAACGAATTTTCCAATTTCCTTGTTATTTAGAGTCCAATAAAACTGGGGGAGGAAATCGGAAAAGCCGATGTGCGGTCAAAATCTATGATGCATGCAGGGATAGAAACGCGTACCTTTCCGCTAGCACTCTACATGCAAAGTGATCCGCGCATAATTTAAAGACAGTAAATAAAACTACCTAGATGCAAGCACGAGGAAATCGTCCTAAGATGAGCAACTTCTATTAACGTGAAGAACAAGTAGCTATGACAAAGAAGAGAGTCCGGAGTCCGGTCTAGGCTCACCCCTCCTCTTCTCGACACATCGAGTTCAGGAGTAGCGCTTGACAGGGTGGGCTCGTGGCAGGTGATCTCTAGTCCAAGTCAAATAGCTTTTTCAATGGATTTGTAGCCAAGTTCAATTACGTTCTATAGGTACAGGCAAGATATTAGGGATTGGGCCTTAGCTTCTTAGTTCGTCACAGTCAACAAAAATTCCTATGTCGAGGGGCTAAATCCTCGAGAAACAAATAGGAATAAAAGCGATGAAGCCGCGAAAAACACAAAACCGCAGTGAGCCCCCAAGTGAGCAAACACTTGGAAATTAGGCCTGAGTGTCCCGGAGAGTCCAAGTTATTACAAATAAAGTCTCTCTCTCACTTTGAATTACAAAATTTTTAAACTACAAAAATTCTACAAAGATGATGGTCTTCTCAAGCCTCCAAGTCTCTTTGATGCTAAGCAAGCCTTCACGTGGGTGTCCCTCGCTCGGCGGTACCTCCCATAAAATTCAACAAAAAGGGTGATTAGACCAATCAACAATAGAGTTCAATGAATGTATAAACAGATAGGCAAATATCCACAATTAATCACAAAAGAATGCTCTATACGTTGTTGCTCCCCGGCAACGGCGCCATTTGATTAACCAAGAATCACAGGGGTATAAATGTCTCACACAAGCCGGAGACAAGGTCGCTGCGGCGACCCTCGGTAAATCCCGGTTAGATCAACAATTAACCCACAAACAAATCATTCAATGAAAAACAAGTGTGGAGTTAAAATTTATTATAACTCTACAAAATCTGTGTATAGTGCAAGTAATGTAGAGTGTCGAACACAAGGAGCAAGCAGGATAGAACAAGCAAAATGCACAAAATGTGGTTGTGAATATTTGTCTAAATGTGTTATTTTTTTGTGGGTTTTGAATTTTATATTTTTTTATTTAATTTTTGAGTTTATATTTTTATATTTTGCTTTTTAATTTACTGATTTTGTATTTTCTTTTTAGATTTTTGTAGTTTTAGATTTTTTTAATAAAGATATAATGTATATAAGGAATATATATGTACACTAGAGATAAGAGAGGGATAAAAATAGAGGAAAATACTCAAAATACAGGAAATAGAATGTTTTTGTGATTTTTATATTTTTCTAATGTTTTTGTGATTTTTCTAGATTTTTCCTAATTTTTTGGTATTTTTAAGGGCAAAAATACTAGTAAATAGTGAGAAAGGTTGTTGGCCGAAATTAAAATGAGGATGAAAAATATCAAACAGAATCAAAACTTCCTCAACGTAATTTTGTAATAAAGATAAAAAAAATAAGGAAAAATCAGAAACTGAAATTGTATTTTTAGGATTTGTTTAGAACTTTTAAGATTTTTTGGAAGGTTTTTGGTGTTTTGCTATTTTTAGGGGTTTTCTTTTGAAATTTTTAATGATTTTTTATCTGAAGTTAAAACATATAGAAATAAACAAAATATAATTTTTTTGGAATTGCTTAAAAGGTAATGAATATATTAAAAATAAAAGACTACAGGAAGGTAGAATTTTTTTTATTTTTTTGACTACTCAAACAAAAAGATAAAAATACAACAAAAATCTCTGATTATAGAACAAAGTCGACGGCACATGGACATATTTTTAGATTTTCAAATAGATGAAAGATGCTCCAGAAATAAATCAATCACTAAACATATTGTAGAAATTCTACAGGACACAAATTGCAATATTTTTTGTTGAAATTTGAACCCAAATTCGGCCATGCTAATTACTACAACATATCCAAAAATGAGCAGGTGATATTGAGTATTTCAAGTGTTATCAACAAAACAAGCCCAATCACTACTCTGACTTCATAAATTCGCCATAAATAGTTCGTACATTAGAAAAATATGAAATTTGGATATGATGTAGAACTCTTAAACATCTTTTTAACAAAAAAATCTCAAGAGAAACTGAGTTCAGACGAATGAGTTATAGCTATTACAACACAGGGGTACAGATGAAAAAGTAAATACGAAACTGCAGTACAAAAATGTACTTGAAAACTTTCCGAAATATGCCAAAAATGCGGGGACGTGATTGCAAAATGCCCCACTAACCCAGGTGGCATCAAGTTGATCTTGGATAACAAGAGAATGTGCGTGAAAGTGCTCCGATGTACCTGCAATTAGAAGAAGGGCTCGAGTACAAAACTCGGCCAAGATGTTAGGTACACAAAAAAATGGGATGTGAATGGGTTTTCCTTCACTTTGGTGAGGGAAGAAGGATGTGCTCCGACCACCGTATGTGGTCGAAGATGAAGGGGGTTGTGTATGAGGATACGTAGAATCGCGGAGGATGGCGGCGGTGAGATGAAAGCCGCGTCGAGGAGGATGAATGAAAGTCGAAATGATGGGATCGAAGTTCGCCGGAGCTTGCTCCGGCGAGGGATGAACTAGGTGATTAAGTGACTAAAAAGCAAGTAAACGAAATGCTAGAATAAATCTACGATCTACAAGTGAATAAAGAGCAAGAAAACAAGAGAAAAAAATGAAAGAAAATACGAAACCTCAAGCCAAGAATGGCGAGATGGACCTCACGGCTAAGGTGGCCGGAGATGGTGATGGAGCCGCCCTTTGACTCGCCTAGCCGCGCCTCCGAGGAGCTGGGGAGCTCACTGTCACTTCACTCTATCTTGAGCTCCAAGGAGGGTGTCCAAAATGGGTCCAAGAGGGTTCAAAAACGAATTGGAAGAAGATGTGGTCTTTTTGTACATGTGAGGTGGGCGGCTCCAAAGAACGATGGATATCTAGCAAATCGTTGATCCAATCCTTCAAGCAACCTTTGGGCGTGTATGAGGGTACATCAAGGAGAAAAAGTTGTGACGGAAGCTTAGCCATTGGGTGAAAGGGTCGGCCTTGAAAAATCAGAGAAATCGGACAAAAACAAGGATCTGACAGGAGTGGCAGAGGCTGGTTAGAGAGTTGATGTGGTGGCAAGAAGGTTGGTGTTTATCTTGAGAATAGACAGCTCAACTCTAGATATAAAGGTTGGGCGTGTATAATGGATGTATGTAGAGAAAAAGTCTAGAAAGAAGCCCAGCGATTGGGTGAACGAATCGGCCTATAAAAATTTGAGAATATTGGCAAAAACTAATGTTCTGACGCACAGCAGAGGGGGGGTCAGACAACATGATAATCATGCTCCAAAGCTCGAAGAAAATAGGGCGAATACATGATCCAATGCTAAAACTATATACTGGGCGTGTATAATAGATATAAGAGGAGAAAAAGTCAAGAAGACTTCATCATGAAAAGATGCACGATGCATCCTCCAAAAATCGGCGAAAACGGCCAATAACGTGGTTCTAACACAGTACATTGATAATTTTTCTATGTATTTTATACAAGAGTTTTATTTTTTTTTAATGTTTTATTTATCATTTTATTCCATTTTTAATATGTACATATATAATAATCTATGAAATAATAAAAATATGAAATAAAATAATGAATAATAAATAAAATGAATATTTTAATCGGTATAATATACAATAGGGGTCCAAAACTCAACTTTCAAACCGTAACTCCGAAAAATACGAAACCACCTTCATTAAATAGATTATTAAAAATTATATACAATTAGAGGTGAGTTTGATAAATTTTGAGTTTTTATTTGAGAGATACGGGACTGGGAAGTTGGGATTCCGGAATCTTATTCAGATCATAACTTTTTATCTGTGCATTATTTATGAGTGAAATCAATTTTGTATTTTTCTTTATTTAATTATATACAACTTTTATGTACAAAGTTTCTTTATTTAAAGTATAAAAGGTGAACTAAAAATAGGTCCCAAAATAATTAAAGAATGAATTAAACAAAATGAATTTTTATTGTATTTTGGCCCTTATCTCCCCCTACTTTATTCCTTGTCGACTTAGCCATCGAGATGCCTAGGTCTCGGGGTTTCGGGTCATAAAATATTTACAATATTTTATTATTTTTCTTTTCTTTGATTTATTCTATAATTTTGGCTTTAATTACAGTATTTTATACACTATTTACATACACATGCATGGGTGCTAAGATACGGGAATTAAGGGTATTTACACGCATTTGCTAGGGCTTTTGATGCCAAAATGATAGAATAAAGATGATGAAATGTGGCTTCATCAATGGACGTCAAGACGGCTTTCCTCAATGGATACCTCGAGGAGGATATCTACATGGAGCGGCCCCAGGGCTTCATGACAGAGGATGGTAAAGTATGCAAGCTGAAGAAATCCATCTATGGGCTCAAACAAGCTTCTCGTAGCTGGAACATCAGATTCGACTAGACCATAAAGAGTTATGATTTTGTGCAAAATCCTGATGAGCCTTGTGTATACAAGAAGACTAGTGGGAGCGCCATTGTGTTCATCGTGCTTTACGTAGATGACATCCATATCATTGGGAATGATACAGGGATGATGACCAGTGTAAAGATTTGGTTGTCCCATACCTTTGAGATGAAAGATCTTGGAGAAGCCTCTTACATCTTAGGCCTGAAGTTGTTCAGAAACCGAGAAAAGAGGATTTTGGGATTGTCACAACATGGATACATTAAGAAGACTCTTGAACGATTCCGTATGGATAGTTCTAAGAAAGGATTCCTACCCTTAAGACATGGTATCCACCTGTCTAAAGGAATGTCTCCTCAAACTGTTGAGGAAAAGAGTCCATGGCTGGATGTCCTTATGCATCAGTTGTAGGAAGCTTAATGTATGCCATGATGTGTACTTGGCCAGATATCTACCATGCAGAGGGAGTGGTAAGTCGTTACCAATCCTGCTATGGAGAGCAACACTGGAATGCAGTAAAGAACATATTCAAATATCTAAGACGGGCGCAAGATTACATCTTGGTCTATGGAGATGGTGATCTCCGAGTCTTGGGATATACAGATTCTGACTTCCAATCGGATGTAGATGATCGAAAGTCGACATCGGGGTTCGTGTTCTTGTTGAATGGTGGTGCTGTGAGCTGGAGAAGCAAGAAGCAGGACACTACTGCAGATTCAACAACGGAAGCCGAATATATTGCTGCATCGGATGCTGCAAAGGAGGCGGTGTGGTTGCGCAAGTTCGTGCTGGAGCTTGAAGTAGTTTCCTCTGATACTCCCATCCCGTTACTCTGTGATAACACGGGAGCCATTGCACAGGCAAAGGAACCCAGATGGCATCAAAAGAGAAAGTACGTGGAAAGGAAATACCACATCATTCGGGAGATACAAAAGTGTGGTGACATCATCATCACCAAGGTGGCCTCTGCCGACAACGTTGCTGATCCTCTTACCAAACCTCTGACACAGAAGGTTTTCGACCAGCATGTAATGAGTATGGGTTTAAAGATTGTACCTGAATGGTTCTGAGGGCTAGTGGGAGATTGTTAGCAATGTGAGCCCCGGGCGAACCATTTCTACAATAAATGTTATTGTAATGAATAAATTATCAATGAAAGTTATTGATTATTTTTCACTCCCTTTCTGAGATTAATGAATGAGTGCACTATAGGGTCCCTCTGTACAATAAGGGTTATGTACCATGGCTAACTTGATGATCATACAGCTGTTGATTCATTGGATGGATCATAGAGGCTAATGCTTGGATGAATATCTAAGAAGTTAGATAGAGGACTCATCAAGCATCATCAAATGATCATTAAGTGATGATCTCCAGTCTGAGTAGGAGATGGCAATCCTATCTCATATGACTGATATCTGACTGACCTCTTGATGCAGGTCCTCTGCATGGGAATAGTGATTCAGAGGTGTCAGGTTAGTTGAGTCAATGGGTTGACTTGACGAGATCGAGATAACCAAAGACCTACGTTGAATATTGTCACAACATAGGCATGCATCCTCTGACTAGAGACAGATATGTTGCTATATGTCTGAGTATGTACACTTGGCAGACCAATAGGTTGATGACCTAATCAAGGTCTATATACCGGCGAGCTGGTGTGCATGTAAGGACATATGAGTAAATATGATCTCTCAAAGGGATCATACAGGTTCACTTGTGAATCGGGAGACATGAGCTCACTCATGAGGTATTGGGACTGAACAAATTCCATGCATGGTCGTTGTTCTTTGGAAGCATGAGATGAATTTGAAGGTAAGATATATGCTTTGTGAAAGCATATGATCTATACCAAATCCCAATGACCAAGATTGAGAAACTTAAATGATCTAACCCTGAAGATGACAGTGCAAAAGTGATCTTTATCTTCAGAATGATCATAAGTCTTCCAGTATGCAGGATGTACAGGTATTGGGAATACCTGAGGGTGATTTGATCATAGACGATTGTATAACCATGACGCTTCCATTCCGAGGGAATGATGAAACAGGTTTGGATTTTAGTGACTCCTCTCATTAGAGAAGTGACCTAATCTTAGTCCATGAACTGGACATTGATCTGAATGAGATTCAGATGCAATGAGAAGATTAAGTCTACGGTCTTGATTTGATCAAGCATCACTGGGAGGTCCATGGGATCTGGATTTGAGATATGATCTCAACATCCAAGTCACTATACGTGGAACAATACAATCGCCCTGTCCTTATCTCCAAGTATCTGAGGAGAAATAGCATTGTTCTTAAATGGTTTAAGAACAATTCCATAAGATCTAAGCAAAGAGAAGTTGATAATTAAATGTGATTTAATTATCATGATGTATGAGAAATTATCCAATATGATTAAATGTGATTTAATTATTATGGATAAGAATAATGTGGATAGTAATATCCAATTATTCATAATATGTTATAAATGTGATTTATAATATATTAGAGAGAGTTAAATATAATTTATATCAGTAGATTAATTATTAATGTGTATTGGATACACATTGTCTAATTAATTGAAAATGTAAATTACATTTTGTTTTGGGTTGTGAATATGATTCACAATATTCCAATGTCAAGATTGCAATATTTCCAAAATTAATTGAGAATTATTTTGGTGAATTAAAATACCAACAAATTGTTGTTGGAATAATAAGTAGAGAGAAAATCAAGGAGATGTGCAATCTCATGGTAATCCATGAGATTGCCCTCCCATTAGGAAAGGAGGGGGCGGCACCGAATCCCTTGTGGGATTGGTGGCCGTCACCTCCCTCCAAAGGGGAAGGTTGATCTCCTTTGTTATCTCTCTCCTTATTTGATTGATTTAATTTGGTATTAATATTTATTTGATTTATCAAATATATTTTATCAAAATTAAATCACAAGTTGTTGGTTTTTACCAACAACAATCTTGACCATTGGATGGACATAAATCAATCTCATCCATTGATTTTATATGTCCCATGGATTGAGATCCATGGATCCCAAAACCCTATAAATATAGAGGCATACCATGCTCTCTCTTTACATGCTACTGTAGCACACAACTCTCTCTCTCTCTCTTTCTCCATACTCGAAAGCCCTCTCTCCCTCTCTTCTTGGTGGTCGTCCACCATACCTTGGTGGAGAGAATTGTCGACGCCCGCGCCATCGTGCTGCCGCTTCAACGCTCTGCGGTTCTCCATCTACTTGGAGTGCTTCACTCACGAAGGAGACGTTCGATCTCGTGCGACGAGATCAGGAGCGACCGTGCTTGGATCATCTTGGATTGCGAGGACACCGCAACTCATCTCCGCGCTCGCAAGCCGTTACTCCGACGATCGGACTTGAGACAGGAGGTCTCTTCTCTTAGAGACTTGATCAACCACGCTTCAAGAGGTATTGCATTATACTTGTTGTGGTTATAGATGAAACGATTTGAGAATGGTTCTCGGATCATGTGGTTTCATCGAATAATTTTTTAAATTCCGCTGCACCGAACAGCTAGTACGACTAGTCGTTCTTCATCGTATCCGATACGATGATCACGCTTCCGTGATGCGCTTGAGGATTTCTTCATATCCTTCATCCTCATCGCAAGGTCATTTCAAAACTCACCTTCATCACCCAAAACAACTGAATCTTCCCCTATTTAAACCCTTTTTTGCCTTCATTCTCCCTTGTCCATCATTCCACCGAGGCTCCTGATTAACCGAGATTAACGGGGGTCTAAATGTCTCACACAAGGCCGAGACAAAGTCGTTGCGGCGACCCTCGGTAAATTCTGATTAAGTCAACAAATAACCCACAATATCAATCAAACAATGTAAAGCAATATGTGGAGTTAAAATTTATTATAACTCTACAATAAGTGTGTATAGTGCAAGAACGTGTAGAGTGTCGAACTCAGGGAGCAAACAAGATAGATTAGGGAAATAATGCACAAAAATGAATGTGATGATTTGTCTGCCAATGCAATTTTTGTGGTTTTTATTTAATTTTTGATTTTATATTATTATATTTTTTATTTTTAATTTATTGATTTTTATTTTCTTTTTATATTTTAGGTTTTTATATTTTCTTTTTCTTTAAATATAATATATACAAAGTAAGAAAAGAGAGGGATAAAGTATTTATAAAAATAGGTAAAAATAAGTAAACATCAAGAAATAAAATATTTTTGGTTTTTTATAATTTTCCAATGTTTTTATGATTTTTCTAGATTTTTCCTAATTTTTTAGTATTTTTGAAAAGTAAAAATACTAGAAAACAGTAAACTAAGTTGCTAATCGAAACTAAAATGAGGATGGAAAATATCAAACAGTGTCCAAAATTCCTCAAATTAATTTTAACATAAAGATAATAAAACAGGAAAAAATCAGAAACAGAAATTGTATTTTTAAGATTCTTGTAGAAATTTTAAGATTTTTATGAAGATTTAAGGGGTTTTGTAATTTTTAGGGGTTTTCTTCTAAAATTTTTAATGATTTTTGGTGAAAACTCACGAAGATAAGCAAAATATATTTTTTGGGAATTTTCTAAAGTATTTTTATAATTTTATGTATATTCTAATGCAAATAGTGCTGAAAATGCTTGTTTTTGAATTTTTATAAATATTAAAATGCAATAAAAATGCAATACAAAAATATGGAGTGTAAGTACAATGCAATAAGAACTTAACTTGATTTTTTTGGTGACTTTTGGAATTTTATAGATGCATAAATTAAATAGAGACAACAAAGAGAAATTACACTAATAGCAAGGGCACATATGTAAATATCCAAACATCTAGGGGCCACAGTGCAAATTTCTTATAAAATATTACACTATTTAAGCAAGTTCCAGGACTGATTGCAAATATCAAAACTCGCAAGGGTTCAAGTGCAAAAACTCCCACCCCGCACGTAGAGTGCACGCGCTTGGGAAGGACCTAGATGCAATATACAAAAACCCCAAGGGCCACGTTGCAAAATATCCAAAAATGTAACACGTTACAAAATATTTCCTGGACTAAAACACAATAATAAACCCGCAGGGGTCCTGTGCAAAAACAACACCACCCCCGGCAAATATTCAAAGTATGGGGGCCTAAGTGCAAATATTACAAAATATTACACGTACACAGGTCATGTAAGGTGACGTGGACAGGACCCAGATGCAAATATTCAAAGTACGGGGGCCTAAGTGCAAATATTACAAAATATTAAAACTACACATGAAAATTTATGGACTAAATAATAAATACAAAAACGCTAAGGATAGAAGATGCAAAATATCCAAAGCTAGGCAATCCGACAGCGGGGGAGATGCAACTTGACACGTGGAGCGTGACGAACGGCGGATGACGGTTCGCTGATGAACGACGGCGATTATATCTTCCCCGAAGATCTAACGGTGGAAGCGCGGGAAGATCGGACGGCTGCTGTGTGAATTGGAGGGCGGCCAAGATCTAACAGCTGGCAGCCTAGGACGAAGAACAGGGAAGAAGGTCGGCGAAGCCGACCTTCTCCGACCTCTATCTCGACCGTCGACGATGCTTAGAGCTCCAAAAATGGTCGAGGGCGCTCCTGTGGTCTTTCTCTATGTGCTGGAGAACTCCAAAAACGGACGTGGACCGCCGGAGGGGGACAGACGAAGGTGGAGGAGCAGATGAGCTCCAGGTACCTCCGGCAATGGTCAAGTCTCCTCCAGGCGCGTGTTAAGCTCCAGAGACCTGTCAAAAAGGGTGAGAGGGTCAAGGGCAAAGTGCCTGGACCCCGTAGTGGCGGAGAGGTGACGTGAAATGGCGGTGCGAGATGGTGGCCGGAGGAGCCCTCCGGTGAGGTGTGGTTTGAGCGATTCGATGGTATAAACGTGTGACGATTCTTGGGGGGAAATGATCCTAAGACTACTGGGAATACAAAATGAGAAGAAAGTAGAAGAAAAGCGAGGACCTCGAAGGGGGTAAACCTGAGGTAGGGGGTACCTTGACACCGGAGTTGGCGGAGGTGGTGGAGATGCCTCTGACCTTCTTCGCCTTGGCTGACGACACAGGACCGGAGCTGTCACCTCCAGGTATCTGTGGAGCTCGAAAGGGACGAAGAAAGGTGGACCAAAGGGACTCAAAAATCAAAGGAAGGAGAGGGGGTGTATTTGAATGGTTGACGGTCGGATGGGAAGAACGAGGCACAACGGGAAGAGCAGAGCTTCGAAGCTTAAGGAATCACCTAGGCGTGATTCCCCATTGTTCAAGGAAGAAAAGTCAAGAAAGAATTTGCACGAAATGATTCAAGTTTCGTCCTCGAAAAAATCACAAAGAAAGGGGTCAAACGAGGTCTGACACGGGCACATGGGGGAAGGACAGCTAGTTGACCGGCAGGTCAACATGGATTGTCACCTGGTTGGTCCATTTACAACCAGGAAAAATCCCTGGAAAATGTTTTATTAATTCAATTTAAATTAGTAAATGAATTTATTAAATTTTTATTATTAAATAAAAATGTTTATTATTTTATAAAGTATTTTATTACGATTTTTATTTATTTTTATGAAGAATAAAAATACAAGTTACCATTTATAGGCTATATAGGTATACATATCTATATATTTTTAATATTTTATTTTTGTTTTGTGTATTTAATTTTATTTATTTTTTATTATTTTATAAATTTATAACTCATTTTTATGCACTTAAATATATTTTTATTTTATTTTTATGATGTATTTTGTACAAGTAAATAAATAGAAGTAGTATTTATATAGGTATAAGTATAGGTAATTCATCTAGGTAGAATATAAGTATTTTATTTTTATGTTTTCTTTGTGTTTTTATTCCTGTTTTAATATACACATATATTAAAATAATATTTACAAAATTATAAAATTATAAAATTATGAAAATAGTGAATAATAAATAAAAGGAATATTTTAATCTGTACAAGTATACAATAGGGGTCCAAAACTCAACTTTCAAACCGTAGCTCCGCCAAACACGAAACCACAGTCATTAAATAGCTTATTTAAAATTATATACAATTAAAGGTGAGTTTGACGCGTTTCGAGTTTTTATTTGAGAGATACGGGTCTGGGAAGTTGGGATTCTAGAAACTTATTCAGATCATAACTTTTTATCTGTACGTTATTTTTGTGTGAAATCAATTTTGTCTTTTCTATATTTAATTATCTACAACTTTTGTGTTCAAAGTTTCTTTTATTTGAGGTATAAAAAGTAGAACCAAAAATAGGTCCCAAAATAAATAAAGAATGGGTTAAATAAAAGGTATTTTTATTGTATATTGGCCCTTATCTCCCCCTACTTTATTCCTTATCGACCTATTCATCTAGATGCCTAGGTCTCGGGGTTTCGAGTCATAAAATATTTACACTATTTTATTCTTTTTCTTTTCTTTATTCTATAATTTTGGCTTTAAAAACTTTATTTTATACATTATTTACACACACCTGCATGAATGCTAAGATGTACTAATTAAGGGTATTTACATGCATTTGCCAGGGTTTTTGAGTCCAAAATGGCAGAATAAAGATGATGAAATGTGCATCCATCATCCCCCTATACTTTGCCTTTATTAGTCCCTAGCAAACGCTTACGCAATAAGTGTAGAAAGAAAAACAAAGAAAAGAAAAAGAAGAAAATCGGATTAAGTATAACTATCAAACTTGTCTTCGCAAAATCAAAGTTTGGAGCTTAAGTCGGACCTTTGGAATTTTAGTGCAGGCGTAACCTTAATGAGAACCGGACTTGAAATCCAACAGCCTCCGAGAATCCCAAAACTCAAGTCTCCTCAATAGCCATGTCAGAAATATTTCAACTCATACGCAAATCCTTATGACTATAAATCTGACTCGTACAGTGTAAGTGATGGTGGCTCTCCCCAACTGAAATGACAAAGAGACTGACTTCTCCAATATGACAACCCAATGATTCCCCAATCCAACAAGTCATTCCTCTAGGAGCGGGGTATTCCCTTCTAAGTTCAAGTGGCAACCAGCCCAAGAGGAGGGGGTGAAGAGAAGAATGGACGGTAGCCAGTTTAGCTACCTATCCTAGGATGCAAGACCAGTGTAGTCAAGTCACCCAGTTGCAGGCTCACTTGATATGACTTTGAAGCTCAAGCTTGCTTATTTGACTATACACATAGGTACACTCCGGCAGGCATTTTTATTTTTGTACATGCATGTCCACTATTTTGGTGTTTTTGCTATTTTTTGAATACTATATACAACAGCATTTACATAGGGAGTTTTTCCTCTAGAGCCAGTAGACTATCCCTCTTTTGAAGCTTTATTGCAACCCACAATCTCCTATCCTCAAAACTCATCATCACCGGACGGGTTGGGATGCACTTCCCTCCCTAGAGAAAGACAAGTGTTTCCACCTTTGTGCGTCTCATACCGGCAAATCCAACCTCCTCACCACTCCAACTGAGTTGAGCCAAGTGAAAGGTGCAGGTGTCCAAGTTAGGTCATTATCAACAAGAGTCGTGCGTGTGCTCCGAAATACTCTACTTAGGCAGTCAAGAATCCCAGTCTCGTGATCCTCAAAGAATTAAGTCAACTAGACCTGAAGTACCTCAATTCCAGCTCCTATAGGGCTCGTTTGGTTGCAGGGTTGGGCAGGGTTGGCTTGGTCCAACCCGGGTTGGCCCTGCAACCAAACAGGGTTCTCCTCCTCACAGTTTACTATTCACAGGGGTACCCCTTTCCAACCCAACCCTGTCCAACCCTGCAACCAAACGGACCCATAAGGTTCCTGTTAATTAGGTAGATTTAAGGTCCACCCAAGCTCCAATCTTCGGATTTTACTTAGACTCGTTCAACTATCAAACTCAATCCGAAAAATGCGAATGCCATGCAAATGCTATGCAGAAAATATTTTTGTGATGTAATTTTCAAAGATTTTGAACTTTTTATGATTTTTGAAAAGATGATGCATATGTATTTTTTAGATTTTTCAAAAAGATTTTTCAAATGTTTTTGGATTTTAATTTTGCAAATGTTTTTGGGATTTTTAAAAACAAAAGGTTTTGGCTAAAAACTAGGTACAAATATTTACACGGGGATGCATTTAATATTTACAAGAATTAAATTTTAAGGCTTTACAAAGGGTAAGTGGTCGATTTTATAGGTATATATAGTGAATTTTGGTGAGATGTATGTATTCCTCAAACTTATTTGACACAGATTTTTCAAACACTTTTGAAAACTATAGTCCAAAATACTTTTCACAAAGAATTTTACAAACATGTACACAAATTTTAAAATCATTTTTACAAAGGTTTTTCAAACAGTATATATAGTTTTTTCAAGATATTTTTATAACCATTTTTCAAACCATTTGCAAATCAATTTTCAAACCTTTTATTTCACGCAAAGAGAATAATTTTTTCAAACAAAATGTTTTACAAAGGCTGAAAACATGTAATAAAACATTTTCCAAATAGTTTTCAAAAGATTTTCAAAAGGATTTTTAAGCTATTTTTCAAACATTTTGCAAAAAATATTTTCACCTAATTTATTAATCAGTACATACAAAAATAATTTGAGGAATAATAGCATCTTTTTATTAAGGTTTTTTAATGAATTTTAAAGAATAATTATTAATAAAAATATGAAAGTAAGAGTTATGGCTAAAATATATACGCAGTATATGCGACCCCCCTATACTTAGCTTGAGTTATATCCTCATAAATCAGAGAGAAAAGAGAAGACATAACTCATACTGAGTATAGTAAAGTCTAAAGAATAAATGAATAAGGGATGAAGGAATGAACAAATGAGAAGTTGACCGCCCCCCCCTATACTTAGGATCAAATAATCCTAAGTATAGCAGACTGTACAAAAAGTAGGGAGGGTCAAGGGTGGGAACGAACAGATCGTACTCAGACTGTCTCCCCCTATACTTAGGGTAAGATATCCCTAAGTATAGACAAGAACAGGAGACAGTGGAGAGGATCAAAGAATAGAATCAACTCGGAGTGTACGCTCCCCTACACTTAGGACAAAGTACGTCCTAAGTATAGAAAACTAACAAAAAGGGGTGACACCTTTTCGGTAGATAAAGAAGATAGAAGAGGAAAAGAAGAAAAGAGAATACACAGATCTCATCTCAGTGTGTGCACCCCCCATACTTAGGACAAAGTACGCCCGAAGTATAGCAAAATCGTAAGATGACAATGGGGTGGCAGACATACGGAAGAAAGAATGAATGATATGGACAAATGGATCTATACAATGGATGATAGAAGTGATATCATGTATAAAACACAGATGATGTGAGTCAAAGAGCACATCTCATACCAAATGAATGGGGGCAACGTCAACGATCGGCGGATCATGATCTAGATATAATTTCAAGCGTTGACCGTTAACACGAAAGGTAGAGGAAGATGACAACTCAGATATATCAATACTACCATTGTCATGTACCTTTCTGACCACATACGGTCCTTTCCACTTACTCTGTAATTTCCCTCGAAATAATTTCAGCCTAGAATCAAACAACCATACACGTTGATCGGGCTCAAATTGTTTATGGCTGATATGGTAATCATGCCATGTCTTCACTTTTTCCTTATATTGTAGGCTGCTAGAAAAGGTTGTATCTCTCAGTTCCTCCAGGGCTGCCAACTCTGCTTTCCTCTGTTCTCCTATACTCTCGGGATCCAAAAATAACTCAGTAACTGCCCATAGTGACTTGTGCTTGATCTCCACTGGTAGATGGCACGGCTTGCCATAGACAAGACGAAAGGGAGATGTCCCTAATGGTGTCTTGAAGGAAGTCCGATAGGCCCACAAGACCGAGTCCAAAAGATGTGACCAATCCTTTCGGTCTAGGCAGACAACCTTCTGTAAGATAGCCTTGATCTCTCTATTCGATACTTCAGCAAGACCATTATGAAGGATATTGAGAATCCTTAAGCGCATCACGGAAGCGTGCCAATCGCATCATATGCAATCGGAGCAACTAGTCGTACTAGTCGCTAGATGCGGCGGAAATTAAAATTTTTAAATCTAAAGATGAAACCACATGATCACGAGAACACTTCTCGGATCATTTCATCAAACCACAAAGTATAAGGAATACCTCTTCGAGTGTGGTTGTAATCGTGAGTTCCCAAACAAGAGATCCTCCTGTCTTAAGTCCGATCCACGAAGAACGCATTTGCGGACGCAGTGATGAGATGCGTTCCTCCCACAATCCTCGATGAGGATCCAAGCAATGAATCCCCTGATTTCGTCCAACGAAATCCGTCATCTTCCTCTAGAGCAAGTAGCCCCAAAGAAGAAGGAGATCCCCGAGTCGTCGAAGGCGAAGGCGAGAGTCTCTCCTTCCCAACACAAAGTGGACGGCCACTTGATGGAGAAGAGAAAGAGAGAGGGAAAGAATGAGAGAGAGAGTAGTAGGCTTCTACAACTCTAAGTAATGACCCATGAAAGGCTAGGTTAGCCCTCATTTTATATTAGTTTAGGATCCAATGGATCTCAATCCATGGGACTCATGGATCCAACGGCCAAGTTGGTCTATGTATTAATCAATGGCCAAGATTGTTGTTGGTTAAAAACCAACAACATTAATTTATATTTAAATTAAATATATGTTGCAACATTATCAACATAATTTAATTTAACATAAATCAATTAATTAAGAGATTAATCAAGATAATAAGAAGAAGATAATTTTGCCTCCCTAAAAAAGGGGGCGTCACCCATGAATTTTTCATGGGTGACGGCACCTCATCAAAGGTGGCTAATATCTCCCTTTTATTATGTTATATTATCTCTTAATAATATGTAATAACCATTATCACATAATAATTCACCAAATTAATTCCAAATTAATTTGTGAATTTTTCAATCATGCCATTGAAAATATGTGAATCACATTCACAACCCAAGCTAATTTGTAAATTACATTTCCAATTAATCAAATGTTAATCCAACTCACATTAATAATTAACAAATGCTATTTACATAGTTTCTCTCTCTCTCTAATATATTATAAATCATATTTATAATATATATGATTAATATGGATAGTGCTATCCACACTATTCATATCCATGATAATTAAATCACATTTAATCATCTTGGATCTCTTTTCTCATGTGCCCAAATAACATGAATCACATTCACGTTATTCATATCTTTGATAATTAAATAACATTTAATTATCTTAGATATCTCTTCTTATAATAAGAATCAAATTCATATTATTCATTATAATTAAATCATATTTAATTATCCACTTTCTCGATGCTTGGATACAGAATTCATCAAATGAATTATTCTTGAACCCTTTCAAGAATAATGTGCTTTCTCCGCAGATACTTGGAGATAAGGACAGGGCAATTGTATTGTTCCACGTATAGTGACTTGGATGTTGAGATTTTATCTCAAATCTAGATCTTACGAACCTCCCACAGATGCTTGATTAAATCAAGACCGCAAATCTAATCTTCTCATTGCATCTGAATCTCATTCAGACCAATGTCCAACATTTGGACCAATATCATCTTGCTTCTCTACTGAGAGGAGTCACTAAAATCCAGACATGTTTCATCACTCCCTCGGAATGGAAGTGTCATGGTTATACAATCGTTTATGATCACATCACCCTCAGGTATTCCCAATACTTGTACATCCTGCATACTGGAAGACATATGATCAACCCGAAGATCAAGATCAATTTTATATTGTCTTCTTCATAGTTTTATCAATAAGTTTCTCATTTGATCATTGGGATTCGGTATCGATCATATACTTTCCAAAAGCATATATCATACCTAGGTCTTGAATCATATACTTTCCAAAAGTATATATCAAACCTACAAATTCAGTCAAGCTTCCAAAGCGAGACGACTGTGCACGGAATTTGATTCTTCCCAATATCTCATGAGTGAGCTCATGTCTTCTGGTTCAGTAGTGAACCTGTATGATCCCTTTGAAGATCGTATTACTCATATGCCCTTATATGCACATCAGCTCGCCGACGTATAGATCTTGGTTAGGTCATCAACCTATCAGTGTGCCAAATGTACATACTCAGACATATAGCAATACATCGGTCAGAGGATGCGCGCCTATGCTGTGACAACATTCAACATAGGACTTAGGTTATCTCGATCTCGTTAAGTCAACCCATTGACTTAACTAATCTGACACCTCCGAATCACTATTCCCATGCAGAGGACCCGCATCAAGCGGTCGGTCAGATATCAGCCTATGTGAGAAAGGATTGCCATCTCCTACTCAGGCTGGAGATCAACTCTTAACAATCATTTGATGGTGCTTGATGAGTCCTCAATCTAACCCTTTAGATATTCACACAAGCACCAGCCTCTATAATTCAATTATTGAATCAACAAATGTATGATCATTAAGATAGCCATGGTACATAACCCTAATTGTACTAAGGGACCTATTATGCAAATTAATTATTCTTCATTTCAGATCAGGGAATGATATTCGCAATAACATTTATTGCACAATGGCTCGCAGTGGGCTCACATGTCCAACACATTAGTCTGAGGGTGATATGGAGGGGCAACACGATGGTCAATGCCGAACTCATCCGCAAGGGCCCTAACCTTGTCATTAATGAAGTGAGACCCCCCGTCTGAAATCAGAACTCTACGTACCCCGAACCGTGAAATGATATTTTTCCTCAAAAAGCGACAAACGGTCTTAGCATCTGCGGCTCGGGCGGGGATGGCCTCAACCCAACGGCTCACATAATCCACAGCAAGCAAAATGTATTCAAACCCCTGACTCTTAGGAAATGGGCCCATGAAATCAATCCCCATGCATCAAAAACCTCACAAAAGTGAATGGGATGCATGGGCATCATGTCTCTCTGTCACCAGGTACCCATCTTCTGACAGTCAGTACATCTCTTTACGAATTCATCAGAATCCTTGAAGAGAGTAGACCGTCAAAGGTCGGATTGGAGCACCTTCTGTGTTGTTCGTCTCCCAGAATCATGTCCCCCTGCCTCAAGCTTGTGGCAGTAAGTGAGGACGCTATTCTTCTTGAGGAATGCACCTCCTCCATATGCAATCCCCTCCTTCATGATAAAGGACGGGATCCTTCCCATGGTAAAACTTGGCCTTCGCAAGGAAGGTCTCAAGTTTCTGCATGGGCCAACCCTGTAGAACCGTCTTGGGGACAAGATAGTTCACAATGTCGGCGTACCACGGGAGCGAGGTGACAGCTAAGATCGCCTCATCTGGAAACGTTTCTGTAATAGGTGCGCTGGACTCAGATTCCTCAAGATTCTCTAAGCGGGAGAGGTGATCGGCCACCACATTCTTAACTCCAGGCTTATCCTTAATCTCAATGTCAAGCTCCTGGAGCAGAAGGATCCATCTGGAAAGGCGAGCTCTAGCATCCTTCTTGGCCACGAGGTACCGGATGGCGGTGTGATCTGTAAAGATAGTCACTCTAGATCCGAGAATATATGATATGTACTTATCCAAAGCAAAGACTACAACTAGCATCTCCTTCTCAATCACGGTGTAATTCTGCTGAGCGGCATCCAAAGTCAGGATAGCATAGTAAATGGCATACAGCAATCCATCCCTCCTCTGTCCAAGCACATCCCCTACGGCAAAATCGGAAATGTCCGTCATGATCTCGAATGGGAGAGACCAATCGGGTGGCTGAAGGACAGGAGCTGTGACAACCATACTCTTGAGAGTCTCGAAAGACGTAAGACACTTATCATCTACAAGGAACTTGGTGTCTTTCGTCGGCAAATCAGTGAGCGGTCGGGCAATACGACTGAAGTCCTGAATGAACCGTCGGTAGAAACCGATATGCCCCAGAAAAGACCGCAATTGGTGCAAACTGGACGGTGGAGTGAGTTTCTAATGATATCCACCTTAGCCAGATTAACCCCCATGCCCCTGTTGGAGATGATATGGCCAAGGACCGTCCCTTGAGTCGCCATGAAGTGATTATTCTCCCAAGACAAGACAAGGTTGACCTCTATGCAGTGCTGAAGCATACGATCAGGCAGTCAAGACAAGCATCAAACCCATCGCCATAGACCGAGAAGTCATCCACAAAGACCTCCAAACAGTCACCCACCATGTCCGAGAAAATGGACAACATGCACCTTTGGAATGTCGCCGGAGCGTTACATAGACCAAAGGGCATCCGTCTGAAAGTATAAGTCCCAAACAGACAGGTGAATGTCGTTTTATCCTGGTCTTCGGGCGCAATGGTCACTTGATTATATCCAGAGTACCCATCAAGAAAATAATAATGACTCTTCCCAGCTAGCCTCTCGATAATCTGATCAATGAATGGTAGTGGGAAATGATCCTTCTTGGTGGCCTCATTCAATCGTATGTAGTCCACACAGACCCTCCAAGAAGTGAGTACCCGGGTAGCTATCTCCTCTCTAGACTCACGCACAACTGTAGTGATACCCGTCTTCTTGGGTACCACATGTAATGGACTAACCCACTTGGAGTCGGAGATGGGGTAGATAAAATCGGTGCTCCACCACTTCGATATTTTCTTCATGACCACATCTCGAAGTTCGGGTTCAGTCGTCGCTGGAACTTACGCGATGGCTTAGCGTCCTCTTCAAGATAAATGTGGTGGGAGCACAGAGCCCGACTAATCCCCTGGAGATCAGCTATACTCCATCCAATCGCCTTGCGGTTTCTTTCAAGAACCTCCATCAAACGAGATTCTTGTTCTCCAGTCAAATCTGCTGAGATAATGAGTGGGTGCATATCTGGCTCACCCGCAAGGATCTGTACTTCAAGGACTGCGGCAAGGGCTTCAATTCTAGACAACTGGGAGGTGGCGGATCTGGCTTCTGATATGTTTGTGTGAAGGCTACCAGGTTTGCATGAGAGAACTCTCACTGCGCATGAAAATCTGACGAAGGGAACCCTGCTGAATCATTTATGAACTGTACCGGCTCGCACTCCGTCCTAGCTGTCGGCTCAGAAGGAATCAAACATGGCAAGTAGTCATCAAAGTCATCCCAATCAATGTCTGAATCCGAGGGATCTGAACTAGAAGAACAAGAATGAAATTCTGCTTCACCACTCATCCCAGAACTGCCGTCCTCAAATGTGTCCTCCTCCAGAGGTGTGCTCTCCAAGATCTCAACTGCCATGAGCTGTAAGTATGTTGAATCTGCGGGCAAGGCAAGGGCTCGTGCTATGGGATCCGTACAAATGGATTCATCATCTGTCATCACAAAATCATACTCCTAGTGGACGTCTCGCTCATCCTCTGTCATCTGCTCGATATCACTGGACTGCTCTGAGCATGTTGATTCTCTCGCTCTGGTCTCGTCGATCGTCTCTATTTGTATACTTTCGCCCTCTACGCAAAAGTACACCTTTCCACAATCATGGTCGGTCACTGCCTTAGCAGTGGCCAAGAATGGGCATCCAAGTATGATGGGGGCATCTGTTACCGACTCAAGGATGTCCATGTCCAATACAACAAAGTCCACGGGGAATTGCATGTACTGAATGGTAACAACCACGTCTCTCAACAACCCCTTTGGCCTCTTAATCGATCGATCAGCAAACTGAAGGACTGTCCAGATCCGAAGAAGAGGACCAAACTCGAATCGGTCGAGTAGGGCTGCCGGAAGGAGATTGATAGAAGAGTCGTTGTCTAATAGAGTACGGTCGAACTGCTGCTCCTGAATCTCGCATCTGACATAGGGAGCTCATGCATCAGTTCTCTTGGCTGGCAATATGTTCTAAATGGCAAAGCAAGTAGAACGGGTGAGCACATGGATCTCATCTCTGTGGTTCCTCCTCTTTCTACAGACTGTAGTCTTCTCTCTCAAATTCTTTTGGAAGAGGGGGATGTGCTCAAGCACCTCCTATAGAGTCGGTGGATCTGAAATCTTTCAAGCATTTGGTTGCTGAACTCTAACTGGTGAATCTTTTTGGGATTTTCTCCCTTCGCCAAGCGGAGTGCTTGAGGGAAGGGGATGGTAGGGGCCTCCTCAGATAGAGGACTAGGAATAGGTCCCTGTGCCTGTGAAGGACTGGAATCCATATAATGATCATCATGCAACACATAGGGACTCGAAGTTGATACAGAAACCTTTCCTTTATTCATATTTTTATTCTTTTTCTTGTTACCACAGTCCTGAGATACAAAAGGTGGCAACACAACAGGTGGGAGCTCAACAAAAGTGGAAGTGGAGGCTTCAGCACCACCCACGGCATCTGACTTCACGGTATCAGCACTGTGCTCTGGCACATCATCAAAAATGGTGGCATCAGCACCACCGTCTGCTTCTGGATCATCAAACAAAATGGTGGCCTCAGCACCACAGCCGGTGTCAGCACCATCATCCGGATCTCTGTCCTTGGTGGCATCAGCACCACCATCATCATCATCCTTAACGGCCTTAGCACCGCTACTCTCCTCATCTGGAACTCCTGGTTCATTGTGTGGTTGTCACTCAGATGAGGCGTTGTCGGCTGGCATCCTACCGCTCCTAGTAGACACGAAATCAGCATCATAAAAAGAAGACATGTCATCCAAAGAGTCACTAGGAGTGGTATCCTCTGAAGACTGTACATGCTCAGATTTCCTCTTCAAATTGTTCGTATTAGTCTCAATCTGTGCTGGTATGGCGGCCTTGCCCTTGATGATATCCCTCATCTCCTGCCGGAACTCATCCATTTCCCGCCGGAAGGATGCCTGCTGTTCAGAGAGCAAGCGGGCGAGGTCATCTAGAGCTGGGTTCTCGAAGGCGGGCGCATGCAAACCAGGAGTGTTCCCCTGCTGGAAATGAGACTGTTGCTGGTGAGAGTAGTGCTGGTATGGCTGGGAGTATGTCTGGTGAGGCTGCTGACGCTGCCTCCACTGCTATCCCTTACAGGTGGGATGAGGACCCTGCTGGTATTGCTAGTGGGCATACTGGGGCTGCTGCTGGTGTTGGATGCTCTGACTTCCCAGAGAGAGAGACTGTTGTTGGGAGGAGGTGCCTCCAGTGGTCCAACGGAATCCGGGGTGATCACACCGAATCCCGACCTGCTGTGGGTACCGGTCATACCATATCCCATTGACTTCCATCAATGGCTCCTGCTCGAAGGATGGTAGAGGTAGAGCTGCCAGCGGCTGATCTGGCTGATAGACCACTATCTGATTGTCCTGAGATGGTGACTACGACGGGTGGTATTATAGCTGCTGGATCGGCTCTGCTTGTATGTGGTGAACCTGGCGGAGTGAGGCAGAGGGTTGGGTGGAGATGCTACTGCTGGTATCAGCACGTGATCTGGGGGGCTGTGCAGATGTCTGTGCTTCCTGAATACACAAGATCTGTGTCTTCGGGTCATTCATAGTCTGAGGATGTCAGTCCCTGACTCTGCTTCTTCTCGAGGATCTCGATGCTGTCCAACTTATCGCTAATGATCCCCATGTCGGCTGCGGCCGATTCGGCTTGAGCTGTGGCTGCTAACGGAGTGTGGGGACTGGCATCGATGCAAGCGATCCTCTGATATGATCCTGCCCCTTGGGGGGCTTATGTTGTGTGTAGACTCGGGCTTGGGGCATTACCGTAGAGTTCTCTACCATCCCTTTAAGATGGCCCAAACGTTATCTTCACCCTTGAAAAAATAGGACCCGCCACAAGAGGCATTAACAAGCCCTGTAGCTCTGGTGTCATCCCACAAAAGAAACTCTGAACCAAGTTGGGCTTTGATATGTCATGATGTGGACACCGGTCAATGAGCTCTCTAAAGCGATCCCAAGCCTCATGGAACTGTTCATTCGGGATCATTGTGAAGTTATTGATCATAGCTCGTGTTGCGTTGGTCTGGCCGAGAGGATAATACTTATTCAAGTATGTGGTCTGGAGTTGTGCCCAGTATGTGACGTACCTCCCAAGGCGTTTCAGCCAGTAGGCTGCTCTATCAGCTAAGGAGAATGGGAAGGCAATCATCTTGATTGTGTCCTCGTCCACGAATCTGTCATGGACAGTGCTGCAAATAATCTCAAACTCCTGCAGATGGAGATGAGGTTCCTCGGTGGCTAGCCCATGAAACTTAGGCAATAACTGAATGGTCTGTGGGCGAAGCTCGAAGTTCCCGACAATGGGAGGAAGCTGAATCCATCGGTGAGTGAGGGTTGCAGCTGGGTTGTGCAACTGCCTCATCATCATCGGCGACGGCCTCTCCTGGTTAGGTTCTCCTCCTCCGCCTTCTGCTTGGGGTATGTCACCACCACCTCCCTCAGGTTTGTCATCTTTGCCTTCTTTCATATGCGCCAGCTCTCTCATGATATCACCCATGAATACTCTATGATCTCTGATCTCTGTCTATACATGGTCTTTAGGGAGGCTAATAGTGAATTGTTGATGGCAGCTTGTTCATATATGAATGGAGGATGTTCTTTCTCATCTGGGTGTTCTTCTCTATCGGCCATCTCTTGGTTCGCTGAAAAGGCAAAAGATCCCATCTCAGGTGCCGTCAAATGCTCTGAACTATGTGATGCACTAAATTCTGACACCACTGGACTGATGGAGGAAGAAGGATGGTCGAGGGGGAACAGTGTGGAAGTGAACTCAGGCTCAGAGAGTGGGTCTGGACTCACCCGAAACCGACCTAGATGAATAGTAAGGAGTGCTCGATAGCGGTGCCACCAGACGTGGCCTAAGGGATCTCCTTCCCATCATTTTGATCTTGGAGAAAGGGCAGATGAGATATGGAATTCAAACAAGATGTGAAAACAACCCCCTATTCACCTACACAACTCTGAGTTGATGATCGTTAAGGTTCGATCTTTTATCTTGTCAAATTTTATTAAGGTGATCCGTCAATCTATCAGAGCGATTAAGCGAGTTGTTGAGAACCCAACTCTCCTAGCCAACTGTCCCAATCCCAAATCAGATCTTTCCCAGCTAGTAGGAGTTGCGGACCGTTTACCGGCTACCCGATCAACCCCGTCTGCTAAGGACGTCGGGGTCCGCTTTACCGGTTACCGGAGAGATCCTCACTGGAGAACGACTCACCAAGACCAATAGTCGACCAAGATTTCGGGTGTGGCTTTAGCATAGTGTGTGGGTCACTCTCTCGCTACAGATAAATCAAACAATGAGGGGGTTACTCTCCCCAAGACAAAATTTTTGGTGGAGTGAGTTTTAGAGTCAAGTTTGCACTAATAGTCCCAATTTTATGATTTTTACTTTTTAGGTATTTTTCTGAATAAAGACAACACCTAACGAATTTTCTGATCTCCTGATTATTTTAAGTCCAATAAAACAGGGGAGGAAGTCGGAAAAGCCGATGTGCGATCAAACACAATGATGCATGCAGAGATAGAAATGCGTACCTTGCTCCAGCACTCTACATGTAGGGTGATCCGCACATAAATTTAAAGACAGGAACAAAACTACCTATATGATGCACGAAGAAAACTGTCCCTGGATGAGCAATTTCTATTAATCGTGAAGCACAAGTAGCTATGACTAGAAAGAGAGATCGGAGTCCGGTCTTGGGAGCCGATCAGTGTCCACCACAATGGATCCTGCATGCGCTGTGTACGACCCCTCCCGGCACGTGGTCTCTAGTCCCAGTCAATAGCTTTTTGAGTCGATTTTCAGCTAAGTCCAATTACGATCTATAGGCACAGGCAAGATATTAGGTGTTGGGCCTTAGCTATTTACGTCACAATCAATAAAAACTCCTAGATCTAGGGGCTAAATCTGCATGAAACAAACATGTAATAAAGGCGACAAAACCGCGAAAAAAAATGCGAAAAACCGACGAGGCCCCCAAGGGAACGATCCCTCGGGCACTGGACTTCGTGAAATGTCGAAGTGCCTGAAGGTCCTGTTTAAGTTACAAATTTGGAGTCACTCTCTCACAAATAATTAAAAAAAATATAGACAGAAAAGTAAGCAAGAGCTAATCTATAAAAAATCTAAGTCTTCTTCATGCAGGCCATGGCTGACTTCACGTAGGTGCCCAGGCGCCTATGAAAACACGCCTCCCTCGATCCGCGGTACCTCACACAAAGACAACAAAGAAAGTGGTCAGATAGCTCAACAATGTAATTCAAATACAAGGGAAATGAATGAACCAATAATGGTAAACACACAATCACAATCAGTCGCAAAATAATGATCTATACGTTCTTGCTCCCCGGCAACGGCGCCATTTGATTAACTGAGATTAACGGGGTTCTAAATGTCTCACACAAGGCGGAGACAAAGTCGTTGCGTCGACCCTCGGTAAATCCCGATTAAGTCAACAAATAACCCACAATATCAATCAAACAATGTAAAGCAATATGTGGAGTTAAAATTTATTATAACTCTACAATAAGTGTGTATAGTGCAAGTACGTGTAGAGTACCGAACTCAGGGAGCAAACAAGATAGATCAGGGAAATAATGCACAAAAATGAATGTGATGATTTGTCTACCAATGCTATTTTTGTGGGTTTTTAATTTTATATTTTATTTTTTTATTTAATTTTTGATTTTATATTTTTATATTTTGATTTTTAATTTACTGATATTTATTTTCTTTTTATATTTCAGGTTTTTATATTTTCTTTTTCTTTAAATATAATATATACAAAGCAAGAAGAGAGAGTTATAAAAATAAGTAAAAATAAGTAAAATTCAAGAAATAAAATATTTTTGGTCTTTTTTATAATTTTCCAATGTTTTCGTGATTTTTCTAGATTTTTCCTAATTTTTTTGGTATTTTTTAAAAGTAAAAATACTATAAAACAGTGAACTAAGTTGCTCACCGAAACTATAATGAGGATGAAAAATATCAAACAGTGTCCAAAATTCCTCAAATTAATTTTAACATAACGATAATAAAATAAGGAAAATTCAGAAACTGGAATTGTATTTTTAAGATTTTTGTAGAATTTTTAAGATTTTTATGAAGATTTTAGAGGTTTTGTAATTTTTAGGGGTTTTCTTTTGAAATTTTTAATGATTTTTGGTCTGAGTGAAAACACATGACGATAAGCAAAATATATTTTTTTAGGAATTTTCTAAAATGTTTTTATAATTTTTATGTATTTTCTAATGCAAACAATGCTGAAAATGCATGTTTTTGAATTTATATAAATCTTAAAATGCAATAAAAAATATGGCATGTAAGTACAATGCAAAAGGAACTTAACTTGATTTTTTGGTGATTTTTGGAATTTTATAGATGCATGAATTAAATAGAGACAACAAAGAGAAATTACACTACTAGCAAGGGCATATATGTAAATATCCAAACATCCAGGGGACACAGTGCAAATTTCTTATAAAATATTACACTATTTAAGCAAGTTCCAGGACTGATTCCAAATATCAAAACTCGCAAGGGTTCAAGTGCAAAAACTCCCACCCTGTATGTGGAGTGCAAGCGTTTGGGAAGGATCTAGATGCAATATACAAAAATCCCAGGGGCCACGTTGCAAAATATCCAAAAATGTTACACGTTACAAAATATTTCCTGGACTAAAATGCAATAATAAACCCGCAGGGGGTCCTGTGCAAAAAACACCACCACCCCATGTGCACAAGTCACGTGAGGTGACGTGGACAGGACCCAGATGCAAATATTCAAAGTACGGGGGCCTAAGTACAAATATTACAAAATATTTAAACTACACATGAAAGTTTATGGATTAAATAATAAATACAAAAACGCTAAGGATAGAAGATGAAAAATACCCAAAGCTAGGTGATCCGACGGCGGGGGAGATACCACTTGACACGTGGAGCGTGACGAAAGGCCGATGACAGTTCGCTGATGAACGGCGGCGATTAGATCTTCCCCGAAGATCTAATGGTGGAATTGCGGGAAGATCGGACTGCTAATGTGTGAACTAGAGGGCGGCCAAGATCTAGCGGCTGGCAGCCTAGGATGAAGAACAGGGAAGAAGGTCGGCGAAGCCGACCTCCGACCTCGATCTCGACCGCCGGCGACGTTTTGAGCTCCAAAAATGGCCGAGGGCGCTCCTGTGGTCTTCTCTATGCGCTGGAGGCTCCAAAAATGGACGTGGACCGCCGGAGGGGGACAGATGAAGGCGGAGGAGCGGATGAGCTCCAGGTACCTCCGGCAGTGGTCCAAGTCTCCTCCAGGCGCGCGTTAAGCTCCAGAGACCTACCAAAAAGGGTGAGAGGGTCAAGGGAAAAGTGCCTGGACCCCGTAGTGGCGGAGAGGTGACGTGAAATAGTGGCGCGAGATGGTGGCCGGAGGAGCACTCCGTCGAGGTGTGGTTTGAGCGATTCGATGGTCTAAATGTGACCATTCTTGGGGGGAAATGATCCTAAGACTACTGGGAATACGAAATGTGAAGAAAGTAGAAGAAAAGCGAGGACCTCGAAGGGGGTAAAACTGAGGTAGGGGGTACCTCGACGCTGGAGTTAGCGGAGGTGGTGGAGGTGCCGCTGACCTTCTTTGCCTTGGCTGACAGCACAGGACCGGAGCAGTCACCTCCAGGTATCCGTGGAGCTCGAAAGGGACGAAGAAAGGTGGACCAAAGGGACTCAAAAATCGAAGGAAGGAGAGGGGGCATATTTGAATGGTTGACGTTCGGATGGGAAGAACGAGGCACAAGGGGAAGAGCAGAGCTTCGAAGCCCAAGGAATCACCTAGGTGTGATTCCCCATTGTCCAAGGAAGAAAAGTCAAGAAGGAACTTGCACGAAATGATTCAAGTTTCGTCCTCGAAAAAATTGCAAAGAAGGGGGGTCAAACGAGGTCTGACACGAGCACATGGGGGGAGGACAGCCAGTTGACCGGCGGGTCAACGTGGACTGTCACCTGGTTGGTCCACGTGGACCAACATGGAAAATCCCTAGAAAATGTTTTATTAATTCAATTTAAATTAGTAATGGAATTTATTAATTTTTTATTATTAAATAAAAAGTGTTTATTATTTTATAAAGTATTTTATTACGATTTTTATTTATTTTTATGAAGTATAAAAATACAAGTTACCATTTATAGGCTATATAGGTCTACATATCTATATATTTTAATATTTTATTTTTGTTTGTGTATTTAGTTTTATTTATTTATTATTTTATAAATTTATAACTCATTTTTATGCACTTAAATATATTTTTATTTTATTTTTATGATGTATTTTGTACGAGTAAATAAATAGAAGTAGTATTTATATAGGTATAAGTATAGGTAATTCATCTAGGTATTGAATACAAGTATTTTACTTTTATGTTTTCTTTGTGTTTTTATTCATGTTTTAATATACACATATATTACAAATAATATTTACAAAATTATAAAAATATAAAATTATGAAAATAGTGAATAATAAATAAAAGGAATATTTTAATCTGTACAAGTATACAATAGGGGTCCAAAACTCAACCTTCAAACAGTAGCTCTGCCAAACGCGAAACCACCTTCATTAAAATAGCTTATTTAAAATTATATACAATTAAAGGTGAGTTTGACGCGTTTCGAGTTTTTATTTGAGAGATACGGGTATGGGAAGTTGGGATTCTGGAAACTTATTCAGATCATAACTTTTTATATGTACGTTATTTTTGTGTGAAATCAATTTTGTATTTTTCTATATTTAATTATCTACAACTTTTATATTCAAAGTTTCTTTTATTGAGGTATAAAAAGTGGAACTAAAAATAGGTCCTAAAATAAATAAAGAATGGGTTAAATAAAAGGTATTTTTATGTATATTGGCCCTTATCTCCCGCTACTTTATTCCTTGTCAAGCTATTCATCTAGATGTCTAGGTCTCGGGATTTCGGATCATAAAATATTTACACTATTTTATTATTTTTCTTTTCTTTTCTTTATTATATAATTTTGACTTTAAAAATTGTATTTTATACATTATTTACACATACCTGCATGAATGCTAAGATGTACTAATTAATGGTATTTACATACATTTGCCATGGTTTTAAGGCCAAAATTACAGAATAAAGATGATGAAATGTGGATTCATCAGCTCCTTCCCCTCGCGATGAAAGGGGGGTAAATTGATATCGATCATGGAGGTGATCTCCAGGTATCGACCCACGACGTTGACCATCGTGTTACGCCCGCCTTAGGCACCATTGTGCACCGAGGCTAGCTGACGACCGGAGATTTGCAAGAAGCTCAGCCCAAGCCATAACATCCACATCTTCTTCTTCAATCCTCCAGGTATTTCTTCAGTTTTGCATTTATGTTTTCCTCGAATTTATTAACATCGATCATGCTAATTCACCCTGATATAATTATTCAATCAACACCACCTCACAACCTTCATCTTTACCAAGCCTTCCATTCATATCTTCCCTTCTCCATAACCCCATTCACCTCTTCCCCATTTCCTCTCTGACCTATCATAGATGAACATCAGGCCTCCACCTCTCCACCCAAAATGGACCCCACTTCGTTTCATCGCACACACACATCTCTGCTTTGGCTATATCTAATGCTTGCAAGTACTCCTTCCTTCAATGGCCAGAAGCATCGACCCATTTCATTAAGGAGCTCTGATGGAGTTGCACTGCCCATCGACCCACTCAACCTTGCCGACTCATTGGCCAACCATCGCTTTCGCGGGACCTCCACGAAGGTATTTGGACCTTCCGTTTAGCAGCTATAGGCCGGAGGATGAGGGTACCCCTCACCAGATCCCCGCCAAGTTCTCTGTAGGAGGCAACACTGTAGAGGAATGAAGAGTTAAAGGCACAGTCTCATCTTCGGATCGGATGGCTCAAATGATCTCCAGGGCAGCATCTCGACCCTACAGCCTAGGTGGGTCGAGCCACCTCTCGAAGATTTGAGGATCCCCTACATGGCCTCCCGAAGTTATACCCCCCCCCCCCTCCTGGCCCGCACACGTGCAGAGCGTATGTGGGTTGGGTAATTTGCAGATAGGTCCCTCCCAAGCACGTGTGCCTCACATATCATGCTTGAGAAAATTCTATTGTGGCCCAGCTGACTTCTTGATATTATTAATATGCCCCTGAGAAGGACCTAATTGCATTATTTACCCCCTTTTATTTCCATTTTTTGTAACATTTATGCCCTTGCAATGCATTCTTCACAACTTGAGCATTTGAACTCCAAATTAGATGATTTCAATTTCATTGGATTATAAAATTTATTCTCTTCATGATGGCATAGTTTATTCACTAATTTGACAATTAATTTAAGATGGTAAATTTCGGATATTCTTTGTCATTTGCTCCTCATTCTAATGTCACTCTTAGACTTTGATGTATTTTTGCGCTTCAATTGATAATGAAATTGGGTCTCTTTTTATTAGTCAATAATTGAAATCTTTTTTTGGTATACTAGTATAGGATTTTTTATACTCATAACCCTGAGTAATTCTGTAATTACAATCATAACCCTGTATAATCGTGAACTACATGATAAACCTCGAGTAAATGGTTCGTCTTACACTCATAACCCACCGTTACTTTAGGCCATTAATTCAACCAGAACTTTGAGTTAATCTAATCTAGCTCCCCTGGAAGGGACTCGGTGGCCACATCTTCGCCAAGGTCGGCCAGCTCATCGACCTTCAGAAGCTCAACCTCCACGACAACTCCATAAGCGGGCAATTGCTGCCTTCCTTCTCCTTCCTCCCCAACCTCAGGGGCCTCTCCCTCTCATCGACACCATCCCTCCCTCCATCGACAAGTGCCCTCTCCTCCAAATGCTTGACCTCAGCAACAACTCACTTGTTGGGTCCATACCCAACTCTATCTCCCACTCCACCAAGCTCTATAGGGTCAACCTCAGCTACAACCGACTACATGGATCCATCCTCGAGGGCTTTACGAGGTCTCCTTCCCTCACGTTCCTCTCAATCCATTACAACAACCTCTCTGGTACAATCCTCGATATGTGGGGCGGTGGTAGAGGTGGCACCTTTCTCCTCCAAACCTTGAACCTCGACTACAACTCCTTGAGTGGTGACTTAGCCACCTCCTTGAGAAGGCTTCCCATGCTCTAGACGCTGACCATCAGCAACAACAAGATCAATGACACCTTCCCAGCTTCTCTCTACAAGCTGACATCATTGGTGTTGCTAAATCTAGAGAACAATGATCTTGAAAGTGAGATATCCAATACTGTCAACGGGCTCAAGAGCTGCTCGATCCTCTCCCTCAAGAACAACAGGTTCTTGATCCAATACATGTGAGCCTCGGTAACATCTTTTCTCTCTCACGTCTCAATCTCTCCAACAACAACTTCAGAGGAGAGATACCTAAGTTCATTACAAGACTTAGAAATCGGAGTTCTTTTAATGTCTCCAACAACAACCTCTCCAGACAGATGCCTCCCTTTCTTGTTGAAAAGTTCAACTCCTTCTTCTCCATGGGCAACTTCCTGCTCTGCAGCTACAACTCCCCCACGTCCTGTTCTCCACCTACCACCCGCCCAACTCTCCTACCTCCAGTTACTAGCAAACCCAAGAAGTCCAAACTGATCACCAAGGACATAATCCTCATCACTGCATGCACCATGCTCGACGTTCTCCTCCATCTCTACTGCATCATGTTCTATTTCCTCCTAAAGAAGAGGAGCGAACAGAGCAAGACGACCCATGTTGCCGTGACAACAATCGCATGAGGCAAGAAGCAAGCCAAGGCAGTGCAGAGACGGAGGCAGACGACGACACGAGAGGTAAGCTGGTCCATTTCGACGAGCCGCTCATGTTTACAACTGACGACCTCTTATGCGCCACCGCCGAGATCATGGGAAAGAGCATGTACAACACCGTGTACAGGGCCACACTCGAAGATGGCAATCAGGTGGTTGTGAAGAGGTTGAGAGAGAAGATAACAAAAGGGTAGAGGGAGTTCAAAGCAGGGGTCAATCTTCTGGGGAGTATCAGGAACCCAAACCTCCTAGCTTTGAGAGCATACTACCTGGGACCCAAAGGAGAGAAGATTCTTATATTCGACTACATGCCCAGTGGCAGCCTTGCCACCTTCTATGGTACTCATATTCCTTCCCGCCTCTTCTAATTCAGATTCTGCTCAAATTACAACTTACATGTTTCTTTTGCTTTACCAATGTAGCTCGAGGACCTGAGACTTCGGTGGATTGGACGACAAGGATGAAGATTGCAATGGGCACTACCAGCGGTCTTCATTACGTCCACACCCACGGGAGCCTCATCTACGGCAACTTGACCAGTGGCAATGTTTTGCTCGACGAGGACGCAAGCCCAAGGATCACAGACTTCAGCCTCTTGCGGAGGAAGTGGTTGACGAGGGGGAAGTGTCGATGAGGTCTGGGGTGGGGTCCTCTTCCATCATACTCAATTATTATATTTGATACGGAGAATGACATTATTTTATAAATATAAAATGTTTCCAAGGGTAAAATTGTCCACATATAACTTTTTCATATAAGCTAATAGAGATTCCAATCGGAACTTGACACAGGGCTATGTCATGTAAAGGTTAAGCATTACTTGGGGTTTCTCGTGTAATTCCTAATTATGCAGGGTTATGAATGTGATTATGGAATTACTCATGGTTATGGGTGTAAAAATCCCATTTGTATATACATCATCATATCATTTTTGCATCATTTTATTTTCTAAAAACCAAACAAAATTTGCATATTGTTCATCATTCCTTGCATTATATTTACTCGTGTTTTGTATTTCATTTTTGCAAAGAAATAAATAAAAAGAAATCCATTATCTTTCTCTATGTTTAATGATCTTGCATAATCAGTCCACACCTTATTCATTGCATGCATGTGTCTTGCATGATTTGTTTCATTCAGTTAATATTATTTGTTCATTTTGTGATGTGTGCATTGTGTATGCATATGAAGACCTATAGCAATGAATTTATTCACTCCAATCTAATCTTTATTTTTTGATAAATAGACGAGGAGGCTTCTGTCCTCATGTTCGACCTTGGTAGACTTGCCAAGTTAAATTCTCCACATATTCAAATGTATGGTTCTGCATGGATCATTTTCACTACATGTACTAAGATAAGGCATGACTATTAACGTGCTGAAAATGCGATTCATCAGATGGTGTCGTTACTGGGAACACGACTCATCTTTATGTATTCATTGTATTTTATTGTATTATTTTTTAGTTGATTATTTTCAAAACGTTAGGTCTTCACGTTGTGTTTGTTTTTCATTATTTATTATTTACATTTCTTGATATTTTTCTGACATCTATCTTTTGTGGCAGGGCCCATGGAGATGGAGGACGCTCGATCTACATGGAGGCATGAAGTTGGGAGCTCCCGCTACGAGGAGTTGCAGAAGAAATCCAAGAGGGTTTGAGGATTTTAATTACAAGCCTTTTCATTGTCATTTTGTATATATGTATTAACTGCATTTCTAGCGATCCTCGTTTGAGGACTCGCATGTGTAAGCGTGAACATGAACATTGCATGCGGTGTGTGGGGTCATTTCACCCTTAACCGGATGAGGCTTCGCTTGAGTGTCGACCTAGGACTAGGCACACTCTCTGAGCTCCTTTTATTTTTCATACTTTATGTGCCATTCCATAGGTAGGACACACATAATTCATGAGATGCGCAAACATCTCTTCACTTATCCAAAATAATTGAATTCTTTCTCACTAATAGAAGCATGTTTAGGATGTGATTTTTATCGATTTGCATGCATTTAGGGATAAATTCAAATTTATTCTTGCATAAGCACGGATAATGTTGGATGTGTTATAAGGTCCTCTCAAACATGCATCATGGTTTTATCATACGCATTAGTTTTTCTCGATCTCCCCCTCTCTTGATTTACAACATAAGATCTTAATGGAATCAGGACTGGCTATTAGATGATGCTTGCTTGATTTATATTTGCATTAATATAGTGGTAACCTTGGGATAAAATTAGGAGTAAAATGCAAGTTGACAAAATAAAATGGACTAAAAGGAACCTTGGATTATGGGAGAGCAACACCTGCATTGTACGCAGATCTTAATTGATTGTTGAGAGGCAAGGACGTATCCCTAGGATAGTGCCCAAAATATATCTTTTAATATGTAATGGACTTCAATTTTGGATGATCAGAAATAAAACAAACAAGATAAATATTACCGAACCGTCACGATCCTCATGTATATGTTGGTGAATCAAGGGTATTGCTTGAATGATTGAGCCTTGGATGTCTCACCTCACCCCGTCCGTAACCCTAGATGTACCTGTCCCCCCATCATCTCTATAAATCCACTCCCCCTCTGACCCTAACTAACCATTGGTTCCCCATCCTCAATTCCACATCTAAATACATAGTCTACTCTTCAGCCTAAGTATAGGGGGAACCTTGTACAATCTCTGATTATTCACCACGAGTCTTGCTATCCTTATTGCATATTCCCAACTTAGGTTATTCACAGCCTAAGTATAGGGGGACCCGAGTCAATTATTTCCTTCCCTCCTCTTGTTCTTCTTATACTTAGGTTATTTTACATAAGTATAGGGGGAGCATCCGAGTCAGTTATATCACCTCGTATTTAACATGAGCTATGGCTTCATATCACTTTGTGTTATGAGGACATATCAAAAGTTAAGTATAGGGGTATACCATTTATATTGTATATATACTTTAGCCATATCTCATATTTTGATAATTTTGAAACTTTTTGAGGCTAGGGTATAAGTATTTTTGAACTGATTTTCATAAAAAATGTTTGCAAATACTTTGAAAAAATTTTATAACTGTGTGACACTATTTTGAAAAATGTTTGACGATGGTTTGAAAAATGGGGATTTGACTCGTTTTGAAATTGATTGAAAATTGTTTTGAAAATCTATGTATATTATGTGATATATTTTGGAAAATATTTTCAAAATCTTTTTCAATTTTGAAGGACTAACTTCTTGTTTTGTAATTGCTATTAGCCCTTATTCAAAAATTCCATAAAAATCTGAAAAATTAAAATCTTTCTTGAGCATCGATTCTGACTACTGAGCTTAAAAATGAGTAGCTATTTCTCAGTGAGAGAATTATGGTCTCCCTTAGCATAGTGGGTGGTTAAAAGACAGTGGAATGACACCCTCTTAAAGTAATACGGGTTGTTGTCTAACAGTTCGTACTTACACTCATACTAGATGGAAATGGATACAACTATTCATATAAGCTTGGAATAGTCATTATTTCTCTTTAAATTAAAAAAATCATAAAAAAATACAAAAATTAAAATAACAAAAAAATTCACTAACTTTGGAGTTGGTTTGTTCCTAACACTCTCACTATCACTCAAGGCTTAAGAAATTGAGAACACTTATTTTTGAGATATTGAGAGTCTAAGTTAACTGGACTTGGTCATTAGGGTTTGAGACTTAATAATCCACACTTCCCTAGTTTGAAAAATGTGAGCGCTATATTGCACTCTTCATCTCTATCTTCTAAAGAATATGATCAGCACATTAGTTTCACAACTACACGATTGATGAGATGAGTTGTGTTACCATTTGAGGGATTGGGACTGAAGATTTGTGTTTAGATTCGATCTAATGATGCTCAGGGATGGGGAAAAGTAAATGAAGGCCTCAAGAAACTTAAGTATCGGCAAATCCTAGCATGTATGTGAACAAGTGCTCATACTATCGTTTAATATTAACTTATGTGTTAGGATGTGATGAAATTAAATAATTATTTATAAGTGCATGCTAACTCTTGGTAAAAGTAGTGGAGCTAGCCAAAAAAAGAAAAGAAAAAATATTGAAATAAAATCTCTCTCAATTCAAAGTCATATATCAAAGAGCTTACATCAGAGGCGAGCGCTCCCAACCATTTCATAGTGTCCACTTGGACCAAAGCTACTAAGACCAAGAAGTCAAGATAGCACCCAAAAAGCATTCTGCATCGTATAGTGATACAAATCTAGGTGTCGAAGGTATCTTAGATACTCAAAAGATACACACACCGATGTATTCCCAAGAAAACAAGTGCAGACGACTCCGAGCTCTCTTAACGGACATATTGATCAACAAACCAAAATTTTATATGTTGAGTAATAAGGCATTCTAGAGGATCCTTGTTCCAATGTGAGGGAGAGAAGAAAATACACAATCCTATGACACCGTTGTCTGACCTTCCATCTATTCTTTCAAGTCTGACAAACTAATGAGATAGTGGGTTGAACACAAGAAAAGACTTATTCCCTAGTGTTGATGATTAGGTCTAGAGAAGAGTTTCCTGGACTGGGACCTTGGGTGACATCTCGACTCGACTCTCATGATTGCAATACACTAAATGTCATAACCTTACATTATATGTATAATACAGAGAGTCTGATAATTAGAGAAGTTGGATTCCTTTTGACTCTAGCATGGTTGAGCCCGGAATTTCACTCAAATTAAGGGTCTTTGATGAATTAAGGCTTGAAAAATCCGCACACACTGTCAGGAATTAATTAGGCACCTTCATTCTTTAGATGCTCGAGGAGGAGCATATTTTAAGTACAGGGGATGATGAATCTATGATTGATCATTACTATACTCCATTATTATCCTCAAAGCATAATCACTTTAACCCACATCTTCATTGCTTCCGCACCATTAACAATAAACCCTTCTCATGTAATTAACCCTAATTATTGTACAAAAATAGCATTTTATTTTCTTTATTTTCTTTATTTTAGTCTCTATTAAAATCCCCTAAAAATTAAAGTAATTATTTTAGATATTTGTTTTGGTGTTAAAAAGAAATCAAAAAGATCACAAAACCTTTTTTAAGTGTTGTTTTAATTCACTAAAAATACTTCCAAAATTTTCACTGCGTTTATTTGGCCTCTTTTGACTTTTTGCCCAACATGAAACTTGGATATCTCCTCGAGATATACAACTTTCATGTTTTGAATTTTTGTTAATTCAACCTCCTTTTATTTCTTTTCTAATTTACATTATTTTCTCTTTTGTGAATAATCTGATTGGGCTATGTGGTGCCCTCTGAGCCGCCTACGTGGTCGCTCCTCCTTGCCCCACCCGTCGCTGCTCTCAACCCTTTAATATACTTCCTTCACGTTCTTCTCAGCCAAACATACCCGATCTTCTTCCATCTATCTGATGAGATCATCATATCATTAGAACCACCCACTTCTGCCTCCATCGCAGCCATTGGATGACCGCTCATCCAATGACTTTGCTCCCTCCAAGTCACCCTTTTCACTTAGCCGTAAGATGAAGCCACCAACTCCATCACCACTGCTCGTTCACGTTATGCTCCCGACCTTTAGATCAGAACTGCTGATCCGATATGAGCATCCACTCGCGCCTCTCTCTTGACCGTTGGATCTCACGATCCGGTGATCACTGCTCGTTTTCCACCTCCTCTTATATCTCGCTGGACATTACACATCAATAGTTGCCTTGCTCCATTCCTTTTAGGGCTCCATCACTCCATTACCTAGTAATGATCTAAACCCTCACAAACATAGCCCTATGTCCTCCAACCCTCACGGAACCATTACTGCCTTAAATCACACCGCCCTCCTCTTCGCAAGGCCATTTCAAAACTCTCCTGCATCATCCAAAACGACTGGATCTTCCTGTATTTAAACCCTCCTCCACCTCCTTTCTCCCTTACTACCATTCTGCGGAGGATCCTCCTAGTACTCTTCCCCTCCCCATGATAGGGGGAGGCAGAATTGAGGTTGAAAACGGAGGTGATCTCCAGTTGTCGACCCACGACATTGACCGTTGTGTTACGGCCACCCTAGGTGCCGTTGAGCACTGAGTCTGGCTACCCCTGATATGCGATGACCAGAGCTTTGCAAGAAGCTCAGCCCAAGCATAACATCCACTTTCTTCTTCTTCTTCTTCTTCAATCCTCCAGGTATCTCTTTATCTTTTATTTATGTTTTTCTCGAATTTACTCGCACCGATCACGTCATTTCACCTGATCTAATCATTCCATCAGCACCGCCTCACAACCTTCATCTTCACCAACCATTCTGTTCATAGCTTCCCTTCTCTAGAACTCCAATCACCACCTCCCCATTTTCTCTCTGGCCTGCTAGAGATGAACATCAGTACTCCTCCTCTCCACCTGAAATGGACCCCACTTCACTCATCGGATGCACACATCCCTGCTTCAGCTATCTCTAATGCTTGCAATTACTCCTTCGTTCAATGGTTGGACGCATCAACCCATTTCCGTTCTTGAGCAGGAGCTCCAACAGAGCTGCACTGCTCCATCTATCTGCTCAACCTCGCTGACTCCTTAGCCGACCATCACCTTCGCGGGACCTCCACGAAGGTATTTGAACCTTCCATTTAGCAGCTAGAGGTCGGAGGAGGAGGGAGCCCCTCGTCGAAGCCCCACCAAGTCTGTCGCAGGAGGCAGTGTTGCAGAGGAATGAAGAGCTACATGTACCATCCCATCTTCGGATCGGATAGCTCAATTGATCTCCAAGGCAACACCTCGACCCTACATCCTAGGTGGGTTGAGCCACCTCCCGAAGCTCTGAGTCTCCCCCACGAGTCCTCCCGAATCTGCTACCGCCCCCTCCCCCCAGCTTGGCCCATGCACATGTGGGCTAGGAAATTTTGCAATTGTGCCCTCAAAGCTTTCAAGTTTTGTAGATAGGTCCCTCCCAGGCGCACATGCCTCATGTCGTCGTGCTTCGGAAAATTCCATTAGGGCCCAGTCGAGTTCTTGATATTACTAATATGCCCCTATGAAGGGGCATTATTTACCCTTCTTATTTTCATATTTTATCACATTTATGCCCTTGCACTATTTTCTTCATAAACTTGAGCATTTGAACTCCAAATTAGATGATTTCAGTTTCATTGGATTACAAATTTTATTCTCTTCCTAATGACATATTTTATTCACTGATTTAACAAATTAATTTAGATTCTAAATTTTGGACTCCTAGAACTTGATGTATTTTTGTGCTTCAATTGGTAATGAAATTAAATCTCTTTTTATTGCTCAATAGTTGAACCCTTTGTAGGGTATATTTGTATCTGCATCATCATATCATTTTTCATCATTTTATTTTGATAAAAACCAAGCAAAAATTATATATTGTTCATCATTCCTTGCATCAACAAATAAAAATAAATGCATTCTCTTTCTCTGTGTTAATGATCTTACATAATCACTTCACACCTTATTCGTTGCATGCATGTGTCTTGCATGATTTGTTTCATTCAGTGCATATTATCTGTTCATTTTGTGATGTGTGCATTATGTTTGCATATGCATACCTATATCAATGAATTTATTCACTTAAATTTAATCATTAATTTTCGATAAATAGATGAGGAGGCTCGTGTCCATGTGTTCGACCTTGGTAGACTTGCCAAGTTAAATTCTCCACATATTCAAATGTGTGGTTCTGCATTGATCATTTTCATTACCATACTACGATAAGACATGACTGTTAATGTGGTGAAAACACAGTTCATCACAAGGCTCTATCTTTTCAGCTTGTTGTAAATAAGTACCCATAGTACGGTTCCTTTACTCGTAAAAGATAAAATATTCAGTAAGGTTGTCCGAGGAAGGGGCTATATGTGCATAAGATTATTCTACCTTGGTTCAAAAAAGTGCAAAATTGATAGGTTTTATTATATGGAGAGAGAAGGGACAATCCTAAAATGTGTTGTTTTGGGCCATGGAATTTACTTGGAATGATTTCTATGCTAAAATAACCATGCATTACAGTTTGATTATTCAGAATCCATTTATTTGTGTGTATTTCAACTGTCATTCTTATAATGAACTCTAACATATTTGCTACTAAAAGAAGTTGTGAGAAGACCAATCATATTTCAAGCGCACAACGAACTTGAAGATCCCTACATCCTCCTCAAATGTGAACTTGCCATGATCAATTAGGTAAACTCCTTGTAATTCTTTGATTGCATGTTCTTTTTCTCCCTTGTATCATCGACACTAATCGACTCCCTTGAGGAGAGTTTCGAGTCGTATTGCATGTCAGGACTTTTCATCATCACCTAGTAGTTGGAGTAAATGTTGACCTCTATGTGATCTTGCATGAGTCCCCTTGTCATTAGATTGATGTAGGAAAAAGCGCGAGGGTCTCTGTGTTTTAGGTATTCACATGTCTTTCCAACTGTGGAGTGCATAATCACACTATAAATGTGTGTCAATTATTGTTAGTCATGGTAATGATAGACGACGGTTATCATAGCTGGTGTTTTTTTAAAGTACCATATGTAGCATAATTATCTTACGCTGAAGGGAAGTATGTTGATGGCTTGTGATATTTGTTTTTAAGGGGTCTTATTGGGGGACTTTTAATCTTGTTAGAGATGGAATGAGACTCATCCTCGAAGTCCTTTTACACATTTAATATTGTTTATTTGGTAGGATGAAACTACAATGGATATAATCTAAGTATGAATGGAATTAAAAAAAGAATTCGAAGGAATGGGGTTTTCCATTTCGTTGGTTGGTTTACATTATGAATATACCTTTTAATAAGGGACTTATTCCTTTCTTATGTTTAATAGGAGGTATCAAATGAAAGAAGTTAACTTTTTCCTTTGATAATTTTATTAAGCATGGAATAACATTGTTATTTTTCTCATATATTTTATATATTGATAGGAGGTATCAATAGGTAATATTAGAAAAAAACAACATCAGAACTTTAATATGCAAATTTCTTGTACAACTAATTGTGGATACATCCATATATGATATGTTTATATATCCGTATACATTTTAAAAGGATACTGGTATCATTGTAGTATCCATAAATATCTATAACCATCTCCAATTCGATAATTCAATATAGTTATAGAACCATATTTGACATGCTATTACAATATGGATAAAATTCTTTTATATGGCTATCGGCTATAGTAACTTTAATCTGGAAAAGGACGGGGATATATCGCTGTCCTATTCGCTTCAAGATATATTAATATTTTGAAATTTGTATACATTTTAAAATGGATATTGACACCAATATCACTTGATATTGTATTTTAATTCCAACTACAATTATAAATTTATCTATAACTACATTTGATATAACTTGTACACAATATATTTGTTATATATATATATATCATTTATGCCAACTTTAATATACAAATGGATATATCTGCATATTTTTTATCACCATATACATACATGTATGTATGTATTTGTGTGTATTAGCAGTCATATATGCACATCTATTTTAAAATAAAGTTATAGATTTATTTGTTTTCATATTTGATATAACTATTATGAAATAAATAAAATTACTATGTTTTATATAGGTATCCTTGTATCGACCTTAATATGCAAACAAAAATGGATAAACCCACATTCATTCCGTTACCACATACATTATTATATACATCCACATCCTATCCATTTTAAGATAAATATAGATATAATACTTGTTATCTATAAATATCTAAACCAACATCCATATTCTATGATAAATAATAATTATAGATTTACTTGTAGCTAAATATATATATCAATTATGAAATAAATAAGTATAATATATTTGTTTCATCGGGATATCACTAATACAAACTTTATTATACAAATAGATATAGATACATATGAATCTAATCAACTATCATATCCGTTTCATAGATATTTTGACAACATTATATGTCTCTATCATAATGAGTATGAGTACAATATCACTTTGATATATGAAAACATCTCTATAAGTATTTGTATATTTATTTTAATAATAGATATGAATTTATTTTTAATCATATTCAATATAATTGTTGCTAAATTAATATATTTAATATATGTGTTTCACGAGCAAGCGATCCTATACATTTATATTTAAGCTTACCGACAAAGCATTTTTGCTATTATATATTTGATCTGCATCAATTTACCATGTATCTGTTTTCAAAGATAACCGTCAATATTTCTATTTGTATATGTATTCATATTTTAAAATAAATAAAGATATCACATCTGATCATTTCATTGCTAGGTGGATATCGTTATGGTAATTGTGGAATAATTAACAAATATCGAAGAAGAGCAAATCCTCCCACATGAAATGAAAGGAATGGAATCACACATCCAAATGTCATTTCTCATGTAGAGAGGAATTTGATTTTCATTGTAGTCCTATCTTATTATTATACAACAAACATAGGAAAAAAACCAGTACAAGAACGAGGATCTTATATCCCTTTCCAATCATATGCGTAACAAACGGGTTTTGTAGGCCGCATTGAGCACACGTGATTGTTAGGTAAGATAAGAGTCTCCATTGATTTTGCAGGTAATTATGTAAATACATACTTAAATACAAAGGTTTATTGTGCAAGGCTGTATTTTTCATGTGAAAATCGCAAGAAACCCAAATGGCGGAAGAAATGGGAGCAAATAGCAACAGTGGACACCTAGAAACACAGGTCCCGAGGCAGAGGAGACCATCTTCAGCCGGCAGTCAGCCTCGAGGGCTCAGAAGAGAGAGATGGGGTTCGTGATGGAGTTTGCGGAGGACCTGATAAGGAGGCTGATGGAGGACCCGAAGGAGAGGGATCAGAAGGCGAGGGAGCACATATACGAGATGAAGAGGAGGTGCGAGAGGACCAAGGAGATGTGGAACCTCCCTCTCCGTCCCTACGGCTTCTGGACCTTCGACCGCTTCAACGTCCAGATCCAAGCCGACGCTCACATCAGCCAAGCCCCTGGTCGCAGGGACCCCTACGATGACATCCTCAACCACCTCTCCAAATGATTGATTCGTCTCAGGTTTTTCATCCCCCTCTTCTTCTTCTTCTTAATCTTTATTCATCGTCTTTACTTGTGGATTGATTTCTACTTGCAACCCTAAGATTCGAATGACGTTACTTTCAACAGTAGGTTTTTTTAACATAATGAATTGGAGACCTATTTTGAATATAATTCTCAATCCCGTTTTGAAATATCTATTTCTATTCTCTTAATTTCCTTGCCATCATAAGATTCATAACAAATAACCTGATGCGTATATGTTTCCCTGTTAATAAAATTTACTATCTCAAGTTCTTCATTACCTCTACTACTGTTTTATTTATTTATTTATTTTTGCACTATAAAAATTATTTATTACGTATAATTATTGTTGTTTACTAAAATACATATTAAAGTTCGGAGACCAACCATATACTTTATTTGTGGTAAATATACTTTTTTGAAGTGTAGTTTCATACAATAGAGATTTCTGTCATTTGTCCAATATTTGTTCAAAATTAAATGCTATGCTCACGAGTGATTTTTCAATTGTTTACAAAACCTGTCTCACCAAACCAAGTGGTGCATAGTAATTTTACTAGGGGCTAGGAATCCACCTTTTAAAAAGACAATTTTCACAAACGCAAAGGGGTTGATGGTCCCTATTTGCAGTTCACTTTGAGGAGCACCTCAACTTCAAAGTCCTAAATCCTAAGCGAGTTTGCACATGAATTTATGATTGTTGAGCCTACAATGGTTTTTCGATTGAGGGAGTTGCTTTTGAGATGGTGTTTTTTTGATTATATGCCTTTGGTTTCACAACAACACCAACACCAACAAAGCCTTTTCCCACAATTAAGTAGGGTCGGCTACATGGATTCTTCGTCTTTGGCTTGCTGTTCTAAAATTGGGGTCATGTTAGGTGTTGCATGAGTTGGATTCCAACGGTTTGACATGCGAGCTTTGAGGGGTCTAACTTCCCTTGGTTCTCTGACACGATCGTCTTGTTTTTTTTTGAGAGGAGATAGGGTGGTATCCAAAGATGGGACCCACCGCTATATATTAAATAATATTAATATGAAAGAAGAGTCAACTTACTAAAGACCATGCCATAGAAAGGGCCTGACCATGCTCAAGGACATTTTCCGAGTAAAAAATTTGACTATAGAAAATGTACTCATTCCTAGCACACCACATAACCCAAAGAATTGACAATGAAAGTGAGTTGTACTCATGGGAGTTGCCACATGTTGCCCATATGGAGTTCCAAAAATTGGTGCATGAGCCACAGAATCCTTGCCATCCTCCAAACTCTAGACGAGAGGCCATACTTGAAGAAGAGATGATCTAAGTCTGCAACCTCCTCCTTGCATTTATCACAATATTGATCACCGGCATTAAGGAATCTAGCATGCCTTTCCTTCGTCAGACAACACACAACCATGCCTAATAAACCACAAGAACACCTTAATCCTTCGCGATATTTTGCTTTTTCATTTAATGTTGACATCTTGAGGAAAATCATGCAATGCGCTCTGATCAACCATAAAGAAACAATAGGCCTTCTTCACAAAAAAATTACCCCGACGGCCCGACCCATATGAAATGATACCTCCCTTGTGTCGTGCCCACAACTTATGTCAATTCTTGTTGTAATGATAAGAATTTCTCTAGTCTCTTCTCTGAAAACTCAGCCATTAAGGTAGGTGTCCAAGTACATGGTTCCACACCTGCTGCATTCGAATCTCATGATCCTAAACAATCGCCAATAGCGATGGAAAAAGATCACCTAGAGGTCCATTGCCAGTCCAATCATCTCTCCGGAACTGGTAGATCTCCCTGCTACGGTGCTACCCAAAACTGGTTGTAGGATATTTGGTAATATCTTCATAATGCCCTTCCAAAGAGAGGATGATAGCTGAATCCTACTTGCCGTTAGAGAACTGTCAATCCTGTTGTAATACGCGTTTTGTACACTATGCTTTTGAATGTTATAAAGTGTTATGTCAAGGAAATATTGGATTGATAGTGTTCACACTTTACGGATACCATAGTCAATAGATTCGCCTTGATGCAATGATTTCATTCAAACTTGTTGTATTTATATCAGAGACCATCTTGTATAAAAATGGACTTCAAAAGGTTCTCTGAATTGTGTAGCACATCAAAACATAGTACCACATCTAGTAATCTGGAATTTTGGTAGTACCTTATAAGTAGTAGAAGCTACTACTAGCATAGTGCCCATAATGTTATACATTTATACTCATTGGCCATAATCACATCATTAAGACTAATTAAGCATGATTAGTGCTAATTAACCGTCATTAGTGATAATTAAGCGTCATTAGCAAAAGTTGACACATGGAGAGGAAATCATGGGACACGTGTCGTTATATAGTCAGGACAAGTGTCAAAACCTCATTAGTACCATGTGTCATTATCCTAAGACTAGCACGTGTCATGGTATAGCCACCTTGCTTGGGCAACAAGTTATCTCGTGGATAAGCCACACCTTGCTTGGGCAACAAGTTATATCATGGATAAGACAAACCTATTACTTGGGCAACAAGTTTTCTCATGATTAAGCCATGTACCATGCCATGTGTCTTCATACATGGATAAGAGACAACATGTGTCTTGTAGCCTCCCTTACATGTTGACACATGTCACACATGTAAAGGGGGTGGAGGCCTATAAATACCCATGACCCCCCATACTCCTCCTCACTTCATCCCACGCCCATCTCTCCACCTTAGAGTCGCAAGGCCGCCAAGGTTGCGGGAGGAGCACGAGAGGAGCCACGGCGAAGCCCTGTCGGTGATCGAGAGCGTTTTTGAAGCCGTAACGAAGTTCTGTCCGCACCAAGCCGTAGTATTCAATCTAAGACGGCTATAGGGGGGGAGGTTTCACTAAAGAAGGTGATTCGGACTCAAGTTAGATAGCGTTCAGGTGAGGGATTCTCAAGCGCTATTTTAAGCACTAGTCTTTAGCTTTTATGCATGGTTTTGAATAGCAAGTATGAAATCGTGGTTTCTAAAGATTTTATGCATGAATTACAAGTACTATACAGTTGATATGAAATCAGGGCTTTAGAACGTATTTTGGATGTCGTTTCAGGTGTTTTATCATGATAGCATGTTGTTTAAGCATTTTGTTCTTTGTGAAACACGAATCATAAGTTTCACTACTTAGATTTGAGCTTTTTAAAAGAAATAGGTTTTGTGCAGTTACTATGCAAAATGGATCGGTTTTCAAGTTCTTAATAGTTCTAGTCGTCAGAATATGCATGCTATGTCAAGATTGTTTTATGTTCATGATTTAGCTGTTATGAGCTTGAATTAGCAAGAGTACGGTTTATTAGTGACAAGAAAAGGATCAGAATCAGAAGAAAAGCACCACAATAGCTCTTTTATAGAAATCATGAACTAGCCATTAGATATGGTGATGTCATTAGATATGACCCTGAAATCGCCATTAGATATGGCAAACCATTAGATATGGTATCAAGAGGACTTTGGGTACGCATTCTGTATACATATAGGCTTTGGGCCGTATGCAGGGTGTTTTTGGTCTTTGGGACCGTCTGCGCGTATGACTTAGCTTTGTTTCAGCGTTCATGAGTCAATAAATTAGGCACAATGGTGATTAGTACAAACAGCTCGATAGTGATGATTATGTTTCAGTTTATCTGCTTTGGAAGTGATTTCAGCGTTTAATTTGTAAAACTAGCATGTTGTTATATGTAATTTCTTTCACAAAGTCTCTTTCACGCTATATCACAATATTCAGCATAAATTCTTGTCATGATGCTCATATTTCAGATTTTTAGCTATATGTAAAAAGGTTGAGATCCTTTCACTGGGTCTAAGCTCATAAATTGGTTTAGACTCATCCCGTTATATTATATTATGTACAGATCAGCAGAATCACGACTAGCAAGGAAAAGGACCGCTAGGAGGAGGTGGCTTTTGGTTTTCCTTGTTTTTGTACTGTCTGTTATTTTGTAAGAAGTTGTAATAGAACTTGTGTAAAGACACTTCTTTGTATAAATACAACGATGATATGTTTGACGAGATTGCCATATGTGTACTTGAAGATAATGAAGTTGAAAGATCTTTGTCGCGGCACGTTCCGGTTAGCGGGACGGGTCGTGACACATGTATTTCTTCCATAGTAATATACATACCAAGTCATTAAACATGTCCCACAATTGGACCACTCATTTAGCAATTAAGTCTTCATTCACACACTCTACATTCCGAACTCCCAAGACTCCCTCTTCTTAGATTTAGTGACAATGTCCCAGCCAAGCAAGTGCAAGCCTCTTTTCTCATGCTTACCATTTGCCGAAAAGAACCTCTGCATCAAGTTCTCGAATAGGATTACAGAAAGAATATGCTTGAGCAGTACCAGTTTTCCCCCTGTAGACAATGTCGTCACCTTCCAACATGCAAGCTTGCTCTCCAATCTATCCAAAACTGGTCTCCAGTCCCTCGCTCTAAGCTTACCTGCAACCAGGGGAAGCCCCATATATGTTATAGGTAGGTTCCTAGTTGGACGTAGGAGCTCATCCCCAACCACCTGTGCGTCACCCTGCGAGAGGCCAAACGGTACAACTACATATTTTCTTTGTTAACCTGCATCACTGAGATGTCACCGAATATGTCCATAATCTAAGACGCTATTTTCACTTGCTCCCCCTTCTCCTCCAAAATAATCATCGTATTGTCAACGTAGTGAAGGATTGGGACAAAAATATCTTCTTTGTGGTATCCCTGACACCACCTATATTTTGTAGCTAATTTCATCATGACTGTCAAAACATCCACCACAATCACAAACAAACGAGGGGCGAGAGGGCACCCCTGACGCACACCCTACTGTAGTTGAAAGAAACCACTCTCCGTACGACCATTAACAAGCACCACATAGGATGCAACAGTGATGCACCACTTAATCCATGAGATCCACACATAAGGGAATCCACTCTTTTGCAGCGAAGCCTAGTGGAAGTGCCAATCACACAATCATATGCCTTTGAAAAGTCAGTTTCCCAAAGCATGCTCTTCCCTACATTTCTCTTCTAGTCAAGGATCTTCTCCGAGACAAGTACCGACCCGTTCACCAAAAGTCTCCCTAGTATAAATGCAGTTTGTTTTTGAGAAATTATATCATTCGTAAGGGCACAACGACTATTAACCAACTCCTTTGAAATAATAAGATATATCGCATTGGAGAATGCAATTGACATGCAATCTTGAACTCTAATAGGCATCTCTCTTTTTAAAACATCGCTTTATTTAGCCACAAAACCAAAGTTATCTTTGTTGAATTCTTGCATTACTTTTAAGATGTCTGCCTTCGTTACCTCCCAAAATTTCCTCTAGAACATAACTGGGAACCCGTCAAGTCCCGGTGTTCCTCCATTAAGGCCCAACACTGCCTTCTTCACCTCCTCAGTGAAATGATCAATCAGAGCTTCCGTGACTCGTGGATATGCCCCTCACACCATCCCGTGCCACCCCCACTTGTGTGGACCGCCCTCCAACTAGCTGCATGGAAATATACACGTAGAGACCTCCCTACCTTCGGCTTCCCATAAGCGAGCTCACATCTCACAAAAATCTCATGAATAAATTCCTCCTACCTGAAGCCATAGAACGGAAGAACTATGTATTTGCGTCCCCGTCCTTCAGCCACCGCTGATGGGAATGTTGTCTCCAGTCAACTTCCACTTTCTTATCTTCCAGACGAACCTCCTGAAGGTGCATGGTCCTCTTCTCAATCTCCACCACCTCTAATTCACGTTCTTCCTCCAACCTATGCAACCTGTAGATCTCCTCTTGGGCCTTCATCTGTCTACTTCGACACTGCTCCTGAACATCTTTGTTATATCCAATAAGGAATTCGCACAACTCCACCAGCTTAATCGCCAATCTCGCTGAGGCCGATCCCACATGTGCATAACCCATCCATAAGTTCTTCCCCGCATCCCGAATCCATCCTCTAACAGCCATGCACCCTCAAATCTAAAGGAACTCCTTGGCCGAGTATCTTCCCTCGAGGACCAAAGTAAAGACGTACGATCTAAATGAGCCCAAGGCAGGGCCCAAGCTCTGGCAAGCGGAAAGCACTATAAAGCCTTGATTGAAATCAGGAAACAAGCGATATGCTATGAAACATGAACACCAAGAGTGGATCCGTGAGAATTTTCCCACACCGTTAGCGTAGGAGAAATGGTCATCTCCCTTCCTAACTGATGCAGCGTGGAACGAGAATATAGGGCTGCATATTTAATTAATGTTATATGTTAATTTTGTTTACGTTTATTTACGTCGTCGTATTTTTAATTGAATAAAATCGAGATCGCCCGTGATCTCCAATAATTAGTTATAGATTTGATTTTCAAATTAGTCGGTTAATTAGTTAGAGTCAATTTAGGATAATTAGTTATTTTACTATTTTTGTAATCTCATCCCTCCTATATAAAGGGATGAGAGTCCATTGTTTTTAGACAGTTGAAGTTAATGAAAAATTGAGATTTATTCTCTATCTCCTTTCCTCTCTCTCTCTCCCCTCATGTGATCTACACGTTTCTCCTCTCCATCCCTCGTGTTCCCTGCGAGTTTCTTCTTCTCAACCCCTCTATTTCTTCTACCAAATAATTTTAACCGTTTCAAAATTATTTAGCGACGCGCCAAAATTCGATTTGCATCATTTGGTATCAGAGCATGGCTTACAGATCGTCCTCACGATCTGACGATCCGTCCAGACGTTCACGCCGACATGCATCAAGGGACCATCGTTCATCCGAACAAAAGCTACGAGCCCTCGACGCCTACAACAAGGAGACGCAGCGCATGCTACGCGAGTTCCAAACCACATTCCACTCCGAGTTTCGAGCTCTTATGGCTAACTTCGAGACCTTCTGCGCCGCCCAATCAAAGCCTCCAACCCCCGAAGCCGTTGTCACGAGTTTCGACGAAGAAAACCGCACTGTGGAGGAAGATTCGACCCCTGTCCAGGCCATTTCAGAAGAGAAAAACGACGAAACGATTGCTGTACATGTATTTTCAGATTCGCAAAAACCCCCGGAGTCGACCTACGCTCCATCCGCAGCCTTCTCGCGGACCCCCGCTGCAGCCCCAGCCCCTCCGGCGCCCCCCTAGCCTCGTCGGACCCCTCCGCGATCTCCCCCCCACCCCCAGCGACCCCAACAACCCCTCCCACGCCCATGGCCCCTCCCCTGCATGCCATACCCTCACAGCCACCATCCCCAACCCCTTCCGTCACCCCTAGGCCCCCATCCTTCCAGCCCTCGCGATACAGCCCCCTCGCCACCGCGCCCGCCCACTCTCCGTGCCCCTCCCTCCCGCGCACAACTCACCGCGACCCAACCCCCTATCGCCGCTAACCCTCCCGCCACCACCTCTCCCGCCTCTCCGCGCCAGCCCTCCCCCATGCGTGCGATCCACGCCTCTTCCTTCCCCGCCTCTCCCGTTCTGTTTCGCCCAGCCCAGACCCGCACCATTGGCTCCCCTCCCCCCTTCCTTCGGCCCCTCCATCGACCTCCCCTACCTCCTCCCGATACCGTCATCCCAGATTCCCCTTTCCCTGCCTACCCGTTGCCGCTATCTCCATCTCATCCCTATGCTGTCACCACTCCCACTCGCCCCTGCCCCCTCGCAACACCTCCTTGCCGCCATCGCACCCTTGGAGACCATGCCAGCCTCGCGCCACTACCTCCTAAGCAGGCGCCAACCTCTTGCCTTGCTCCTCCCAATAATAAAATACTATCGCCGTCGCCGTTGGTGGAAGAAAGGAAATACCCTAGCAACGGATGTGCATCTCTCTCTCCAATAAGATCCGAGTCCCACAAAAATAGGGATCCGGGGCTAATTTGCTACATTTACAAGGAGGTCCTTCCTCCAATTTTTTTTATCTAAAGGCCAAATTGAAGAGCTTCTCTTATGACTTTTATTTAAGTGAAGGGGTAGAACTTTTGCAGCCGTGCCCCTTGGTGGGAAGAAACTATCAACGTAACATGGAAAAGGAGCACACTTGGGAGATCCGATCAATCAATCTATATGGAATTCTTCACTTACAGATCGAACATCAAGCAATTCGTCGGGAGACGAATTTTTAAAAGCGGAGGAGAGTTGATGCAGCGTGGAACGAGAATATAGGGTTGCATATTTAATTAATGTTATATGTTAATTTTGTTTACGTTTATTTACGTCGCCATATTTTTAATTGAATAAAATCGAGATCACCTGTGATCTCCAATAATTAGTTATAGATTTGATTTTCAAATTAGTCGGTTAATTAGTTAGAGTCAATTTAGGATAATTAGTTATTTTACTATTTTTGTAATCTCATCCCTCCTATATAAAGGGATGAGGGTCCATTGTTTTTAGACAGTTGAAGTTAATGAAAAATTGAGATTTGTTCTCTATCTCCTCTCCTTCTCTCTCTCTCTCCCCTCACGTGGTCTACACGTTTCTCCTCTCCATCCCTCGTGTTCCCGACGAGTTTCTTCTTCTCAACCCTTCTATTTCTTCTACCAAATAATTTCCACCGTTTCAAAATTATTTAGCGACACGCCAAAATTCGATTTGCATCACTAACAGAGATGATAGTCCTGGATCTCGAGAGTCACATTGGTCAGTAGCTGCTGGCTTCAACAAAATATCCAAGGGAGCCCTCGCCCTAATCGAGTCCATGTAAGGGGCCTTTGTCACATCAGGAACCACGAAAAGAGTACACATTGGAGTCAGATTAAACGACGCCTCAAGTGCCATAATATGATCTTGACCGCACATGGATGTACTTGCGTTAATTGGATCTGTTGCATTAGCTCCCTGATATAGCTCCCTGATATGTGTATTTATACAAATCCAAAATCAATAATTTTGCCGGAAACGATCTCAATGAAAGGTGGAACCACATCAACTGGAATATGTCCAAATTTTTGAGTCATAGATGATAACCCAATAGACGGTCTAGAACCTTCTCCCATCAAAAGTTATGTCGATGCTACTGCAATCGATGGTGATGTTATGTTTCACAATCGAAGCGGTTGTTGTGCTTCCACCGTCGTGCCATGGCAACATCGGTATCACTGTTCGTCTTCCCGTCGTCGTAACCTCCGCACTAGCAACCTCCAGGCGAAGGAGTTCTTGTACTCGGACTGACAAGCTTCTGGGGTTGGAGGAGATGATCTCCTCTGCTGAAACGATCACCTCAACTGCTTGCTCTGAGTTAAGACCATCAGAGACGATACCCTTGACCTTGCAATGGGTGCCAAAATCTCATCAACTTTATTTTGACTTCGACATAGCAACGAGAGACCTCGAAGCTGTAAGTATTGCACCGGATGTGCGATCAATGCATCATTGTGAAGCTTAGGCATTCTCTAGTGCATCTTCACCTTCACATCATGGCCAAGGTCCTGGAGCTTCTTCACCTCGTCAATTTTTAGCTGTCTGACATGATTGTGTTGTTGATTTTGATGTTTTACACTTTTTTGGTGATGCAATACCAGTAATTTAGCAAACCACATGAGGACATATATATAATTTAATGTTACAGATATATATATATATTTAGTTTTAACATGTAAATCAAGGGATGCCTTGATATGCATTTTCTTTATTTAATATTTTTTTACTAGTCAGGAGATGCATGTTATTCAAGACTTTTTTTTATAAGAGTTGTTTTAAACCATGGAGTGTCTTGGATAGGTTTGCTAGCCCTAACTGTTGAAATTTTCCGGTAAAGGTATTTAGTAAAAAGTAAGTCATACACTGATTTTTGTAATCCATACCTCCACTTCTCTCTCTTCACTCCCCTCTTTCTAATATATTCCATGTAGACCCTCTACCTCTCTTCTCGTATCTATCATTAATTTCTCTTGTTGATTTCTTCTTATCCCAATTTCTTCCTTTCCTTTTTCTCCTTCCCCCTTCTTTTTATCTCATTTCTCTTCCTTCCTTTTTAATTGAAGCTTTTCTCCTTTTCTTCTAACTTGTCAACGATTTGAAATATATCATTGTACTTTTATTCCTTTCCACTGATTTCTCAGTTACTTCTTGTAATACAAAACTTGTATGTGTATGATGTGTCCTATCATTTATTTTCTCTCACTATCAACAAGCCAAAGAACTTCTACAAGAGTTCTTATTTACTTAAGTGTGTCAAATGCGTGGTTGCAAAATGATGCCATTCAAATGGTGTCTTTCTCCTTTCTACCTTTGGATTCAATGGCCCATTTATTTGCTTCCCATTTCTGTGAGGTAAACATATTCCTCAATCTATGTCTATTATATGGTTGGACTTAGATCACAAAGAGAATGGTGTTGTAAAATGGACCACACCATGACTAACAAATTCCTTATCATTTGCAGACTTCCTCATCATTTTAAAGTCCAATGTAGTTGTAATTGGAAGTATTGCAATGGCTCCGCCGAGATTCTTCTTAATTATCGTGTTCTTTTAATCGATGAAATGTATCACACAAAGAGTCTGCTACAAATATTGTGTCTTTTCTCGCAGAATTCACCTAGATAGAAATACTACAATGAAGCAACATGAATCTAAAAATAAATAAATGCTTAATCAATATAAACAAATACATAACATCTAAGATATAGTTGGTGCATGGTTTTAGAAAAAAACGTGAGGCAGATCGAGGCGGTTTTCCCTTGATGAGGCAAGGTGTAAGCCTCGATTTATATAGGAAAAAATACATAAAATACAATTAAGCATAATTATATATATTTATAAAATCACAAATTTAGATATTCACCCACATATTCACCATATATGTTATGAGCATGAGAATATATAATATTCTTTGCATGATTTACTTTGTATCGTGATTCGTATTATCATCCATATACAATGCAAAGCTTATTATGACATCACTAACGTTGGTGGACGAAGTTCTTGTCGATATATAACACTTCCCTGTATATGCATGGGTGAAGCAAAATTTTGTGTCTAACATATATTATTAATATACACAATATATAATATGTCTATGTTGTTTTGTATGTGTTATATGACTAACACATATATTTTGATATGCTTTGAATCCTAACCATCCGATTTGCTAAACTCAATTGAAGAATCGTTGTATGTACCCTCTTGTCGCACTATACCCTACCAACACGGGGGCCTCATTTCTCGATAAACAAGCCTGCGGGGGGGGGGGGGGGCTAGGGAGGAGCAGGTGCGCTCCCCCTTGCAGGTGTTGCAAGGGGTAGCGCCTCTGACTTGAAACGATTTTTTATGATAACACACATTTTTTAAGTATAGAATATATATACGAGTATATAACAAATCGAGGATAGGGAGTACACCCTGGTGCATGTAATTTTACATGCACCGGGACCTATATCTCCCACATTTTTTTTACTTTTTTGGAAAATATCACCGTGTATATTCATCTATATATCCCTCCAATATACCATTCGAATTTTGTCAGAAACAGAGACTCATATGCCCTTAATCTAGAACATGTAATTTTAACGGTCTTAGAATTGCTGTAATCGACCTGTTCTAGATGGAGGGCATAGGAATCTTTGTTTCTGACAAAATTCGAATGGTATATTGGAGGGATATATAGATGAATATACACGGTGATATTTTCCAAAAAAGTAAAAAAATGTGGGAGATATAAGCCCCGGTGCATGTAAAATTACATGCACCAGGGTGCATACTCCCCATCCTCTAACAAATTAAATTGTTTATAATTAATATTATACTTAAGATCTCATAAAAATCAATATAAAAATATAAAAAATAGGGTACCAAACCTGTGCAGCCCGAGGTGGCGCCTCGGGACTGCCTCAACGCCTCGAGGCGTACACCTCACTTGGGCTGCCTGAGGCAGGCACCTCGAGGTGATTTTCTTGAAAAACTGCCCCGAGATGTACGTTTTTTGAAACCATGGTTGGTTCTTTTTGTCAATTATGACTTGTACCACATTTTGCAACCCAATTAACGCTCCAGCATGCTGTCCCCACACGAGCCATCTCTTTGCCAAGGTTTGAAATATCAATATTGCTATCATACCATATCAATTAGTCTGAAAAGGGATATATCGACGATATCGGTGGAAATATCAGAAATGACGCTAAAAGGTGATTTTTTTGTGAATAAATAAATACAAATACACACTTATACACACTTATATGCACGAATGTTGTGTATTTAGCACACCAATACACATTATATTGTTGCTATCAATGCTGAGTGTTGATTGTTGACGGCTAACTGTTGAGAGATATTGAAAAGGAAATGATGAATTTCGAACAATAACAACTTAGAGATATAAATGAGGTGTATTAAACACATTAGCTTTATATATCACATCACGTATTATGCATAAACGGGATTCTGAGCTATATCAGATAACAAATAAGCAAGCAAATCAATGTAATAACGTATAGTTTGTAAATAATGTTTTTTGAAAGAAAAAGTTAGTAAAGAGCGTCTTTCATAATAATCATATTTCTGAACGAAAGGAGATGAATTAAATTAGATTAGATGTCTAATCGAATTAAGGAAAATCAATGCTGACTCTAATTATATATCACTAAATTATACTTTCTAAGTATTAACTATTCAATAACATGTAAAATATATGTATGCTGGCTTTCCTTATCATTTTTAAAGTTGTTTCATCTCCATTATCAAAAGGGGAATGAAGGTCCCTGTTCAAAACAAGGTCTCATTGTCGATCAACAAGCTAGGGTGGGGGAGGGAACTAGGAGGAGCATGTGCGTTCCCCTTGCAGGGATGTGGGGGAGACACCCTCGACCTGAAACAAAATATATAAATCATAATACATGTTCAATACTGTGAGTAGCTACAAAAGTAAAATCCCAAACAAATCGATCAAAAGTTAAAAAATGGGTGATATCAAGCAATATCAGCCTAATATCGATGGTATCGGTTGATAGATAAGGGACGCTTGTATATAAATCTTTAGATTTTGATAGATATTTGGGCACCCACCTATGCTGTGGATGTCCTTTTTTCTTTCAAAAAAATTGATAGATACACGTCATCAATCGATATCATGTAAAGCAGTATGCATATTAATAAAACCCCCTCTTCGTCGATACCCGATATATTGCTATGTTTAATATCATGCTTCGTGGTAATATCTCACTGCTCCTTCCCCGATACCCTCCTTTTGTTTATCTTGGTTTGAGGTTTTCCTTTGTTTAGTTATTGATGCAGCGTGAAATAAATAATCAGGTTTAATTTTCGTACATTAATTAGAGGCAAATTAATTTTACGTTTTACTCAGTCAGTTGCAATTTTATTTTAAATAAAGAGATCACATGCGATCTCTGTGGAGAAGAGAAAGATACTGTTGTAAAAATCAGCCGACTAGGCTGATTAGTCGATCCGACTAATCGAGTCGGTGGGGTAACCGACTCGACTAAGCCTAGTCGGCCATTAGTTGGTCAACCCGACTAATCGGGCTGACTAGTCGGCCTAGTTGACCGACTACAAGGCCGTCTTTTACATAGAGATATTTTATTATTTTTAGTTTTTTGATTGTTTTAAAAGCGAACTTATTCTAATATGCTTAATGTTATATTTAAAGACAATTACTTCTTTTATTTCATTATGATTATATATAAAATTTACAAATCAATGTAAATATATAAGAATATGTGTATAAAAATTGATTTATATATTTAAAATAATTAAAAAAATTCAAAACCGACTAGTGGCCGACTAAATCCGATTAGTCGCCCGACTGCCGATTAATTCTTAGTCAGTGACCCCGCCGGCTGAGTGCCGACTACCACTTTCTGCAACCTTGGAAAAAGGAATGAGATGTTTATTCCATAGGGTTATGGTCTCGTATATAGAGAAAACCCTAGAGAGTACAAGAAGAAAAATACATAAATACTCCCGAAAGGTTAAGGGTTATGGAACCCAAAGGGTTACAGATATAAATGTAAATATAATAACTTTAACATTACCCTCAAGTTGGAGCATATTTGTCGATCATGCCCAACGTAGATACTGAATACACAAGACGCTTCCTTGGAAGAGCCTTTACGAGGATGCCTGCAAGTTGAAGTTCAATGGAGATGTGTGGAGTGCTGATTCATCCTCCTCGTATTGCATCACGGATGAAATGACAATCAACTTCAATGTATTTTGTCCGCTCATGGAAAACTAGATTGGTGGCGATGTATGTGGCAGACTTGTTGTCGCAATATAAGGGTACATGGGTGGTGACTGATATGCCAAGTTCTATTAGGAAACAGACAAACCATGGACCTTATAGGTTCCCTGAGCCATTACCTTGTATTACGCTTCCGCACTGGATCTAGAGATTACTGTCTGCTTCTTGATTCACTAAGTGACAAGGTTATCCCTAACAAACATGGCGTGTCTTGTAGTGGATCGACGATCCTCGGGAGAGCTAGCATAATCAGAATCTGTACAGGAGGAGATATTAGTGTGCCCATTTACCCCATAAAAGAGTCCATGTCTGGGCGATTCCTTCAAATATCGAACGATTGAAAGAACATCCTGCTAGCGACTGTAATGAGGCTTCTCCATATGCTAGTTGGCTCTGTCAAGAACCGTAGAAAATCCCTAACTACTTACGTGGAATTAACATTTAATTTTCGTTGCAGGCAAACAATTCAGGATTGATCAAAACGACCAATTAAATAATGTATCAATTAAGGCAAGCGATCAATTAATTTTTTTACCTGGTAAGCTCAAGGTTGAACTCAGGGATGCAACTGCCTCCTTAGATTGATTTATAGTCCGTGTCGAGGTTAGGTTTTCAAAGAAGTATTTTTTTATGCAAATAATAAATGAAATGCAATTACTACAAAGTTCAAGGGCTAAATTGCAAATTTCGATCAAATGTGCTCCAAACCCAATCAAACTTGGTTAAAATGCGTATGAATGCAACACTAGGCTACTGTATATTTTTTAGAAATTTTGGATGCAATATGAAATAATTATGAATTAATAAACGCAGACAATGAGATTTTCAATAATTAATTATACTAAATATTAAATCTACTTATTTTTAGAAAAATAAAATTATCTAAGATATATCACTGGGTGATCTATCTCAGAAAAATCCTAAACCCTAAAAATGTTAATTTAATACTTATTAAAAATTAATTATTGAAATATACAAAATAAATTTTATAGAGCAAAATATGCATGCGAATACAAATAATTTTTGGACACCATGTAAAACACAATTAATTCTATGATCTGTGAAATTTTGGCAAATTTTTAAGCAATGGTTAATTATCTATGAATTTCTGAGTGTCAACTGGGGAAAATATGCAAATTTCTGCAAGAATAATAATTATTAATTAACCAAAGAGCATAAAAATATCAGAAGCATGCCACAATGTGTAGAATTAATTGTAGAACAAAATTCAATTTTTGAAATAATAAATTGATGTAATGTAGAGGCTCAAAATAAACAGAGATCACTGGGTTTTGTTCGTAAATTACAATAAATAAAATATAATAGAATATGCAGTGGAGGGACCTAAGTATAATTACCGAGAACCCTCAGGGGATTTCTGCAAAAATCCAAGCAGTCACGTGGGTGGCTGGGGCAACTTGTGAATGTACAATCCTGTAAGGGGCTTTTCACAATTATTCTTGTGTCTCACATGAGTTGCATGTGAGATGGGGGGGATGAAGACAAAGGCGGCATCGCTGGAATGGATAGTGGTGATGCGTGGAGCCCGAGGTGCAGCAAGGTCGCTTTAGTGGTCGAAGGCAAGGCGGAGCGACCGTGGCGATGACGAGGGCGCAATCGACAGAGATGTTGCGGAAGGATTGGCGATTGGAGGCGATGGTGGCTGCGTGGGCGATGGGGGAGGAGACCTAAGGGGCTTTATTGCCAATGCATGGTGGAGAGCAAAGGCGGAGGAAGGTGGGACAACGGTGGTTGGCAGTGAAGCACGTCGATGAAGATGAAGGCCGAGCGGGTGACTGGGCATCTCTCTCGGGCGGAGTCGAAGAGAGGGCGGGGAAGATGAGGGAGTAGAAACAGAGGAATAAGAAGAAGCAAAAGAAAGAACGAAAAGCAGAGGAAGTGGGTTTAGGGGTCGCCTGAAGTGGAGGAGGAAGGCCCTTGACTCCTGTATGTGGCCTCGAGAAGCCGACGAGGGATGGCTTCGAAGCCCAGCTGCTCGATCGGAGATGCAACAACAACAATGGGTTTAGTGAATTAATCGAGGAATCCTCAAGCGCATCATGGAAACGTGTTAATCGCATCTCATGTGATCGGGGCGACTAGTCGCACTAGTCGTTGGGTGCAGCGGAATTTAAAAAATTTGAAATCAAGAGATGAAACCACATGATCACAAGAACATTTCTTGGATAGTTTCATCAAACCACAAAGTATTAGAAATACCTCTTGAAGCGTGGTTGCGATCACGAGATCTCTAAAGCAAGAGATCCTCCTGACTCAAGTCCGATCTACGAAGATGGCACTTGCGGGCGTGATGATGAGACATGTTCCTCCCACAATCCTTAATGAAGATCCAAGCTTTGTATCTCCTGATTTCGTCCAACGAAATCCGATGATGGAGATCCACGAGCAATCGAAGCGACAACACAACGGCGTAGATACGATTGCTATTCCCTCAAAACACAAGGTGGACAGCCACCTTAGAGAGAGAGAGATGGCGAGAATGAGAGAGAGAGAGTAGGCGTGTAGAATGAATATATCTCAAATGGCTAGGGTGACCCTCTTTATATACTAGTTTGGGAGTCCATGAATCACAATCCATGGCATACACAAAATCAATGGTTAGATTGATATGTATATTAAATCAATGGTCACGATCATTGTTGTTCAAAAAACAACAATATATTAATTTATATTAAATCAAATATATGTTGAATTATCATCAACATAATTTAATTCAATAAAATTAATAATCATAAGATAATGAGATAATAATTAAAATATGATAATAATCCACCCTAAATCATGGGGCGTCACCCATGACCAAGTCATAGGTGACGCCACCTCATGATTTGGTGGATTATCTCCTCCTTTTAATTCATATCATTATCTTTTGCAATATTATCCATTAAATTAATTCCCAATTAATTAGTGTATATTTATTGCAAAATTATCCACTAAATTAATTCTCAATTAATTAGTGAATTTTTCAACCATGCCATTGAAAATATGTGAATCATATCCACAATCCAAACTAAATTGTAAATTACATTTGTAATTAACTGCTTAATATGAATCCAATTGACATTAACAATTAACAAATGCTATTTACAAAGGTGCTCTCTCTCTCTAATATATTATAAATCACATTTATAATATATACACAGATATTATGGATAACACTATCCACAATCTGCATTTCCTTGATAATTAAATCCCATTTAATTATCTTGAATAATCATTCTCATAATATGAATCCCATTCATATTATTTTTGATAATTAAATCTCATTTAATTATCAACATCTTGTTGCTTGGATACATTATTCATCAAATTATTCCTTAACTCCTTTAAGAATAATGTGCTTTCTCCGCAGATACTTGGAGATAAGGACATGGCGATTGTATTGTTCCACGTATAGTGACTTGGATGTTGAGATCTCATCTCAAATCGAGATCTTATGTACCTCCCACAGATGCTTGATTAAATCAAGACCGTAAATCTAATCTTCTCATTGCATCTGAATCTGATTCAGACCAATGTCCAACACTTGGACCAAGATCAGATTGCTTCTCTACTGAGAGGAGCCACTAAAATCCAAACATGTTTCATCACTTCCTTGGAATTGAAGCGTCTTGGTTATACAATCGTTTATGATCACATCACCCTCAGGTATTCCCAATACCTATACATCCTGCATACTGGAAGACCTATGATCAACCTGAAGATGGATATCAATTTTTACACTGTCTTTTTCAGGGTTTGATCACCAAGTTTCTCAATCTTGGTCATTGGGAATCGGTATCGATCATATGCTTTCCCAAAACATATATCATACTTTCAAATTCTTGTCATGCTTCCAAAGCACGACGACCATGCATGCAATTTGATCGGTCCCAATACCTCATGAGTGAGCTCATGTCTTCCGGTTCATAAGTGAACCTGTATGATCCCTTTGAGAGACCGTATTACTCATATGCCCTTACATGCACACCAGCGCGTCGATATATAGTCCTTGGTTAGGTCATCAACCTATTGGTCTGCCAAATGTACACACTCAGACATATAGTAACACATCTGTCTCCGGTCAGAGGATGCGTGCCTATGTTGTGACAGCATTCAACATAGGACTTAGGTTATCTCGATCTCGTTAAGTCAACCCTTTGTCCTAACTAATCTGACACCTCTGAATCACCATTCCCATGCAGAGAACCTGCATCAAGAGGTCAGTCAGATATCAGCCTAGAAAGGATTGCCATCTCCTACTCAGGCTGGAGATCATCTCTTAATAATAATTTGACGGTGCTTGATGAGTCCTCTATCTAACTCTTTAGATATTCATCCAAACACCAGCCTCTATGATTCATTTAATGAATCAACAGCTATATGATCATCAAGATGGCCATGATACATAACCCTAATTTTACAGAGGGACCTTATAGTGCATTCATTCATTTAATTTCAGAAAGGGAGTGAAACATCAATAACTTTTATTGATAAACATATATATATTACAATAACATTTATTGTAAGAATGGTTCGTCCGGGGCTCACATGTCCAACAATCTTCCACGAGCCCTCAGAACCATTCAGGTACAATCTATCAACCTATACTCATTACATGCTGGTCGAAAACCTTCTGTGACAGGTTTGGTAAGAGGATCAGCAACATTGTCGACAGAGGCCATCTTGGTGATGATGATATCACCACGCTTTTGAATCTCCCGAATGATGTGGTATTTCCTTTGCACGTGCTTGCTCTTTTGATGCCAGGCTTCATTTGCCTAGGCAATGACTCCCGTGTTATCGCAGAGTAACGGGATGGGAGTATCAGAGGAAACTACGTCAAGCTCCAAGATGAACTTGCGCAACCACATCGCCTCCTTTGCAGCATCCGATGCGGCAATGTATTCGGCTTCTGTTGTTGAATCTGTCGTAGTGTCCTGCTTCTTGCTTCTCCAGCTCACACCAACACCGTTCAATAAGAATACAAACTCTGATGTCTCCGACTGGAAGTCTGAATCTGTATATCCCAAGACTTGGAGATCACCATCTCCACAGACCAAGATATAATCTTACGTCCGTCTTAGATATTTGAATATGTTCTTTACTGCATTCCAGTATTGCTCTCCATAGCAGGATTGATAACGACTTATCACTCCCACTGCATGGCAGATGTCTGGCCTAGTACACATCATGGCATACATTAAGCTTTTTACAGCTGATGCATAGGGGCATCCGGCCATGACCTTTTTCTCAACACTTTGAGGAGCCATCCCTTTAGACAGGTGCATACCATGTCTTAAGGGGAGGAATCCTTTCTTAGAACTATCCATATGGAATCGTTCAAGAATCTTCTTAATGTATACATGTTGTGATAATCCCAATATCCGCTTTTCTCGGTTTCTGAACAACTTCATGCCTAAGATGTAAGAGACTTCTCTAAGATCTTTCATCTCGAAGGTATGGGATAGCCAAATCTACACACTGGTCATCATTCCTGTATCATTGTCAATGATAAGGATATCATCTACGTAAAGCACGATGAACACAATGGCGCTCCCACTAAGCTTCTTGTACACAAAATGTTCATCAGTATTCTGCACAAAATCATAACTCTTTATGGTTTCGTCAAATCTGATGCTCCAGCTATGAGAAGCTTGTTTGAGCCCATAGATGGATTTCTTTAGCTTGCATACTTTTCCATCCTCAACTATGAAGCCCTGGGGCTGCTCCATATAGATATCCTCCTCGATGTATCCATTGAGGAAAGCTGTCTTGACGTCCATCTGCCAGATGTCGTAGTCAAGAGATGCAGCTATATCTAGCAGTGTCCTGATGGACTTAAGCATAGCCACAGGAGAGAACGTCTCATCGTAGTCGATGCCTTCTCTCTGTGTGTAGCCCTTGGCTACTAGCCGTACCTTGAAAGTCTCTACTTTCCCATCAGACCCCCTTTTTCTCTTGAAGATCCATTTACACTCAATGAGTTTTACCCCTTCAGGTGGATCCTCTAGGGTCCATATACCATTCTTATGCATGGAGTTAATCTGACTTCATTGCTAGCATCCATCTATCCATGTCATGATCCGCGAGTGCTTTATCGAATAAAGAAGGATCATTGTCAGTCTCTCCTGACACATGGAATCCATACCTTTCAGGTGGTGCAACCACCCTCGAACTCCTTCGAAGAGGTATAGGTGTTTCATCTTTATTTATCTCTTCAGTTTCTGGTTCAGGAATCTCAGAATCCTCAGGGGATTCAATGAGTTCCTCTACTTCATTTCTGTCTTGACCTTTAATGAAATCATCCTCCAGAAATTTCACATCTCTAGAGACAAAAACCTTTTGGGTCTCAGGGTCATAAAGCTAGTATCCAATACCATATTTAACATACCCATTGAAGTAGCACTTACAAGTACGAGATTTTAGCTTACTCGCGTCCACGTTCTTCGCATGGACCAAGCAACCCCAAATCCTTTAGTGTTTAACACTTGGTTTGACACCATACCAGAGCTCGTGAGGAGTCTTGGGTATAGACTTGCTAGGAATCTTGTTCAGGATATATATTGCAGTCTCTACTGCATATCCCCAAAAACTAAGAGGTAAACGTGCTTTGCTCATCATTGAACGAACCATGTCCATGATGGTCCTGTTGCGTCTTTCAGCAACACCATTAAGTTATGGCGTTCCAGGGGGAGTGAGATTGGAGACAATTCCATTCTCTTTAAGATATTCCTTGAATTCATCTGAGAGGTACTCGCCACCTCGGTCAGATCGAATACGTTTAATCTTCCTAACGGTTTGGTTCTCAACCAAAGCCTTAAACTCTTTGAACTTTTCAAAGGTTTTAGATTTATGACGTAGTAGGAAGATAAACCTGTATCGCGAATGGTCATTGATAAACGTCAAATAATATCGATATCCATTTCGAGTCGCGGTACTGAAGGGACCACATACATCAGTATGTATTAGGTTAAGAATACCTTCGCATATCGTAACCTTGTTACGGAAAGACATCCTGGTCATTTTACCTCGAATGCAATGTTCACAGGTAGGTAAAGATTGAACCTGTAGAAAATATAAAGGTCCATCCTTTATCAATCTATTGATCCTATCAACAGACAAATGAACAAGCCTTTGATGCCAAATCATATTCGAATGATTTCCATTTCCCCTGGATCTTTTAGGGTTTTTATTATCAGTGGTAGTGACATTCATGACACATTCATCAATGCACAATTTATAGAGTCCACCAGAAGTCGGAACACCTTCCGCAATAAATTTATCATATTGATTAATGACTAATTTATTACAGAAAAGGAAGGAATATCCATGTTTAACAATCTTAGATACATATATCAAGTTCCTCCTGACTTCAGGTATATAAAGATAGTCTTTAAGTACTAGGACTCGACCACTAGATAACGATAGTCGGCAGGTCCCGATGGCGACTGCTGCAACACTTGCATCAGATCCCATCTGGATGACTGTCTCCCTTGCTCCAGATTCCTAGTTTCTTGAGACAAATGCAACGAATTGCATACATGAACAGAAGCACCAGAATCTACAACCCAACTTCCTTCTCATCCAACGAGAAAGCTAGTTTCAATGATGAAAGTAGATTTCATACCTGTTGGGGCTTTACCTTTGTCAACCGACTTCAGATATTCTGGGCACTTACGCTGTCAGTGCTCCAGCTTCTTGTAGTGATGACAGACATCGGTCTTCTTCAATGTCATTAACGTGGAAGCAGTAGAAGATGAACCAACTCCTTGATTCTTTTTCTTTCTCTTCTGGGCTGGGCCCTTCCAAGAACCTTGCTCCCGATCGCGCTTTCCTTTTGCTTGTACAACCATTGCACTAGCAGAGGGGCCATCCTTCCTCATTACGTCTTCAGCAGACTTTAATGCAGCTAACAACCCATCATTAGTGAAATCACCTTTGCTCATGTGATATGACACGATAAAGTTGTTAAAAGACTTAGGGAGCGACAGGAGAATGAAATCAGCCTGCATATCAGAATCCATGTAGGCTCCTAGGGTCTCCAATTCAGAGAGGTACCCAAACACTTTGAGTACGTATTCTCTGACAGAGGTCCCTTCCTGCATCTTGCAGCGGATAAGCTCTTTCATCATATTGTAACGTTATGTGCGGTTTAGGTCATCGAACATTTCCTTCAGGTTCAGCATGATTTCTTGGCAATGGTTCATTTCCACATGCTGCTTCTGAAGCACATTGGACAATGACCCAAGAATATAGCATCTTGCCAAGTTATGATCTTCATCATTTTTCTCATTAAAAGATTTATCTTCCGCAGTCTTAGGGTTTGCTATCTTGTCCTTGGACAGCACATATGAGATGTGCTCCGCAGAAAGGACAAGATCTAAATTTCTGATCCAATCCGAATAATTTGGTTCGGTCAACTGATTGACCTCCAGGAGCCTGCTCAGTGGGTTCATGGACTTCATTTTTTGAAATTAAGAATGCACTATATTAGAACATATAAATAATTATATATTCATTTTTTAAAAAAATTGATAAAGGCATTTTTAATCAAATTTGTCTTGCTATGTCAACTTTGAAAGATTATTCCCTTGTTGTCTTTCAAAGTAAGAGATATACTTACCGCTATATCTCAAGCAAGATCTGGGATCTTCTCTCTATCCTTATCACATCCCAATAATATGAGAACTTGTGACTCGAATAAAGAGAAGCGGGAACACATTCCGCCTTGCAAGTCCAACTTGCATTTTCCAATTCGGTCTTTAACTCCCGGGCCCACCACCCATAAGATGATGTTGACCCGTTGTTAATTGAACCAACCGTCAACATGCTTAATACTCGCTATACACAATCCAATATCGCCCCAATAATACGAGGACTCGACATTGGGGTCACTACGTATACGACCTTACTCTTTCGAGAAGCAAAGAACCCGATCTAAATAAATCATATATAGGATCTTTCACTTCGGACAACCGTCTCCTATATACAATATCTGGCGATGGAATCCTTTACGTTGACGGGAGACCATGGATGTCGCTTATGTGATCCTCCACCTCATATTCAAATTGTAATAATTAATTCTTGTGAATCATATTCACATAATTAATTCTTCCAAGGGAAATATACATCTATTCATAATAGAGTGTTTATTGGATATAATTACTTTAATCACATCAAATTAATCATCAATCCAATTATCAATCAACAAGCTTGATTATTACTTGAATGGTAGGTATAATCTCAAAGTACGTATTATTCGAATTTTAATAATTAGAAAAATACACTTTGACTTCTCCAGCATTATCGAGTCTTTACCCGCTATCATGGCCAGTACCGACGGGAGTGGGACGGACCACATCCGGTGCAACCCGTTACTCCAACGTTCCCCGACTAGTCACCATATCCACCTCAGGAAAGGATAATGCCGGATAGATCATTATGTACTTTGAGATGCTAATCGGTTTTTCAATCGAAATTATACTATATAATATTCATCAAAACCATTTTGATAATATTATAAGGAGATTCGCTAAACAAATCCCCAATCCTATTCAAGCAAGAGGGTTTTGCATGTAAAAGTTGTCCTACAACTATTGTAGGATAAACTAGGATTTTGCACGAAAACAATGTTTGTTGATGATTTCATATCAACCAATTATGATCAAGATCAACTATCTTATCATCTTGGTTAGAGTAATGTCATTCAATGAAATAATTATCTCTTTAGATATTTCACAAATATTTATCAATAATCATTTCAGAAAATTAACAATTAATTTTAATCAAATTATTTTATGACTATCACATGGTTCAGAAAATGTCAATTTTCAGCAGTGACCCCTACTCACTAAAATCAATATATTTCGATCAATTTAAATCTAAATTACACAAAATCAGTTTCCTAAGATTGCTAATTTGATTTATGACAGAACCCAAGTGATATTTCACGCATTTCTAGGCGGATCAAAATAGTAATTAACTCATTAATCATGTTTAGATTCGCAGTTCCCACAACAGTGAATACATGTTTATTCAAAGGGCCATATCTTGAGCAAATAGAATCCAAATTTCATAAACTCAGATTCTATGGTTTCCTTATTTAATGCGGAACAAAATCCAATTGAAAATTTCGTGTTTAAACAATTTAAACAGTGCCAAAAATTCAATTAAAAAGAGGTGCGAAAAATTGAAATGCAATAAAATTTTCGCAACCCTTTCAAACCCAAGTCGTCCTAGGTTTACTGATCGTATCTAAAATCTTTTCCGACCTAAGGCTCTGATACCACTTGATTGATACGAAAAATCCTCAAGCGCATCATAGAAGCGTGTTGATCGCATCTCATGCGATCGGGGCGACTAGTCACTCTAGTCGCTGGGTGCAGCTGAATTTAAAAAAAATTAAATCAAGAGATGAAACCCCATGATCACAAGAACATTTCTTGGATCGTTTCATCAAACCACAAAGTATTAGAAATACCTCTTGAAGCATGGTTGCGTTCACGAGATCTCTAAAGCAAGAGATTCTCCTGACTCAAGTCCGATCTACGAAGATGGCACTTACGTGCACGATGATGAGACACGTTCCTCCCACAATCCTTAATGAAGGCCCAAGCTTTGTATCTCCTGATTTCGTCCAACGAAATCCGATGATGGAGATCCACGAGCAATCGAAGCGACAACACAACGGCGTAGAGCCGATTGCTATTCACTCAAAACACAAGGTGAACGACCACCTTAGAGAGAGAGATGGCGAGAATGAGAGAGAGAGTAGGCGTGTCGAATGAATATATCTCAAAGGGCTAGGGTTGCCCTCTTTATATACTACTTTGGAAGTCCATGGATCACAATCCATGGCATACACAAAATCAATGGTTAGATTGATATGTATATTAAATCAATGGCCATGATCAATGTTGTTCAAAAACAACAATTTATTAATTTATATTAAATCAAATATATGTTGAATTAGCATCAACATAATTTAATTCAATAAAATTAATAATCATAAGATAATGAGATAATAATTAAAATAGGATAATAATCCACCCAAAATCATGCGGCGTCACCCGTGACCAAGTCATGGGTGACACCACCTCATGATTTGGTGGATTATCTCCTCCTTTTAATTCATATGATTATCTTTTGCAATATTATCCACTAAATTAATTCCCACTTAATTAGTGCATATTTATTACAAATTATCCACTAAATCAATTCCCAATTAATTAGTGAATATTTCAGTCATTCCATTGAAAATATGTGAATCATATTCACAGCCCAAACTAAATTGTAACTTACATTTTCAATTAATTGCTTAATGTAAATCCAATTCACATTAACAATTAACAAATGCTATTTACAAAGGTGCTCTCTCTCTAATATATTATAAATCACATTTATAATATATACACAGATATTATGGATAACACTATTCACAATCTGCATTTCCTCGATAATTAAATCCCATTTAATTATCTTGGATAATCATTCTCATAATATGAATCCCATTCATATTATTCTTGATAATTAAATCTCATTTAATTATCAACATCTTGTTGCTCGGATACATTATTCATCAAATGAATTATTCTTGAACTCCTTCAAGAATAATGTGCTTTCTCCGCAGATATTTGGAGATAAGGACATGGCGATTGTATTGTTCCACGTATAGTGACTTGGATGTTGAGATCTCATCTCAAATCGAGATCTTACGTACCTCCCACAGATGCTTGATTAAATCAAGATCGCAAATCTAATCTTCTCATTGCATCTGAATCTGATTCAGACCAATGTCCAACACTTGGACCAAGATCAGATTGCTTCTCTACTGAGAGCAGCTACTAAAATCCAAACCTGTTTCATCACTCCCTCGGAATGGAAGCGTCATGGTTATACAATCGTTTATGATCACATCACTCTCACGTATTCCAAATACCTGTACATCCTGCATACTGAAAGACCTATGGTCAACCTGGAGATGTAGATCAATTTACACTGTCTTTTTCAGGGTTTGATCACCATATTTCTCAATCTTGGTCATTGGGAATCGGTATCGATCATATGCTTTCCCAAAGCATATATCATACCTTCAAATTCTTGTCATGCTTTTAAAACACGACGACCATGCATGCAATTTGATCGGTCCCAATACCTCATGAGTGGGCTCATGTCTTCCGGTTCATAAGTGAACCTGTATGATCCCTTTGAGAGATCGTATTACTCATATGCCCTTACATGCACACCAGCGCTCTGGTGTATAGACCTTGGTTAGGTCATCAACCTATTGGTCTGCCAAATGTACACACTCAGACATATAGTAATACATCTGTCTTCGGTCAGAGGATGCGTGCCTATGTTGTGACAGCATTAAACATAGGACTTAGGTTATCTCGAGCTCGTTAAGTTAACCCTTTGACCTAACTAATCTGATACCTCCGAATCACCATTCCCTTGCAGAGGACCTGCATCAAGAGGTCGGTCAGATATCAACCTATGTGAGAAAGGATTGCCATCTCCTACTCAGACTGGAGATCATCTCTTAATAATCATTTGACGATGCTTGATGAGTCCTCTATCTAACTCTTTAGATATTCATCCAAACACCAGCCTATATGATTCATTAAATGAATCAACAACTATATAATCATCAAGATGGACATGATACATAACCCTAATTGTACAGGGGGACCTTATAGTGCATTCATTCATTTAATTTTAGAAAGGGAGTGAAACATCAATAACTTTTATTGATAAACATATACATTACAATAACATTTATTGTAATAATGGTTCGCCCGGGGCTTACATGTCTAACATCTGGGACACTTTGGATCACACCTAGAGGAATCGTCGCCCGAGGACGCTTGGTTGCTGTCACCAACCAAGCTTTGAGCTCCTCCTCTTCTTCTGGCTCGATGGGTTCGAAGAACTACGGATGAGGATGCTCGTAGTCGGCGAGGGAGCATTTATAGGAGAGAGTTTGGTTCGGCTGGTGAGGGAATAATGGTGCTTACTGGGGGAGAGAGAGACGTGAGGGGATAATGAGATAGGGGCAGCGATGGAGGGTTTGAAGGCTGTTGAGTGAGTCCTGCGAGGGTGATCGAGGGTTGTTGTCGATGTGATAGGATTGGGAGGTGCGTCGCCGTGCGAGGCTGAGGTTGCGCGGGAAGAGAGATAAAGGAGAGAGGAGCGTGAGGGAAATTTCAAGGATGGGTTAGGTGTGTTTGAGCTGGAAGATGGCACACACAAAGCGCGTGAGGATGGGGAGAGAGAGCTTGGCCATCTGATCGGTCGAGATCTGACGGTCGAGGACTTGTCGCGTGTTTTATTATTTATTATTTATTATTTTTAAATTAATTAATTATTTTTAATTTTTAAATAAATAATAAACAAAGAAAAATAATGCAAAAATCGAGTGACACGTCATGGCTGGAGGAGCTACCACGTGTTAGCTCCAGAAAATTTGAGAAATAAAATCTAAAGATAAATAAGAAAGAAATCACAAACGTCCTTGGATCGAAAATTTTTCTTCATGAAAGTTGATCGTTTCGATGAAATCTACAACTTTCATGAAGGAACTTAGAGCAAAAGAGGTCGTTTGTGCAAAATGATATTTTTGGGGTACTCTTTGTACATAGAACATCAGTGTTACGGGGTTTTGTATTTTTCGTGGTTTTTAATTAAAATAAAAACTGAGATAAATTACGATAAAATAAAAGACACATATTTACATATTACTCTATTTTTTGGATTTTTAATAAATAAGAAAATAGGAAAATAACATGAATTGGAAAACGTGAGTTATTTGTATAGGCTCACAAGGGACACTCAGACTCGATCAATTTCTTAGATTTCAGTCTTATTTTGGATTTTTGTTAATTTTAATAAAACTTTTTATCCAAGAATATAAATGAATAGGAAATAAAAGAAAAAGGGTTAAGTATGTACATAAAATATCATTTCTAAATCTGCTAAAATACATAATGCACAAAAGAGGCCCAAAACCCAACTTTCACCTTTGAGCTCCGATTTTTATGAAATTGATCTTGTTTTGAAGATCTTTAAATGTATATTATTTAAAAAGTGAAAGATCGAAATTGGACATCGTATGAGGAAGATATGCACGTTTAGTCTGTCTATTTTGAAATTAGGTTTTTGTCTCGTATACCAATTATTTGAGTTAACAAAATTTTTTTATATTTTTTCTTTAATCTTGTTAGTAATATATACACAGTGAAGTTGGCTTAATGTCAATTAGAGTTGGTATGAATTAATTAAAAATGCACGAAGTTAGATGAAAATGTGAAAATGATTATGAATGCAATTATGATTTCTAAAATACGAATATTAATTTTAAGTTGCCTAAATGGTAAACATGCAGAATAAATGTTGAAATGCAGGTAAATACTCGGGAACGAAGCTATATTTTCAACTTTTAGTGTAATGAACCACAGATTCATCACTCTGCTCACAACATATGATATATCTGGTCTAGTAACAGTAAGATAGAGCAATTTTTCCACTAAGCTTCTGTACCGGGTTGCATCCTCAAAAGTTGGATCAGTAAATGCTGAATATTTTCTCACTTCTGCAGGGATGCCAGATGGCTTGCATCAAAATAGTCCTGGCTCAGTCAGAATATCGAGGCAATACTTCCTTTGTGAAAGATGGATCCCTCTGTAGTGCATATTACATCAATGTCAAGAAAATAACGAAGTTGTTTGGGGTCTTTCGTAACAAAGACCTTTTAGAAGAAGGTCTTGGTCTTTCAAACACCGTCTACATCATCTCCTGTGACAACCATATCATCAACATAGAAATCAAGAATGATCGTGCCAGTAGACCATTGTCTAACAAAGACAGTAGTCAGATGGTGTCCTTTGAAAACCAAGTGTGTTGGTCTCCGTAGTGAGCCTGTCAAATCATGCCCTGGGGCTCTGCTTCAGGCCATAAATTGCGTTGTCTAGTCGACATACATGCTCCCCCTCGACTATATACCCCGACGGTTGCATCATGTAGGCCTCCTCCTCAATGTCTTGATAAAGAAAGGTGTTCTTCATATCAAGTTGGTAAATGGGCCAAGCCTTGTTGGCAACAACAGAGAGAATGGTACGTATCGACCCCATTCTGGCAATGGGCGAGAAGGTCTCAAAATAATCAACCCCAAAGGTTGTGTGAAACCTTTGGCAACAAGTCTGACTTTCAACCTGTCAATAGAACCATAAAGCGACTGTTTGGTCATGAAGACCCATCGATTAGCCACATGGCGAACTTCCGGGGGGCACGACACACGCTCCCACATGCCCCAGGAGGTAGGGGTGCTAATCGAATCGAATACCTTCGAATCCACGAGGATTTTAATTCAATCCATTATAAAAGTTTCGAATCCGAACTTGAATCAAATTTCAAACGAATTTGCTAACTTAAATTTAGATTCAATTCATTTAAAGTTTCGAATATTCAAATTCGATTCATTTTATTTCGAATATGAAATGTTAGTTGATGTTTTAGAGTTTATATACATAATATTACATGAAGAATAATATAAATATTTTATTATATAAATCTAATTTCAGAAGTATATTACTAAGTTAAGTTGAAAAAATTATAAATTGAGGAAAATATCAAATCAATACAACATGGCTGGTAAAGAAAAGGAAGGTTCCTAAGATCACTAGAACTAGGTGGTGGAATCTTCCGCTGAAGCAATCAAGCTTCAGGGAGAAGGTTTTAGAAGACTTATCTTGGGATTGTAGCGGTAGTGCAAACGAGATGTGGGAGGCAGTAGCATCTTGTATCCGAAAGGTAGCCAAAGATATGCTAGGCGAGTCAAAAGGAGGAGCTCCGGGTCAAAAGGAGGCTTGGTGGTGGAGTGAAGGGGTGCAAGAGAAGCTAAAAATTAAAAGAGCTTGCTTTAAAGCCATGTCTGAGGATAGAACAGAGGAAACTGTCACAGACTATAAAATAGCGAAGAAGGAAGCAAAGAAGGCTGTAAGCGAAGCTAAGTCAAAAGCTTATGAGGTTTTGTATAAAAATCTCAACTCTAAGGAGGGCCAGAAGGATATATTCAGATTGACCAAAGCAAGAGAAAGAAAGACCAAAGACCTTTCTCAAGTGAGATGCATTAAGGACGAGGAAGGTCACGTGCTTGTTACTCAGAAGGATATAGAGACTAGATGGGAGCAATACTTCCATAAACTTTTCATTGGAGAAGGAAATAGAGAGATCACTTTGGGTGATCTAGTTAGTAGTGAAAGTTACTTGAATCGTGCATGCTATAGACGAATACGAAGAAAAGAAGTAGAGGAGGCTTTGAAGGTTATGAGACCTGGGAAATGTGTTGGACGGGATGACATCCCTTTAGAAGTATGGAAAGTTTTAGGTGAGCGTGGTTTGACTTGGCTTACGAATCTATTCAATGTTATTTGGCGAAGCAAGAAAATGCCTGAAGATTGGAGGAGGAGTATTGTGGTGTCTCTTTATAAGAACAAAGGAGACATTCAAAATTGTTCAAATTACAAGGGTATCAAGCTGATGAGTCACACTATGAAAATTTGGGAACGTGTGATCGAAAGAAGGTTGAGACAAGTTTCCCAAATAAAAGAAAACCAATTCGGATTCATGCTAGGTCGCTCAACTATTGAAGCCATCCATTTGTTGAGGAGAACAATGGAGATTTATAGAGCTAAAAGGAAGAATCTCCATATGATCTTTATTGATTTGGAGAAGGCTTATGATTCCGTCCCACGAGAGATACTGTGGAGAGTTTTGGAGAAGAGACAAGTACCTGTCCTATACATTAATCTCATAAAGGATATGTATGATAGGGCTTTATCTTGTGTAAGGACCCCGACGGGGAAGACTGACTATTTTGATATCAACATTGGTTTACATCAAGGTTCAGCTTTGAGTCCATTTCTTTTTACTTTGATTATGGACGAGTTGACAAGTCACATTCAGGATGAGTTACCTTGGTGTATGTTATTTGCTGATGATATTGTGTTGATTGACGAGACTAGAGATGGAGTAATTGAGAAGCTTGAGGTTTGGAGACATGAATTGGAGACTAAAGGTTTTTGTATAAGTGGGGCTAAGACGGAATATATGGAATGTACCTTTGATGGAAGCAATGGTGAAGGAATCGAGGTGAAGATTGGTGACGATAACATTCAGAAGAGAGATTCTTTTAGATATCTGGGATCTATTTTGCAACATGATGGGGAAATTGATGGAGATGTTACTAATAGAATAAATGCAGGTTGGCTAAAGTGGAGAGGAGCCTCCGCTGTTCTCTGTGATAAGAAAATTCCTTTAAAAATTAAAGGAAAGTTCTACAAAGCAGTCGTGAGACCTGCTATGCTTTATGGTTCTGAATGTTGGCCTGTGAACCATAGACATGTGCAGAGAATGGTTGTAGCAGAAATGAAAATGCTAAGATGGATGTGTAGACATACACGTAAAGATCGGATTCGGAATGATGCAATCAGAAAGAAAGTTGGTGTAGCTCCGATCGAGGATAAGATGCGAGAAAACCGCTTAAGATGATTTAGTCATTTGCAAAGAAGGTCAACTGATGCACCGGTTAAGAGATGCGAGTGGTGGTATGTTGAGCCGGCTAAGAGAGGGCGAGGAGGGCCCAAGAAGTGTTGGAAAGAGACTATACGAAGGGATCTTAGTTTTTTGGATATAAGTCCGAGATTGACCCAAGATAGATCTGAATGGAGGCGAAGAATCCATGTAGCCGACCCTACTTAATTGTGGGAAAAGGCTTTGTTGTTGTTGTTACAATCTAAATATACTCTTTTTTAAATGATGAAGAAATGTATAAATACAATATATAATAATATGAGCTTATTAAAGAGATGTAATATCATTGACGAAAAAGTTGAACACATTATGGTTATCTGTGCATGTTAAAGCAAGACAAGATCAGACTTATATAAAAAGTTGATACAAATTAATGTTATTATTTGAAATAATGGGAATAGTAAAAAAATAATGTAGCAAGATAACACATCTTCATTAAATGTGGGGATCTTCATTATCAAAAATTGAGCCATGGAAATGAAATATATGGATTTTTGATGGTGAGAAGAACTTGTATATTACTCATGTGATGATAAATGTCGCCTTGACAATGATAATTATCATGGATTGTCATGACAGGAATCAAAATAACAAAAAACAAAGGGGATATATCTTGATAAATTTCGAATCACGATAAATGTTAAGGAGGAAAACGAAACAACAAAATCATCATTTTCACATGTTGGGAGAAAGGTCACCATAATCTATCGTGGGTATTTATGGTCTTTGGTAGATAATGAAAGGGAGAATGGAAAAGACAGTGTAAGGAATGTGGGAACATGAAAATAAATGTGCAGGTGAGGATTTATAATAACAATCGACATCTGTTCTTTCCTATTAAATTTCAAGACTAACATTTTTTACTCTCTTTATATTTGATATTTAGTCTTTAGCCAATAGGATTATATATACATATATATAAATATTAGATTTGGTATGTCTTAGAGTTATTTGTATAATCTTAATAACTCAAAATTCTGAATAGTATGCTAGGATTGATTATTGTACTTATACAAAGTAAGTCATACCTAAGCTACTGTCACTAGGCTAAAATAATAAGTAAAGACATGAACTTACATGTTTTGTTAACCGACGCATGAAGGACCCACATTTCTAAGGCATAATATTTTACAGTCAAACCACATGAACTTAATTATAAAGAGGAAAGGAAAGAGATTGGATCTTTTTAGGGGGCCTAATGTTGCATGTACACGTCATGTATTGACAAGTCACGTCGGTATAGAGTGATACTATGAGTACGGAAATCATAATGGTGAAGGGTGAACATGTTAAATCATATCAATGAAGCCTAGATATGTTTATAAGTTTAAATTTAACAACTTAATAAATGTAGTGAGTTGGTTTGAGAGTATCTTTAGTTGCTTGCACATGTTATGCTCAGTGATATAATGCAAAGGCTAAACTTTCAATGTAAATGAAATGTAGTAGCTTTTTAATACATATTCATATACTCTTTTCTACATTTATGTACTTATAAATGAATTTGAATAGATGCATGTCAACTTTTTGACTTTTTGATGTAATTATGCTATAATTACCTGCACAAGAATATTCAGAAAAGATCCTAATCAACCCATAGTAGTTGTTACATGTATATATGTAAATATGTAAATATTATATGCATGTATATGTATGTACTATGTATATATAAATACATTGTTACATATATACATATATGCATGGATATGAAAATTGAATCGAATCGAATTATTATCGAACGAATTCAGGTAAATTCAGATTCGATTCATTTACGAATTGAATCCCCAAGTTCAATTCAAATTCAGTTCATTTGGTTTCGAATTGAACTTTTTTCGAATTTTTATCGAATGAATGCTAATCGAATTCGAATAATTCAGTTCAACCCTACCAGGAGGTAAGTGCATCCATATTCTCATCCATGGCCTGTTGCCAATCATGATCCTGCAATGCATTGAAATGACTCTTAGAACAGAAATAACATTCAGAGTATATGCAAATCTCTTGTCACAACTAGATAAACCATCAGTAGAAGTAAAATGTACATGGAGTGATACATACATTGCCTTTTTTTGCTTGCGTAGAACTATAGGAAGCTCCTTAGGTATATCCATGGCAACAATGGTGGGAGAACTCGAAGTGATCATATCATCCTGCATAAAAGGGACATGTAAAGGTACAAACACTAGTGTAGCAGGTATAGAGGTACGCCGACGAGTATAGACGATTGGTGGAGGGAGGTCTAGAGGAATGCCATTTACAGTTTGTGTGAAATAACTTGTTTGCTCAAAGAAGTTGACATCGACAGACACATAGTATCGATGCCCAACATGATCATTACTACGATAGCCTTTATGGACATGAGAGGATTGTTTATCAGCTGTATGAAAATTATGAACAAAGGCAATGTAATAAAAAATTCGCAAAGGTATGGGAAAAGAAAACTCAATAGGGTAAAGTAAGGAAAATAGAGTTCCCCCTCCGAGAACAGACAATGAAATACAGTTGTTGAGATAAACTACAGTAAGGATAACATCCCCCCGATAGTGTTTATGAACACTCATTTAAGGTTGCAAAAGTCGGTAGTCGGTACTCAATTGGCCAGGTCACTAATTAAGGATTAGTCGGCAGTTGGACGATTAATCGGATTTAGTCGGGCTTTAATCAGCTTTGAAATTTTAAATATATAATTAAATTTTATACATATATTCTTATCTATTAACATAGATTTGTATATTTTTTACTATCATAATGAATTAAAAGAAATAATTGAATTTAAATAAAATATTAAGCATATCAGAATAAGCCTGCTTTAAAAAGAAGTAAAAAATATGGCATCTCCAAGAATAAATTGGTCGGCTAGTGTGCGTAGTCGGTACTCGGTCGACCACCCCACTGACTAGACCAGTCGGACCTGCTAGTCGGGCCAGTCGGGTGACTTTTACAACATTGCACTCATTTACTAAGAAGAGATTTGGTAGCATTTAGCAAGTGTCGGAGTTTCCTCTCAGCTTATACTATTTTGTTGTGAGGTATACAGACATGATGTTTGGTGAACAATTCCTTGGGACACAAAGAAAGAGGTCAAGTCCTGTTGGGTTAACTCAAGAGCATTGTTAGTATGAATGATCTTAACAATGCCAGAAAGAAAGTTTTAAAATTTTGGAAGAAATTTCTGACAATTTGATTAATCTCCGAACACTCCTTTATTAGATATACCCAAGAAGATCGACTATAATCATAAATGAAAAAAATAAAATTGCGATGACCACTTAATGTGCGGATCGAGCGAGATCCCCAAACATCACAATAAACAAGATGAAAAGCGGTAGCACTACGAAATTCGGTACGAACATGAAACAAAGCTCGTTGGTGATTCCCGAACTCACACGCCTCGTACTGAAAGGGCTTCGGAGCAGACTTCAGGAAACATCATAGAGATGGACTTGACAGAGGGATGTCCAAGGCGTAGATGCCATTGGAGCGAGTCTTTGGAGATGGACGCAACACCAACAAATTTGATGTCCGAGGGTATGTCATAATAATATATGTCGTTCATCTCATGATCCCCATCAAAAGTTTGCCTCGTCTAGATGTCCTGACAATAACAAGACTCATCAAATATCACACGACAATGAAACTCAACACAATGCTTGTGAACTGACAGCTAAGAGGAAAATCAGGAGCAAAATGAACCCTATAAAGTTAGAGCTTGGAAGAGAATTGCACCGACAACCAAAGTCGAACATAGGACTCACTTCATGCGTTCAGGGACAGGAGGAAAGAAAGGGCGGTAGATGATAATGAGAAAGGGCTAAGCGTCTAGACGGGCGGGCTGAATGGATAAGCGAAAGGTGCCATGGAGTGAGGAATATCCCCATTATCAAGTTAGACAACTAGCCTCGAGGCCTTGGAACTTTCTTTAAGAAGGATAGTCAATTTAGAGATATAGTGAGTCTATTCGGGGAATCAATGCTCCTACCTGAACCCCTCTAAGCTTTCTCCGACGCATATTAGCTTTGCCAATTTTGCTTCCTCTCTTAGGCCACTTTCCTGACCTTACCCTCGCAACACTCCCACTCCAAGCTAGGCCTGCTGAGCAAGATGCATTGTCATTTCCTCTTCTGTGGATGCACCTCCGCCTCACTATGACCCGGGACGAGAAGAGAAAGACGTCGGACCGGCGAGCGTTGATTGAGTCAAGCCGACGCCCCAAGAGGTCAAACAAGAAGGGGACATGATCAATAGAACCTGGCAGGATCCGGGCTGGGATAGTGGCGCCCATTCCTAACCAGTTCCGAAAAAGTTCGATCATGCTGGAGGGCTAGTTCATGCAAATCCGCAGAAGTTATCATAGACGAGCCACATGCAGGGAAACTCGCACGTGTGGCTCTGGCCGTCCTTCAGTATCTAATAACCTTGCTTCTGCTCGCCGCTGGCGCACCTCTCCTAACTATTGCCCATTTCTTCTGGAATCATTTTCTGAGGAGGGTCAATTCTACATATTTTTGCCAAATTCTTCTATTATTAAGTACAACTGGTACAATTTCGATGTGTTTTTCTTTTTTCGAAAAGAGAGGTTTGATGCTTTTGAATTTATTGTTTTAATTCTACTTTGTACTTGCGGTATGCTATTTATGATCTCGGCTCATGATTTAATTGCCATATATTTAGCTACTGCAAGCAAAGCTTTAGATGGAAACCGATAAATGATAATGTCAACCACTTTGCTCGCACCCCTGTGATATAGGGTAGAAATTAATTGTTATTCATGCTCCTGTGGAGTTTCTTCAGCCTTTAACCATTGCCAATTTGGAGGTAGAAGGTATAAAGGCACTTTCCAAAGAATGTTCAGGACTCGAAGTTGAGGTTAGGAATGGTAGAGGGATATTAGTCTCTTTCAGGGTTATTTACGTAGTTCTCGTTATAAAAGTATGAGCTTCAACAATAAAAATCTGCCTTGCTTTGTAAAAAAATATATATAAGTCCTCATGATCAATTCTTTAGGTATGAATCACAAAATTTGGATCATTATTGAATAAAATTGTCAACAAAGAATCTAGATCTGTACAGTCAACCACGAAAATATCCTGTGTGAACCCCCTCGGATCTGGGTGCCCGTTTACACCGCATTCACAATATTACATTCATTGGCATCGCATTAAATATATGAATTTACGGGAAAATTTTCCGCGCTGCTTTGTTTTTGCGTATGACATTCACATTCCACATCCACCAGATTCAACAAGACATGCCATCAAAATTTTTATTCCATTCATTTTCATAATATCAATACATGTACATCAGGAGTTAACAGTTCATTCATACATGTATCCCAAAATATATATATACAGAAGAGAAAACAAAAACTGAAACAAAAACAACTTACCGTCTGGTATATACCCTATCGTTTGGAATAATCAAACTGCTACTGTACTGAATGCTCCTTGCCTACCATGCGTGTAAGGAAGAAGAGGCATCAACGGTTGCTGGTACTTTCAAAAAATTTATAAAATAACAGGCATTTAATATGTTCAAAAGCTAACAAGTATAAAGGCAGGAACAAGTAAAATTTACATCTACTTGCATAAGTAAAAAAGTTTTCAAGTTTATAGTAAGCACCTCCCATGATCAACCATTTTCCCAATATTTCCTGTATACAACATATTTATCTTATAATTGATTGTTCATGATCTCATATCGCTTAATTATCATGTTTGTGGATTTTTGATGATGTGAAAGGTGAGATTGGAAAGGTTCGTTGATATATTTAATTTTCAAGTCTAGTGGATAGTTTGTGGTCTTGGTCAGTGTGCGCCCTCACACTATGACTCTAAGACGTGGGGATTGCCTTAGGGTTGGGGTGTTGGACACGCGAGCCCACGGCAAGCCATTATGCAATAAATGTTATTGCATATATCATTCCTTGATCTGAAATAAAGAATAAATAATTTGCATAATAAGTCCCTCTATACAATTAGGGTTATGTATCATGGTCATCTTAATAATCATACAACTGTTAATTCAATAATTGAATCATATAGGCTGGTGCTTGGATGAATATCTAAAGGGTTAGATTGAGTACTCATCTAGCACCGTCAAATGATTGTTAAGAGATGATCTCCAGCCTGAGTAGGAGATGGCAATCCTTTCTCACATAGGCTGATATCTGACCGACATCTTGATGCAGGTCCTCTGCATAGGAATAGAGATTCAGAGGTGTCAGATTAGTTAGGTCAAAGGGTTGACTTAACGAGATCGAGATAACCTAAGTCCTATGTTGAATGCTGTCACAATATAGGCACACATCCTCTGACCGGAGACAGATTTGTTACTTTATGTCTGCGTATGTACATTTGGCAGACCAATAGGTTGATGACCTAACCAAGGTCTATACACCGGCGCACTGGTGTGCATGTAAGGGCATATGAGTAATACGATCTCTCAAAGGGATCATACATGTTCACTTATGAACCGGAAGATATGAGCTCACTCAAGAGGTATTGGGACCGATCAAATTCCATGCATGGTCGTCGTGCTTTGGAAGCATGACAAGAATTTGAAGGTATGATATATGCTTTGGGAAAGCATATGATTGATATCGATTCCCAATGATCAAGATTGAGAAACTTGGTGATCAAACCTTGAAGAAGACAATGTAAAATTGATCTACATCTTCAGGTTGATCATAGGTCTTCCAGTATGCAGGATGTACATGTATTGGGAATACCTCAGGGTGATGTGATCATAAACGATTGTATAACCATGACGCTTCCATTCCGAGGGAGTGATGAAATAGGTCTGGATTTTAGTGACTCCTCTCAGTAGAGAAGTAACTTGATCTTAGTCAAAGTGTTGGGCATTGATCTGAATGAGATTCAGATGCAATGAGAAGATTAAGTATACTGACTTGATTTAATCAAGTATCTATGGGAGGTCCTTAAGATCTGGATTTGTGATGAGATCTCAACATCCAAGTCAGTATACGTGAACAGTACAATCGTCCTGTCCTTATCTCCAAGTATCTGCGGAGAAAGCACATTATTCTTGAAGGAGTTCAAGAATAATTCGTTTGATGAATTATGTATCCAAGCAACAAGATATTGATAATTAAGTGAGATTTAATTATCAAGAATAATATGAATAGGATTCATATTGTGATTATCCAAGATACTTAAATGGGATTTAATTATCAAGGAAATGAGATTGTGGATAGTGCTATCCATAATATCTGTGTTATATATTGTAAATGTGATTTATAATATATTAGAGAGAGAGAGAGCACCTTTGTAAATAGCATTTGTTAATTGTTAATGTGAATTGGATTCACATTAAGCAATTAATTGGAAATGTAATTTACAATTTAGTTTGGGCCGTGAATATGATTCACATATTTTCAATGGCATGACTGAGATTTTCACAAATTAATTGGGAATTAATTTAGTGGATAATTTTTCAATAAATATGCACTAATTAATTGAGAATTAATTTAGTGGATAATATTGCAAATAAATAGGAGATAATAAGATAAAATAAAAATGGGATAACTAACCACCAAATGAGGTGGCGTCACCCATGAATTAGTCATGGGTGACGTCCCATGTTTTTAGGTGGGCAATTATCCTCTTTTTAATTATTATCATATTATCTCGTGATAATTAATTTTATTGAATTAAATTATGCTGATGATAATGCAACCTATGTTTAATTTAATATAAATTAATATATTGTTGTTTTTTGAACAACAAAGATCATAGCCATTGATTTAATACACATATCAATCTAACCATTGATTTTGTGTATGCCATAGATTGTGATCCATGGACTCCCAAACTAGTATATAAAAAGAGGGCAACCCTAGCCTCTCAAATACACATAAGAGTACACGTCTACTCTCTCTCTCTGTCATTCTCGTCCTCTCTCTCTCTCTCTAAGGTGGTCGTCCACCTTGTGCTTTGAGGGAACAAGCAATCGTCTTCACGCCGTTGTGCTGTTGCTTCGATTGCTCGTGGATCTCCATCGACGGATTTCGTTGGACGAAATCAGGAGATTCAAGGCTTGGATTTTCATCGAGGATTGCGGGAGGAATGCGTCTCATCATCGCGCCCGCAAGTGCCATCTTCGTAGATCGGACTTGAGTCAGGAAGATCTCTTGCTTTAGAGATCTTGTGATCGCAACTACGCTTCAAGAGGTATTTCTAATACTTTGTGGTTTGATGAAACAATCAAAGAAATGCTCTTGTGATCATGTGGTTTCATCACTTGATTTAAAAATTTTAATTTCCGCTGCATCTACCGACTAGTGCGACGAGTCGCCCCGATCGCATGAGATGCGATCAACACGCTTCCGTGATGCGCTTGAGGATTCCTCGTATCCTTCAAGTGGTATCAGAGCCTTAGGTCGGAAAAGGTTTTTGATATGATCCGTAAACCTATGACGACTTGGGTTTGAAAGGGTTGCGAAATTTTTGTCGCATTTCAATTTTCGCACCTTTGTTTAATTGAATTTTTCGGTACTATTTAAATTGTTTAAACACGAAATTTTCAATTGGATTTTGTTCCCCATTAAATAAGGAAACCATTGGATCCGAGTTTATAAAATTTAGATTTCATTTGCTCAAGATATGGCCCTTTGAATAAACATGTATTCACTGTTGCGGGAACTGCGAATCTAAACATGATTAATGAGTTAATTACTGTTTTGATCCGCCTAGAAATGCATGAATATCACTTGGATTCTGTCATAAATCAAATTAGCAATCTTAGGAAACTAATTTTGTGTAATTTGGATTTAAATTGATCATGATATGTTGATTTTAGTAAGTAGGGGTCACTGCTAAAAATTGACGAATTTGATCATTAACCTTGTGATAGCCATTCAAATAAGTTGATGAAAATTAATTGTTAATTTTCTGAAATAATTAGTGATAAATATTTGTGAAATATTTAAAGAGATAATTATTTCAATAAATGACATTTCACAAACCAAAATGATAAGATAGTTGATCTTGATCATCAATTGGTTAATATGAAATCATCAACAAACATTGTTTTCATGCAAAACCTTAGTTTATCCTACAATAGTTGTAGGATAACTTTTACAGTGGAAGTGTTGGTTGGACCCATGTGAGAAGGAAAGTCAAAGAGTTGATTGTACTTCTATGACTTCCATATGACATCCAAAGAGTTGGATGAATGCCAATACTGCAATAAGTTGATGTGTTGATAGTATGATTATCAAGTCTGTCTAAAATCCTTAGTGAATGACTCAGATAGAGCATCAGAATAATCTACATATAATCATTGACTTTGACTTACTTATTTCATAATATAAAGTCTGATAATTGTATCCCAATCTTCTAATGACACTTGCAATTGGTTGCATATATATATTAGAAGATTAGAAATTTGATCTTGAGGTTTAATAGTCATCTACATGGATATTGATGTAATTGTTGCAGCAATCTCTGTTGGATGGATAGACTTCATATTCTCAGTGGGAGAGCCCTTAGTCTTAGAGAATGTCTCTATGACATAGATATTAGAATACACTCATTGTTTGTTTCTAAATGTTGGAAATAAACATGAATTCTGAGATAGAACTATCATAAAGAGTTATGATGGGTATATTTCAGATAGTAATCTAACATCTAGTGGACTCCACAAAATTAGAAAATTAATGAATGGTTTATTAAGATTTCTAATATTCGAAATTAAAACCTTTATAAGATCAATAGGAGGATGAAGATCATTTGACAATGATTTGGCATCAAGTTTTGGACATATGTCTGCTGATGAGATCAATAGACCCGTAAGATATGGAACTTTAGAATGTTTAAAATTTCAAATCTTACATACTTGTGAATATTGCATTTGAAGAATGTCCAATACACACTTCTTTGGAAAGGTGTAAGATATCAAGGTATTCGGGATCTCATACATATTGATGTATGTGGATCATCTATATCATAGTGAACGTTATGGATATGTGATATCTATTGATGATTATGTATGATATGAGATTTCTTCTCTTCATCTGAGAAACCTTTGAAATGTTCAAAGATTTCACAATTTTGGTTTAGAACCAAAGTTTGAGGGAAGATTAAATGAATTTGATCTAACCAAGGTAGTAAATACCTATTAGATGAATTCAAAGAATACCTTATGAAGATATGAATATCATTTCTATCTCAATCCTCCTAACACACCTAAACTCAATGGAGTTGTATGGAGATACAATTGGATCATTGTGATATGATTTGATCAATAATGAATTTTAGCATAATTATCCCTTAGTTTCCAGGTATATATGTAGTAGAGACTACAATATATATCCTTAATAAGGTTCCATGCATGTAAGCTGGAATCTAGCACTTGAGAGTGCTACTTCATTAGGAAAATAAAGGATCGTATTGGATACCTACTTTATAACCCTGAGATTCTTAAAAGATCTCATCTCTGAGAATGTGATTCTTAGAGGATGACTCTCTTGAGAATCAAGATGAAAATGAAGTGAAGGAACTCATTTAATCTTAAGAAGATAATGAGGCTCCTGAAATCGAGAACTAAAAGGACAATTAAAGATGAAACAATAATACTTCTTCAAATGAGTTTGAGGATGTATTCCATGTGTCGATTAAGTCTGACAATGATCAGACCTCATGTGATGAAGCTCATGAGGATCATGACATGGAAAGATGGATATTAGCAATAAAGTCTAAAGTAGACTTCATATACAAATGTTGTATATGGACCCTCGAGGATCCACCTATAAGGGTAATACTCGTTAAGGTGTAAATAGCATTTGTTAATTTTTAATGTGAATTGGATTCACATTAAGCAATTAATTGGAAATTTAATTTACAATTTAGTTTGGGCTGTGAATATGATTCACATATCTTCAATGGCATGACTGAGATTTTCACAAATTAATTGGGAATTAATTTTGTGGATAATTTTGCAATAAATATGCACTAATTAATTGAGAATTAATTTAGTGGATAATATTGCAAATAAATAGGAGATAATAAGATAAAATAAAATGGGATAACTAACCACCAAATGAGGTGGCGTCACCCATGAATTAGTCATGGGTGACGCCCCATGTTTTTAGGTGGGCAATTATCCTCTTTTTAATAATTATCATATTATCTTGTGATAATTTATTTTATTGAATTAAATTATGTTGATGATAATGCAACATATATTTAATTTAATATAAATTAATATATTGTTGTTTTTTTGAACAACAAAGATCATAGCCATTGATTTAATACACATATCAATCTAACCATTGATTTTGTGTATGCCATGGACTGTGATCCATGGACTCCCAAATTAATATAAAAGGAGGGCAACCCTAGCCTCTCAAATACACATAAGAATACACACCTTCTCTCTCTCTCTCTCTCTCTCTCTTTCTCTCTCATTCTCGTCCTCTCTCTCTCTCTAAGGTGACCGTCCACCTTGTGCTTTGAGGGAACAAGCATTCGTCTCCACACTGTTGTGCTGTCGCTTCGATTGCTCATGGATCTCCATCGACGGATTTCATTGGACGAAATCAGGAGATTCAAGGCTTGTATTTTCGTCGAGGATTGCGGAAGGAACGTGTCTCATCATCGCGCCCACAAGTGCCATCTTCGTAGATCGGACTTGAGTCAGGAGGATCTCTTGCTTTAGGGATCTTGTGATCGAAACCACGCTTCAAGAGGTATTTCTAATACTTTGTGGTTTTTGATGAAACGATCCAAGAAATGTTTTTGTGATCACGTGGTTTCATCACTTGATTTAAAATTTTTAATTTCCGCTGTATCTAGCGACTAGTGCAATCGAATGAGATGCGATCAACACGCTTCCGTGATGCGCTTGAGGATTCCTCGTATCCTTCATGGGGTGTCTCCGTAGGCTTGTTGTGTTGTATAATGTATCCTAACTAAGTTCCCAACACGTCCCCTAGCTTATAGGGATTTCGAATTAGATTATAGTCACTTCCAATCAACTCAACTTTAATTATAATTTCCTCCAAAACTTAACTACAACTCTCTCAGATGTAACTCTAGATGATTTAGATGTAGATATGGATGATCTAGATGTAGAATCGCGAAGTCTGTTGGCGAAAGTAAAACTCAAGCGGTGAGATAGGCTACAAATAGCTCTTCCGTCTCGCCCTCTAATTGGAAGTGCGGTCCAATAGAGGGACATGTCTACTCCAAAACTACGCCACTGAGACGGGTGAGAGAGACTCTTCGGAAAAGTCGCTCTAGAAAACGGCCTGACTAGTACGGGTAAACGAGCTCGTACGAAAAACTAAAACCGAGGATCCCCCGCCTGGGTATCCTAAAGCAGAGGGTCAACGGAACTGGTCAAAGTCGGGATCCCAACTAGGCGTAAAAACACTGCAAGCTCGCGTGAAAACCGAAAAGGGACTGGGATCCTAAACCACGCACTTGGCTGCCGCTGCCCTAACTGGGCTTCCTATTCTCCTGCCCAGTTGAGGGTCACCGCTTCCTCGCATGGTCAGGTGTAAGGGTCACCCTGACCGGCACAATTAGTTGTTATCACTGATTCACAATCTCATGGATGTTCTTAACTACATACTTGATTCACATTTATCTTTTGTCCTTAGCTTTGTAAAACTAAAATGATCCTTACATTACATACTGCCACAACTGTCTTGTAAGGGCAGTGTCACTAAGGTTGGTGTAAGATAAAGTATAGACGGGTTTGGTCCTTATTTAGGCTATCGACTTTGCCTAGATAAATAGAGAAGTTGGAAAATTCGACTCAAACATCATCATATGAAACCCTTTGTATGCACTTTCTGTTCGATCTGATTCAATATGAAGTAGAGTCATCTAAATGTGTTCTTTCCCTCAATCAGATCTATCTTGAGTCATTCTCTGGCTTAGATCAACTATATAAGAATCAATCTTTTACAGATTGGTGAGATTTGTGTCAACACATGTTTGTCAGAAAAGCAATGAAACCTTGATGATGTAGATTACATTCTAAAAAAAATTCCTTAAACCTTAATGTTCAATATCTTTTGTGATAATAAAACATTTTGACCATTATATCCGTATAGGTAATTGATATATTTAAGTTGTATAAATATGTGCTAGGCATTGATTTATTCCAGTAATAACCCATTTACAAACCCCTTTTTTTCCATACTCATTATTACATATACTTATTGCTTTCCTACTTATATCTAGTTATAGTTAATATATCTATCTCGGTGTATTGTATGTTTTCTAATCAAGACTCGTGAATGTACAATGTTTCTAGCATACTATGCATTGACCCATGATTCCATTCAATTGAAGTTATTTGTGATTTGAATATAATTATCCTCTTCAAAACTTAAACATGAAATTTAAATAAAACATTTCTATTTCATGCAACAATATACATGTATACATTTGATTCATGCATAAATTTACTAAAATAATTCTGTGCTTGATCATAGATTTACTCAATAAATCCATGCTTGATCTGAATCATAGGTTTACTCAATAAATTCAAGTGGTTGACTAATATATGAGATATCTCTCGTGTGGTGGATAAGAGTGGGTACAAGCTGATTGAATAATATATTAGATACCTCTTGTGTGGCAGGATATTTCTACTTCTAATATTAATTATATCTATAATCCAGATTTGATATTTGTTTGCTTTTACAATTCCCCATCACATACGCTAAATGTCTAGTGAGAATTTCTCTTGTTCAAACTCTGGACATGAGAATAAGTATTATTTATGATTGATCATGGAATGATGGACCCCCGCTAAAAGCCCATTTTAATAATCAAATTAATTGCAGCAGATCAGAAAAGGAAAATTCCTATTCTATTGGAAGTATAGTATCTGTAGCAGACTATCCACAACATTCCCACGGAGCTTTTAATTAATTTTTTTAACATGCCAATCATTCAATCTTTTAATGAGGGATGTATTATATTTTAAGCCGCAGTTTATCAATAAATCCCCCCAAATCCCACCACATATTATACTATAAATAGACCTCAAATGTGTAGCAATTAAATTACATGTATGGCAACAAGGAAAGGAATAGGATTATACCTAATGAATCTTCAAAACGGAGATGATTTGTTGATAATGTATCACCACTTGGCTGGAATAGAACCAAGGGGCAGCATCTCTTTTGATTTGAAGAAGTGAGCAACCTCTTAGAGTTATTGAACAACAACTCAAGGAGAGGAATGGATCTGCATACCTTAGTTGCAGCTGCTGCCAACTGCTGGAGCAACAGTAGTTGGCTCCTGCATGCAGCAGCAGGAGCTCCAGCAGAGAAGACTGGATGCTGCAGCAACTGGGGAAGGAGACCTCCCAGTTGCTGAATTGGATCTCCAGAATTTGTTGGGTAGCAACTGGACCAGGAGAAAAATATAGGAACACAGCTCCTTCGATGTATTTTAGAAGAGACAAGAGAGGAAAACATTGGGGAAAAGTAAGAGGAGAAGTGAGGTTTATATAACCAAGAAGGGAAGCTTTTAGAGTTGACAAATGGTATGAGATTTTGTGCCAAATGGAGCTATTGTTGCTGATATAGAATTCTGAGGAAAAAATTATTTATTTATTTTAGCAACAAGCAGACTGCCTGCCTTCTATGAAATAGACTGTCACTACAAAATCATCAACCTCATCCTTTACGGCTCGCATGTATCTATCTCGAATCATGTATCTGTCTTCTGGCCTTCGACAATGCGATCCCACAAACTGCTGAATTGTGGAGGCACGACGGTAGAAATGGATGCACTTTCCTGTGGATGCCAATCAATCAAAGCTGCGAGCATATCCAATGTGTATAGCCAGTTTGCCGTACCCTCAACATGAGCTCTCATGCTAAGTGCATCAACCACCACATTTCCCTTACCAGGATGGTAAGAGATCGTGTAGTCATAATCCTTCAGTAGCTCGAGCCATCTGCGTTGTCTCATGTTTAGCTCCTTCTGATCAAAGATATACTTTAGGCGCTTGTGATAAGTAAAAATCTCGAAATTCACCCCATATACATAGTGGCACAAGATCTTCAAGGCAAAGACAACTGCCACCAATTTCAAGTCATGCGTGGGGCAGGTCTGCTCATGCGGCCTCAACTGTTGTGATGCGTAAGCAATCACCTATCATCTCTGCATCAACACTGCTCCTAGACCTTCTCTAGATGCATCTGTGTAGACTGCATAATCCTGAGTGCCCGAAGGAAGATCAAGAATAGGTGCCGTCGTCAATCTCTCCTTCAGTGTACTGAAGGCCTGCTCACATGAATTATCCTAAATGAATGAAACTCCTTTCTGCGTCAATCGTATCAAATGACGAACAATGCGTGAAAATCCGTTGACAAAGTGTCTGTAATAACCTGCTAGCCCAAGGAAGCTCCGAATCTGAGTAACTGTCTTAGACTGCTCCCAAGACATAATTGCATCAATCTTCGCAGGATCAACTGCGATGCCTGCTTTAGAAATAACATGCCCTATAAATGAGACCTGGGATAACCAGAACTCACACTTGCTCAATTTGGCATATAGCTTGTGCTCTCGCAGTGTGTCCAGGACAGTCCGTAGATCATTCGCATGATCCCATTCATTCCGTGAGTATATGAGCACATCATCTATGAACACCACAACAAATTTGTCCAAAAATGGACGGAAAATCCTGTTCATCATATCCATGAAAGCTGCAGGTGCATTGGTGAGCCCGAACGGCATCACCACAAACTCGTAGTGTCCATAGCGCGTCCTGAAAGCAGTCTTCAGAATATCAAACTCTCGAATCCTCAGCTGATGGTAGCCTGAGCGAAGATCGATCTTCGAGAACCGAAGATCCCTGGAACTGGTCGAACAAATCATCGATACGCGGCAAAGGATAACGGTTCTTCACCGTTCTCTTGTTCAACTGCCTATAATCGATGCATAACCTCATGGATCCATCCTTCTTCTTGACAAATAGAACCGGAGCACCCCAAGGTGAAGTGCCCGGCCTCACAAATCCCATGTCCAGTAACTCCTGCAACTGCACCTTCAGCTCTCTCAACTCGGCAGGTGCCATGCGGTAAGGAGCCATCGAGATCGGCTGTGTATCTGGTAGTAATGTGATCTCGAACTCGATCTCTCTCTCAGGAGGTAATCGTGGTAGCTCATCAGAAAACACATCTGGATATTCTGATACTACTCCTGTGTCATCGATTCCTGATCAGATACCTCCCAAACAAATGAAAGGTATGAATCACATCCCTGATCAACAAGTCATTGATCTCGCAACACTGAAAGGTACTCCATGGTGGAGTCATGTAAAGTACTCTCAAAAGTGAACTCGGGTAGATCTGGAATCCTGAAGACAACTGTCTTCCTAAAGCAATCAACAAGTGCATGATGAGCAGATAACCAATCCATGCCCAAAATCAAGTCGAACTCATCAAGCTGTAGGAGTAGACAATCTGCGATCATCTCGTGACCGCCAATTAGTATGAGCAAGTGTCTGACTATCAGGGAAATGATAAACAACTGGCCACCTGACCCTCGGATGCGATATAGAGAAGAGTCTCTGCTCTCTGCGACACTACCTAAAGAAGCTAGTAGCCTCGAAGCAAGAAAAGAGTGTGTCGCACTAGAATCAAATAAAACATGGAAAGGTCGGCCCAAGACCGAGACCATACCTTTCACCATAGTAGCCGTTGAACGTTCCTGCTCCTCGGTAATTGCATGTAACTGCCCCTGCCTGGCTGGTGCGGCACTGGAACCTGCCACACTCCGCGTCTATCTCTGCTGTTGTCGCCTAAAGTTGGAGTTCATGCTACGGAAACTCCTTAAATGAGGTGCCTGAGGCTGCGACGACTGTGGTTGTGGGCGAGGCTCGTTAGAAACCTGTAGGCACTGTGATCGGTAATGTCCCCACTCGTGCCATCGGTAACATCGGACTGGTCTGGTGGGTGGAGTAGTCGTGTCTGTGCTATGGGCTGGTCCTGCAGGTGGTCTATCTGCTCGTTGCGACCCAGATGGTCGAGCGGAATCTGTGCCACGTCCAGCAAGTGGTCCTCCTAAAGTAGTTGATGGAGAAGAGCGAGCACTGCCAGAGAATGTCGAACCTGTATGTCGGAATCGTCTGACTGATCTTTACTGTTGAAATGGTCGATATATCAGTCCAAAAGATCGCCGCGGTCTAGGCGCTGTTCCAGACGAGCTCCCGAAACGTCTCCCTCTGATGTCCTCGAACTTCTCCGCTGCATCGGTAGCCTCAGAGATGGAAGTGATGTTTAGTCCAGCCAGCTTCTCCTGTACCTCCTCTCGCATGCTGCTAATGAACTTTTTCAGATTCTCCTCTAGAAATGTGCCAGCTGCTCGTGTATGTCGTGACAACTCTGTGTATCGGATAAAGTAATCTCTGGCTGTCATCTGTCCCTGACGAAGCTCTGTAAAAAAATCGGCGCTAAGACTCCTTCCACTTCACAGAAAAGAAGTGGGCTCTGATACCATTCTTGTGTGAACCTCCTCAGAGCCATGGTACCCTGATACGCACATTCGCAACATTACAATTTCTATCGCATTAAGTTCTCGGATAGCGTCAGTCTTCCGACTTGCCGTGAGTCCGAGAAGGGAAAATATGACATTCATATTCAATTACCATAGATGCCACAAATTTTATTTATTTTCATATTATATCCTAAGAAGAGAAAAAGCATATATAATAAGCATCACCAATTGAAAATTTTTATAACTAAATATGGTTCTCATGCAGAACCATGGCATCTCGACCAGGACAGGAGATTACTGACTAGTTGGCACGTATACTGACTGCTCTCACCGATCTTCAGCAGCAACAGGCTGCTATGAGAGGCCAGCAGGACCAGATTCTGGCTCAGCAGACAGAGATTATGTGATGGCTACTGAAGCGCTACGCTTGCTTTCTACTTCACTGGCAACTATCCTCAATCCTACTTTCTCTGCCGGTGAAAGAGATAGGATTCGCTTCTCTCTATGGTATGGGTCAACTGGGCGGGGTGAACTCACATGACCGGCCCGTCAACTCCCCTGCATCCTTCTCTGACTTGGAAGATCTCTATGGAAACTAGCTTGAAGGATTCCCCGGGGGACAGTTCAAGCGGTTGCAATCTCCGTTTCCAGAACTGTTTCGTCGAGCCCTCATCCAATGAAGCTATTTGATCTGAAGGCTATGGCTCCTCATTCTTGCTGAAGAGAGAGTTGTTTCTCTTGGCCCTCAAAACATCTTTCCACAAGTCATGCATAATATAGCTCTGATGCGCGGCTTTCCAATAACTAAGATTGCTCGGGGCGGAATACTATGTATGTCTTTTTCCTTGTCCTTTCCTGATGAGCCAGTTATCAGCTATATATATAGTTCGGAACGTTCGAAAGGCTTGTCGATTCTCGTCCTCTTTTCAGGATCTGAGGCCAGGGACTTCACTCGTGTACTGATGAGACCACGAGGAAGAAGAAAGAGCTGCGGAAGACTGTCCAAAGAGTATACGTTCCGTATTTCGATTGATTATCAGAGTAGTGCACCAATTGAGGATGAGCTTGGCTTTGGCTGTTGAATTGCTTCCGTTCTATCCCGCTTGATGCACCCCTGAGCTTAGGGGAAAGAGCGTCCGCATCAGCCTCAAATCATGTTCCAACTTAGCCCTGGCCCTCGCTGCTATCCCTTTCCTGTGCTAGGTAGGACTCAAGCCTTAGTCGCATTCCCTAACTTTCAGAGCGAGTGGAAAGATGCCCGCTCTTTGGAGGTGCGAGCCCCGCTCTCATGAGGCTAAGAGTCGTATCTATTTGACTATCTATGACGGGCCTTTCTGCGAGGGCCAATTATATATATTCTGAGGCAAGCCTCCTTCGTGAGCTTTTGCTTAGACATCACTAGAGGAGGACTCACTCTAGATATCTAATTTTATTACGGGAGGTTGACTATCTTTTGTGGCCTTTGCATTCGCCTTTAGGCTTCCTTTGTGCTTGATTGATGGGTCCTGCCTAGACTAGTTTCGCATTCGCCGGAGGATATTATAGTTAAGGGATTGGGCTTCACCATTAGATTCTATGGGACAGATCGAGAGGCTTAGGCCCTAGGTTTGAGCCCGGGCAGAAAGAGCAAATCAGTCGGTGAACTAGGAAACCTAATATTCCGTACTTCTGATAGTAGTAATCGGTGATTAAGACCCATTAGCGACTCGAACCGACTTCACGAAGGTAGATGGTACGGAGGAGGTGAGCAAACTACCTTCTCTAGTCAGATGAGTAGAGGCACCGAAATCAATAATCCAAACTGGAGCAGAAGTGACATCAGAGTTGGCTATTGTACCTGAAGGAGTAGCCGAGGCAACAATGGTAGTGTTACTAGTGGTAGTAGGCCATGGAGTTTAAAAGATCTACATCAGACAAGAGTAATATGCACCGTTAAGACGATCGATCTTGCCGTTGGAGGTTGCTGCAGGCGACGTCTCTTCCACATCATAGGCATCCTTATATGCATTATTGTCGTGTTAAGAAGGTACGCCAAACTTCTGCCATCGTCATTCAGTTGGGTGGTTCCACCGACCACGGTGAGTGCATGGGATAGTAGAGTCTCGCCCACGGTCACGGCCAAAGTCGCGGCCTTGTCCAGGTTCCTGTCTACGACCATGACTTGGATCATGACTACGTTCTCCTTGAAAGTTGTACCTGCTTCCTCGCCCAGATGAGGCGATGTGTGCAAAGTTCTTTCTTGAAGGTAAAACTGGAGGTTGGACAACATATGTTTCGAGTTCCTTAAGTCGGTCAAAGATGAACTTCATCGTTGGCATGTGTCTGATATAAGAAATTTCTCCTTTGCTGTTTGGTATCTAGAATGCTGGCCATCAAGAAAGCGGTATACCTATCAGTCAGAATGCTCTTGTATCTGTTTGGTGCAACACGAGGGCTAGAATATTGCAATCTCCTCATGCAAGCTGGAGAGATGCCTGTAGTATTCGATAAGGGTGGAATCACGTTGAGATGCCCATCAGGTTTGCCTGTAAATGTTTGCAAGACGTGACTTCGTCTTTTTCTGGGAGTATGTTTGCTCGAGATCCTCCCACATTTCCTTGGTCGTATTTTTGTAAAGGAGATTTGAGGAAATGTGAGCCTCAACACTATTGGTCATCCAGTTGAAAAACAAGTAGTTGTCTATCTGCCAGTTATCGTACTCTTTGTCCTTTTCATCTAAAGGATCTTTAGTCAGAATGTAGAGTTTCCTCTGACCTTTAATGAACACCATAGATCGAGACTAGAGCACGTAATTTTCTGTGCTCTTGAGTTTGATAGTAGTGCCTTGTGCCGTAATATTCGTGGTCAAGGGCTTTGTCTCAGTAGAAGAAGGTGCCATGGTAGTCTTAAAACAGAAAGAAGATCCTGTGATCAACTAAGGATGCATATAGGGGCTAGAAAATGCCCTAGAACTCACGTTTGCCCTTGAGAAGGCCTGAAAAACCTCAACGAACAACAGATCTGGAGTCCTGACAGCGGTCTGGGATGAGTTTTGGATTTCTGAAGAGATATACGGTATCCATGGAGGGTCTGTGGGGTTGACGATCTCCGTGGGAGGTCATGGAAGTGCCGGTCGGCGCTAGCGGGTGGTTATGGGGCCCCTGGCGGCGCTAGTAGCCTCCGTAGGAGGCCTGTTGGTGGTGCGCATGTCTATAGGTCCCTGGAGGCACTAGCGGGCCTTCGTAGTTGGTTCCAGCAGCACCAGTAGGGGCTGGAGATGCTCCTTTGGGGTCGAGCTGCTGCACTGGAGGTGATTGAAGGGCCTTGCGTGGGGCCCTAATTCGGGGAAGAGGACCGTGTCAGTTTTTACAAGGTTTGAAGGTGGCGGTGAGGATTTTAGGCATGGATCAAATTTCGATGAAATTCGGCTGAATTTCGGTAGGTGATCGAAATTCAGTCTAAATAGTCTATATCAGCCGAAAAATGGGGCCCAATTCAAAAATCGATTGAAATGATCGAAATTTCATTTCGACCACTCATCGAAATGGTGATTGAAATCGAATTTTGTGGCCTTGATTTCAGGTCAGAATCTCGATGTATAACTGTTGCTCTGATACCATGTGGAGAAGAAAAAAGAATTTGTTGTTTATTCTATAGGGCTAGGATCTCTTATATAGAGAGAAAATCCTATAGAGTATATGAAGAAAAATACGTAAATACCCCCGAAGGGTTACGAAACCCGAAGGATTACGGACATAAATGTAAATATAATAACTTTAATAATCTCAAATCAAATTAGATAGTTGGTTATATTTAGCAGTTAGTCGGTTAGACATAATTATAGTCTAAAATAGAATTTTATTTTATTTGATTGTATCCTTTTCTATTTTTGCAACCCACCCTCCTATATAAAGGGGATGGTAGTCCCACGTTTTTATCATTCAATTCAGAAATGACATTTTGAGATTTATCTTTCTCCATCTCTCTTCTCCCTCCATGCAATCTCCACGTTTATTCTTCCCCGAATCTCGCGCAATCGGCATGTCCTCTCTTTTTCCTCCTAATTTCTTCTCCACCAAATATTTCTATCGCTAAAAAATATTTCACTATTGCAAAATTCTCGTTTGCATCATTTGGTATCATAGTATTGCATTCTTATCATCCTCACGATCTGAAATCCATACAAGGGTTTCATGCTGTCGTACAACCAACGATTTTTGTTCGACGAAGCGTAAACGACGAGCCACATAAACATAAAACAAAGAGTTAATGTCCATATTGCTCGAGTTTCTATCGAATCTACATGATTTGGTTGTTTTTCAGACCCTGAGCGTTGCCGGATCGATAACTCACGTCCTCGAAGCTACTATCCAGGTTCTCGATGAAGAAAAACAAAGAAAAGGATCTCCCAAGCTCGTTGTTCAGCCCACTTCTGATCAACCGCCGTCGAAGGAACCGACTCCAGTAACGCCTCCAGCTCCCTGGCAGCATTGAATGAAATATTGCGATATATCGATATCGAGATGAGACCGATATCGGTATTGATATGGTGATATGTTCTCCTTTTCAGGCATTTCCTTATCATAAGCGCGTCGTTATCGGCGATATTTCGGTGATAGATCGCTGAAATATCGTATTTGACATGATATCAAAACGATATCGATATCGATATGACCTTCCATGCTTAGCAGTTTTTCGATGCCTCCCCTGTACCTCTAAAGACCCCCCCTGTCTCGCTGCAGCCCCCTTCTACCATCAAATCGGCTCCACCACCTCCCCTGCAGCCCTCTCTGTCGCCACCAAAACGACTCCACCACCTCCCCTGCACCCCCTCTCCGCCGCCCCGAAACCCTAACCTTCAACCCTTCCTGCCACCACTGCTCCTCCAACAGCCATTCCAACCACAACAACAACCACTGCAGTCCCCCCTACCCCCAACCTCGCCATCTTCTCCCCTATCCACGCAACATCCCCCATCGTCACTACCTCCACCCGAATCCCATCGCTCCTACCCAAGCCTCGTTGACAGCCACTCTACAACCCCTACCCGTCCCATCCATCTTCGGTCGAACCGTCATTCTCGCCAACACTGGCGCTGTCATTGTTCCGAATCATCACTGCCTGCAACATCACACAATGGAAGCCACGTCCTTGCCATTGTTGGGTTTGGATACCCCAAACCCTAACGAGAGGCAAGAAGGACTCTTTCGATGTCTTGATTGGTGCCAATATCTCTTTGAAAGTTTACAAAGGCGCTCCTCACTAAAACCCCTTTATAAAAAAGGTTAGACTTGGTGGAAAAGTAAGAGGGGAAGTTATTTTACTTTAAGGGGTAGAAAACTTGCATTGCGACCCCCAATCGAAAAGAATTACAAACATAATTCTTAATTGAGAAAGAAAGATACAAAATTGGAGCAAATTATTCAATGATTTCGAGAAGATCAAGCAATTCGTTAGGAGACGAATTTTTCAAAGCAGTAGAGAATTGATGCAGCGTGAAATGAATAAATAGGGTTTAATTTTCGTACCCTAATTAGAGTCAAATTAATATACATTTTATTAAGTCCGTTGCAATTTTCTTTTAAATAAAGAGATTGCATGTAATATCAAATCATATTAGTTAGTCGGTTATATTTAGCAGTTAGTCGGTTAGAGCCCCTCGGGTTAGTGACCGTCCATAGCCAACGTAAACAGACGTTAACTTTGAGGATACAAATGGAATTAAATTTTAAAAAGAGGACTAAAAAGTCCTTATCCTCTTCCCCCTCCCTCATCTTTTTCTTCTTCCTACATTCTCTTCCTCCTCCCCAGCTCCTCCCTCCACCCCGCGCCTCCCCCTCTGCCCCCGCTCCTCCGCCTTGAGCTCTCTTGCAACCTCCTCTGCACCGAGCTCCCCCCGCCCCCTGACTCCTCCCCCACGCTTCCCCCTCCGCCTCATCCTCCACATCTTGCGCATAACCTCCTCCTTTGCCCCCAGAATCCTCCTTCACCCTCGACCTCTTCCTCCTCTCATCCCTTTGCCCGCAATCTTCCCCGTCCATCCTCCTTACCTCGCCTGTAACCTCCTCTTCCCGCGCAGCCTCCCCCTCTGCCCGTGTTCTTCCCACTCTTCTCGCAGACTCCTCCACCACCCCAACATCCTCCTCCTCCGCACCATTTGCCCACAACCTCCCCCTCCTCCTCCACCTCCAGCATCCTCCTCCTCCTCACCATTGTCTATAGATTTATTATTAACCATTTAATAGTTTTAAGATTGCATCTTCTCCATTTGTTTGTCCCATCTAAAAAACTTTAAAAAAATCATACGTATTGGAAAAATCTACAAAAATAAATGTGTTCGTGTTGCTTTATTTACAGTACATAAATTGCTCAATGTGAAATATTTCCACTTGCATTTCTTGTGAATTGTTTTTGTGTTTTGCTTCCTTGTTTGAATAAAATTGATAAAAAGCACAAAATTAGATAAATTGCCAAAAATCTTAAAAGATTGAGAATTTCCATGCCATTCTTGGAATGGACTGAATTGCATATTTCAGAAGTTCAAGCAGGCGGTCTTTCGTATTCCCGAACTTGAGGAGTTCATGTATGGTGGTCGTACTTTGATGATGGATGTACCTTGTATTCACTATTCATGCACTCCAAGTGCGAAGTCTTCTTCCTCAAGGATATAGGGCTACATCGCACAGATCATATCTGACTATAGTCTGGGCATGGTCACAACAGATATACATATTGTTTGTGACTTGCAGATGCATTTCCATAGGATTTACCATGACTTCTCTCAATGAGGGAAGTTGAGTTCGATATTTCATTTGTTTCGATGGATTTACTTCTTGCTTGGGTCGAGACCCAATCATTGTTGAGGACCCTTATTTCACTAAGGGTCCAGGAGGTCGACTATTAATCGTGCACAGAGCCATTTCGAAGTGACCGGCCTACATAGAAGGTTATATATAAAACCTCAAAATTTTGATCAGTTTCATTCTCCAAAACCTTACCAACATTATGCTCAAAAGAAGTGCCTCATCGATTCGATTCCAACGAGCTCAATAACGTTAATTTCCAACACTAGTAGCTCAAGTTATGTGTGTTTTAGTGCAGTGGTGTTTCATAAATATGAAATTACGGGTTATTACAAGACATGAACATTTCAACTCCTATTTAAACACCCCTTCCTGTCTAATGACAACTCATAAAGCCCTAATTCGTTTTCCACCTTCGATAGCTACCATGAGAGAAGTCTAATACGGTTGAGTAAATGCCCAGCAGCAATTTATTTGTCACATGCAAAACATGTTTAAAAAAACAACTTATTACAACCTTACCCATGATAATCGCCTTATGTCATCCGTTTCAATCCAAAAACTCAACCGTAAAGCATTTTAAGAAGATTTGAAATAGTTTTATTCCGCAATGGATTTTCTGTGAAGTAATATTTATACTTTATGCGACAAAACATGTATTTTGTAAATCTTCTAGAAAAGTAGGTTTTCGTGCAATCTTGATAACTAATCCAAGAAAGTAATCTGACAAGTGATCAGAACTGGTCTTCCTACTACACGTGCAAAAATCTTAACATAGTTACTTTAATTAAAACATAATTGCTAAGGTCAAGATTGCAAATATCAAGAATGTATTGAATAAATGAAGATATCATAGTGAAAATTCAACTTAGTACACTACACTAAAGATTATGTTGTGCACTTAGATTTAACGTTTAAGCATAAGTTGATATCAATTACAACATACAGTTTTGTTTGCCTGTGACTAGGGAGCTCGTTTAGGTCGAGGGGTAATTCGTATTTTGTTCATCATAAAGGTGTAGGTATTCTTTCTTCCTTTGTGGTATGTATCTCGATCAAACTACCATGGGATCAAATTTCAGCGAAATTCGGACAAATTTCGATTTCGGTCGGTGACCGAAATTCGGCCGAAATGGCTTAATATCGACCGAAATTTGGGGACCTGTTCAAAAACTGACCAAAATGACCGAAACTTCGGTCGAATGTCAAAGGAAATTTCCGTCGAATTTCGATCAAAATTCGGCCGAAATTTCGTTTCGGTCAATCACCAAAATGGTGACCGAAATCGAAATTTGAGGCCTTGCAAACAACTAAGGGTGCCCCAACAAAAAGTGACACACATCCATGTGCGCAATGTGACACAAGACCTCGTCTTTCTAAGTCTGTCGAATGGAAAACTTGACAAGACACTGATGTTGAATTGACTTTTGGGCCCCTTCCTTAAATCAAGCCATGTTGCAGGTTCAATCCAAATGTTGTATTTGCAATCATGACTTATCCACCATCTCTTGTGCTATGAAGTTATGAACACTTCCACCATCAATGATAAGAGGAACGACGACAATCATTCGCGACACGTATGGTGCGAAAGATGCTTTTACTCAACCAAGCATCATCTCTCATTTTTAGGTGCCAACATTAGTTGTTGCACAACTTCTTTCGATGCATGATCTTCTCCTTCGAAATCATCATGTTCAATGAAGAAAGGCCCATAATTCTCAGCATCAACTTCAATATCTTCATAATCATCATTAGTATTTATAAGTAACCATCATTCCAATTTTGATTTCGCCATTAGGGTTGCATCATCATTCAGCTCGTTATGCACTAAGTGTGTGCTTCTCATGCGTGGATTGGGACATTCTACTACCGAATGACCCTTCTGCAGGCGCCTGAAACAAGTGTCATGTCCCACAGTTAGTCGAGCGCGGACGATTCTTGATCCAACATGAGTGAATCGAGATTGAGCATTTGCACTTCCAGAAGCAGTGTAAGACTTCAAGATTAACCGCTTTGACAGTTGATTGTGTGGCAACCTTAGTCATGTAGAGGTACTCGATGTAGTGAAAAAAATACCATAGGTGGTTGCAATCATCAAGTGATGTTCCTGGCTAATTTGGCATCATCCCTGACAACTCTATCATGGAGAACATCTATTATTCGAAAGTCACGCATGCATAGTTCATCTTGGTTATTGGTTTGTGATCCATATGTGTATTGCACGACAAGTTGAGAGCCACTTTCCTTTAACCAATACCTAAAACACTCCAGTGTACTTAACGGAATTATCCCTCGGTAAAAGTTTTGAATCGACTATAAAAGTTTTGACTATACTCCTTCAAGTAGGAACTTGCCGTGAAGCTTATGTTGCATCCAGGTCCACAAACGAACGGATTCTTTAGATAGACGGTGATATTCCACGAAAGCAAGGCATATCCCTTTAACTTCAATGTGGCAAATTAAACTCTAACTCACGCGACAGAAGATCTTTCCAAACAAACAAATGATCCATCCATATAGGATATTGTGACTGTCTCAGTGCAATATGCTTAGCCAAGACTAGAACAGGGAGGCGTGCACTGGTTGAACGTGGGGCACGAGTGATCGGGGTGGTGATCTTACACGTCTGGTTTTGGTTGACGCATCGGCTAGGACGTTTGCGGAGAGGGTGTCCGAGTTGGGAGGGGTGCACCTTGTCGTTGGGTCCAAGATTGTCGTGGGGTCTCGCTCCCGCGTAGAGCCGCCTCCAGCCTTGAGGAGGTGTTTCAGATGTGGTAGCTTGGGACACGTTGCACGGTGGTGTAAGGCGAAAGACAAGGTGTGTTACTGTTGCCGAACGTAAGGGCCACGTGCGGAAGGATTGCCCCGACCTCTCCGCGAGGTTGGTTGTAGATGCACGGCCTGGATTGGGTCCCTGGAGGAAAATGGGGATAATGTTGACCCTGTGGATGGAGTGCTCATCGCGGAGGGTCCTTTTGTTGATTTAAAAAAGGTGTCAGAGGTTCTAGCGTTGAGACGATCGGTCGGCTGTGTGGAGGACGAGGTTTGTTTGTCGGATGGGGAGTTGTGTGTTTGTGTTGTTGAAGCTGTGGAGACTATGGCTTTCCTCTCCAATGGTTGTGACTTGTTCTCGACTACGGTTCACTAACGGAGGCCAAGGCTGCGAGATGGGATGGCTCGGGTTCAGCTAGAGCGACTGCTGGAGGTTGAGGGCATGCTGATTCGTTGTCGGAAGTTGTCGACAATCAAGGAGGTGTTGTATAGCCGGGGAGAAGTGGATCGTATGGTGCATTCGGGCCTTTGCCCTGGGGAAGAATGGTACATCGTCGTTTCCCTGGCTCAGGTGTGGAGGTCGATTCCTCCGGAGATTCAGTATTCAGTCGGAAGGGTTGCCTTTTGTTTGCGTTTGCAGAGTGTGGAGACCTCGGAACTCCGTCTTTCGTCTTGCGGCTTGGATTTGGGTGGATTGTCGCCGCAGGTGTTTCCGGGGGAGGTGCCACCCTGTCCTCGGGTTTCATCTCCGACGGTCGGAAAGTTGTGCCCTGGGAGTCAGTCGGCGGTGCGTAATGGTCCCTTGATCTTCGGGGGTAGTCAAAATGGCGGGCGTGATCTGCGGTGGGAGTCGAACAGTCCCCTACCTTTTCAAGGTGCCGAAGTAAATGGTGTGGGAAATGGGTGCTCACAATCTCGAACGGTGTCAACTGTTACGCCTGGGGGTCCCAAGCAGAGTCAAAAGGTTGGGTCTGCCAACATCGGTGGTAGTGGTCCAAACCCGAGTTTTGACCCGATTGGTGTTTTCGGGTACTCGTCCGCTGATTGGAGGGGAACCGAGCACGACCCGATTGGTTCATTGTCAAATCTTGGGTTGTCGATGGATACTTCAGATCTAGTCTCCGCTGCGGACTTGGGTGCTGCTAGCCAGTCTATCGCTGTGGCATGTGTAGATCTATCTCGCGATCAACCTACGACGATTGACGGTGCTTATAAGATGGGTGATCGCGGTTTGGGCAGTCCTCTCGTTAGGGCACTGTTGGGCGACGCGTCCTTGTCTTCTGGAACGGGAGGTGTGACATCTTTGGGGGGGGGGGTTGGCAAACCCGTCCTTGCCGATCGAGGGGTAGTCCTCGCACAGGGAGGTGTTGCACCGACTCTGGTTGATGATGTGGGCAAGCGAAGAGTGCAAGCGGCTACGGCTGCGGGAATATCAGAAGTGGCTCACAACGTGGTCGTTGAGGGAGAAAGTCTGCTGGTGGAGCCGACTCTGCTTGGGGTGGAAGGGGACAGCCTGGTCCCAGAGGTTGCTTCCTTGGCCCGAGGACGGAAAATGACCATGCGGATTTTAGCAGCAAAAAGAGCAAGGAGAGATCGGAGATTGGCTTTGGGGGAGGGGGATCGGAGATCGTAAGGGGATCCGCTCCTCTCCTCCCGTAAGCACAGGAAACCGGAGGCGAGGTTGTGGTTGGAGCGGGAGCTGGAGGACAAGGAGACAGGCGTGGGAGGGAGCGGACTCCTTTCGAAGGATGTAGGAGATGCCCAACTACCCAAGGAGGTTTAGGATGGTTTCTCAGGCTCTCAGCTGATGGTGTGGCGGACATTCACGTGCGGGTTGCGGAATGTCTGGGGGTAATCATCCCCACTTCAAACCCTTCGAGTGGATCCAAATGAAGATCGTTTCTTGGAGCGTGCTAGGGTTGGGGGAGGGTGAGAAGAGGAGGAATGTAGGGAGACTGCTTGGTTCCTGGCAAGCGGATATTGCACTTCTACATGAGTCGAAGATAGAAGTTTGGAAATCTTTGCTTTGGAACTCGTTAGGGTGTTCTAGGCTTTCCGAGTACAGAGCTGTCCCCGCCAGGGGAAGCTATGGGGGTCAGATTCTGGCATAGGATGCTGCCCTTTTTGATTTAGTTGATGATAGTGTGGCGAATCATACTGTCTCAGTGGTGTTGGACGACAAACAAGGGAGGGGCATAAGGTTAATTACGTCAGTATACAGTGAGGTGGGTGGGGGCAGTGATATGGTTTTGTGGGAGGAGATGAAGACTATCAGAAGATTATATCCGGCATCACGTGGCTGATTGGTGGAGATTTCAATGTGACGCTTTACGCAGCGAATCGTCCAAGCAACAGGGGTGGTAGGGACACGGGATCCGACGAATTCCGGGCTTTTGTAGGGGAGATGGAGTTGGAGGTCTTGGATGTAGGCAACAAAAAGTACACAAGGCGTAACACTTGTTCGAGGTCCCGTCTGGACCGATTTTTGGTCTCGGCTGAAATGTTGGAGGTAATCCCCTTGTCTACATCTCGTGCTCTCCCGAGGTCACGATCGGACCATACGTCCATTATTTGGGACTCGGGCGAGGGATTGATTCTGAAATCAAGGTTCATGTTTGAAAAGTCTTGGTTGCTCGATGAGGGTTTTAGAGAGATGGTGAACGGGTTCTGGGGCCCATTGCAGGTTGAAGGGTCAGCGACGCAAGCGTTGGCACAGAAACTAAAATTATTGTGGTGTATGTTGATGGGGTATAAAAGGCAAGTGGCGCAAAACAGGTCTGAGAACCAATATAGGGCGGTGGTGGAGATCCTGAGGTTGGATGGCATAGAAGATCTACGGTCGTTGAGTGGTGAGGAAGTGCTTGCCAGGGGAGTGCAACAACGTGTAGTTGCAGAGGATGATAGACGAAGAGAAGTGGAGTGGCAACAAAGGTCAAGACAGAAGTGGGTGAAGGAGGGAGATGCGAACACCAAGTTTTTCAATGCAACAGCCAACGGTAGGAGAAGGAGAAACAAGATTTTTGAGCTAAACGTGGCTGAAACTACCATCCAGGGGGATAGGGAGATTGGGAGGGCTCTTGTTGAACACTTCTTCAATTTCAGCAGGCGACAACCCGGTTCAGGTGCGAGGTGGCTGGGAGGACCCAAAAGAATGGACGAGTGCAGTCAGGACCAGCTTGTCTCAGCCTTTACGAGGGAGGAAGTATGTGTAGCTGTCTTTGAGCTAAATGCAGACGGTTGTCCGGGTCTAGATGGATTCCCAATAGCTTTTTTCAGGGAATTCTGGGAGATGGTGGAGTCGGATGTTATGAATCTGCTGCTGAAGTTTAGAGACGGTAATAGGGGTTTGGAGAAGCTCAATAAGTCTTTTTTGTTCTTGCTCCCTAAGGAGGAGGAAGTTCGTGTTGAGGACTTCTGGCCAATTGCTTTTTCGAATACTATTTACCTTATTATTGCGAAGGTGCTCGCCAACCGCATGCGTGGAGTTATGGATGATCTAGTCTCAATCTCAGATGGCTTTTATTCCGGGACGACAATTATTGGAGGGCGTGGTTATTACTGCAGAAATTGTTGCTCACTGGAAGCGGAGGGGCTCATCCGATTTTTTATGGAAGGTCAACTTCTCTAAGGCCTATGATTGTCTGAGTTGGAGGTTTCTTTGAGCATCGTTGATAAAGAGGGGCTTCCCAGAGATTAGGTGGATTGGATGAAGAGGCGCATCACAACAACCTCTGTCGTTTTGGTGAATGGTAGGCAGGAAGGAGGATTTTTCCAGTCACAACGGGGGTGGGACAGGGGTGCCCGTTAGCTCCACTACTTTTTGTTTTGGTTATTGATGGCCTAGCCACGATGTCGATGTTGGTTGTAGATGGTGGCTTCTTCAAGAGTTACTCTAGAGGTGAATACTCGATACTGGTGTTGCAATATGCAGACGACACTTTACTTCTTGTAGAAGGTGGGGTTGACAAGTGCATGGCGGTGAAGGCATTACTGGATATCTTTGGGATCCTTTCTGGCTTGCAGGTAAACAGAGCGAAGTCGGTCTTTATACCTTTTAATTTACCCTCGGAGGTCACGGAAACGTGTGTGGAGATTTTGGAAACGGAGCAGAAATCTTTACCCATCAACTATTTGGGTCTGCCTATGCTAACTGGGAGACTAAGACAGGTAGATTGGTTGTCGTTGATAGAGAAAATGGAGAGGAAACTAGCAGGATGGAAGACGTTCTTTTTTTGTAGAAGGGGGAGAAGTTGGTATTGGTAAAGGTGGTGATGTCTGCATCCCTGTTTTTTTTATATCAACTCGGATTTTTCCTGTGGGTGTGCGGGAAAGGTTGGAGGCCCTGATGCATCGTTTCTTCTGGTCGTCTTCTGCGCAGGACAAGGGCCTTGCATTGGTCGATTGGGCTACGGTGTCCACTCCAGTCAAGGAGGGGGTCTTGGAGTGCTAAGTCTTGCAGATATGAACAAGGCCTTGCTGGAGAAATGGATAATGAAAATCTGGGGACTCGAGAGCAACCTCCTTTTTAAATTGATTCGATCTATATATGGTGTGTCATCTGATCTGATGGTTCGTGCAAATTGTGTTGCATCCCCTACAATTTTTTGGAGAGGTGTTTGTTCGGTTGTACCCGATCTAACGGGGTCTCTTTGCCCGTTGTTGGGAAATGGACGAGGTTTCCGCTTCTGGACTGATTACTGGATGGAATTTGGAGAGTTGGAGTGTTGAGTGATCTATATCCTAAGCTATTCGCTATGGCCTCAAACAAAGACGCTTTCGTGAAGGAAGTATGGGCGGAAGGTTCGTGGACGCCGACTTTTGATGCAATCTTGTCTGAGTAGAGGGTTGATGAGTTCTTGCGCCTCTCTTCCGCTTTGGGTAGAGTTGAGGCGCCATCTGAAGGGAGCGATTCTTGGTGTTGGATGGATGGTTACTTTTCAGTCAAGAAAGCATATACGGTGCTGGCGGGACAGTGATCAAGCTCGGATATGGAGCTAATCAGAGATTGTGTGAGAATATGGAACTAGAAGATCCCAACAAGAGTGAAGATCTTCCTTTGGCTGCTTAGAAGAGAGCGAGTTCTAACAGTGGCTAGGACAGCCAGACTATTTCCTGGTGTTGGATCGGGTTGCATGTGTTGTGGGTCACATACGGAAGACATCGATCATTTATTTTTCGCGTGAGGTGTGGCAAAAGTTAGAATGCCCAGGTCTAAACTGGATGGATAAATCCTCTTTTTGGAGTTCAATCGGCAGGGGTCGAACATGGTCGATCATTTGGGCCTTGTGGTTGGCTAGAAACGAAGCCATCTTTAAGGGAGGGAGGTTTTACTTTGGAAATGTAGTTGGGCATGCCAAGGCCCTCTGCGAATCTTGGCAGAGTAAATGCATGATTAAGCAAAAAAAATTATTCACGGTCATGAAGAGCCAACTCAATGAATAATTATGTAGTGCTGCTGCAGGTTTCACTTTTCCGCCCAAACAGGATTAGCAATCAGATCATATTCAGAAACATATGTGGCTATCTCCCGGGAAAAGGGAAGGCAAACTGGAGGTACATCAGAATCGAAACAATGTGTATAAACGACAAAGTAAATAGAAGTTCGGAGCAAAAAAGTAGCAACCAGCAGCAACAAGGAATAGCAATGTATCCAGAAAATAAGGACAATCAATTTTCTTCATTAAATAAAAGTGAATAAGAAATCATATTGTATATAGAAAAAAATATGTAGAACAGCAAATATCAAGGATAAATCACCACAGCACTCAACGGAAGGAACGACTTAGTATTAATCGTACCTGATTCTATGGAGAATAAATAAACCGTACAGAATCTGGGAATAAATAAATAGCTAGATTTATTTAAATGACATAAACTCAATTTCTATAAACTGATATCATAACTGATGCAAATGGAAAATTTTGCAATGGTGGAAAAATAATTTTGGCAATGGAAAAATAGTTGGGGGAGAAATCGAAGGAAAAAAGAGAAGAGAAGGCTCGTCGGATGCGAGGGATTTGGGGAAGAAGCGCGGTGATCGCATTGAGGGAGAAGAGAAAGGGAGAGAGATGAGATAAATCTCAAATTAATTAGCTCTTGACTTTGAATTGTGTAGAGACCGATATTATTATTATATTTTGTACCTCTTCGTAATTCCTGTTTACTTTCTGGACTACTGTGCATTTTACCCGTGAGGTCTCTCCCTATATAAGAGAGCCTAGGGTTCCTTAGAATATTAAGTTGCTCATTTTTCCCAACATGATATCAGAGCCAAGGGGCTAACCCTAACCCTAGGCTTTGTCGACTCTCCCCTAAACCCTAACCACCCTTCCGCCGCCACCACCTCTTCCCTCCCTTCCGTCGAACGCCGCTAAGGCCCCTCCCTTCCGCCGACACCGTCGGGGTCCTCTCTCCACGCCGTCGGCTCCCTCTCCATGCCGTCGGCCTCCTCTCCACGTCGTCGGGACACCGCCCCCCTTCACGCCGCCGCCGGCGACTTCCTCCCTCCACGCGAGGCTCCCAGCCATGTCGTAGGCCACCCTACGCCGCCAATTCCAGTCCTAGGTAGGGGACCTTAACCGTCAGGTTCCCCTCCCTTATACGCCGACACCTACTCTTTCGTCGGCCGATCTATCGACATGGATTTGAGTGCGTAACGTCTACATATGCACTCAAATCCGATCAAATTTTTGTAGACACCGGTTTCCAGTCTACAATCCCTCATCTTCGGCGACATGTTAGAGAACAAAGTTGGTATGCCCTCCATAGGCGCCTTCAAAGGTCCTGCGCCTATAGTCAAGATGGATGGGACAAACTATGAGCTCTGGGCGATGCAGTTTATGAGTCTCATGAAGTCCAACGGTAAGAAGCATATTCTTACTGAAGATAAGCCGGTAGAGAAGACTGGGATATATGCCTCGTGGGAGGCCGATGACTCTTATGCCAAGGTTTGGTTGTCAGGCACACTGTCGATGGAGATTGCCAATGATGTCCTCCATCAACCCACTGCCAAGGCAATGTGGGATATTCTTGCCGCTACGTATTCCCAAATGCGGAATGAGACCAATATGTTACAGCTTCAGCATGATATATTCACAATGAAGCATAATGACAGGCCACTTCACTCATTATACACGTCCCTAAGAGGGATGTTTGAGAAGTTATACAGTACCATACCCCTCACGGCGACATCTGAGCAGCAGAAGACGTTTCGGAACGCTACTATGGTGGACGTTCTACTTGCAGCCTTAGATCCGGAATACGAGGCAACCCGTTCTCAGATTTTGGCCGATGCAGTTATTTCTCCAATATAAGATGTTTATCGGCGACTCAGCCGCCTCTCTGTTTCTTCCAGCACTTCTACTCCACCTCCATCGGCGATGGCAGTATCGCATGGGAGAGGTGGTCAGTCTTCTGGTCGTGGACATGGACCCCGTGGTAGGGGTGGTCGCTTTTGCCAGCCATGTTCGTTATGCCATCGCACATGCCACTCGGAGGATACATGCTACTCTAAGCATGGGTTTCTAGCATTAGCACATGTAGCTGACCATGTTCTGCCCCAGTCAGCATCCATGGCTGATAACCGATTCGAGGAGCTTGTGGCACGTCTACCGGATATTATGCCACAATCATTTACTGATTCTCCTGGTGGATCTTCGGATGTTGCTGCTACAGCTTCTGCTAGTTCGTCTGCTGCTGCTAGTACCTCAAGTAGTGTTACTGCCTTTACATCTTGTCATGATATATCTGATTGGATTATAGATTCTGGTCTCATCCATCACCTCTGCCGCGATAGAGAGAGACTTGAGTCCTACAGGGAGGGACATCCCACATGGTCGCTCGATGCAGATAGCAGATGGTACTCATTCTCCCCTTTTTGGACAGGGGGAGGTTTTCTTATCACCTTCTATGCGCCTACATGATGTTCTACATGCTCCTGAATTCTCCATGAATCTGTTGTCTATTAGTAAGATTACGAAGGATTTGCACTGTCGTGCTATATTTGACCCCTCATCTCTTATTTTTCAGGACATACTAACGGGCATGGTGATTGGTTGTGGCTCTGAGCAGAATGGTCTGTATCGGCTGGTCCGGAACTCCTATGCTGGCGTCTCTTCTCATTCCGTCGGATCAGTATCTCCTTACATCTGGCATCTCCGTTTTGGTCATCTCCCGCTCCAGAAAATGAGACATTTAGTGCCTCAGATCTCTCCCAATTCATCATTTCGGTGTGAGCGTGTCAGTTAGAAAAGCATCATCGATCTAGCTTTCCTAGTCGTCAGAGTCGGAGCAGTAGCTCCCTGTTTGAGTTATTTCACATTGATAGTTGGGGTCTGAGTCATGTACCTGATCATCAGGGACACAAATTTTATTTAGTTGTAGTAGATGATTTCTCTCGTGTATCTTGGGTCTTTCTATTAAAGAATAAATCTGAAGCAGGGGATGTTATTAAAAATTTGATTAATGAAGTGCATAATGTTTTTTCCTCTACTGTCAAATATATTCGTACAGATAATGCATTGGAATTTTGTATCCAGTCTCTCTCTCGGTTTCTCTTGTCTAAGGCGTTATTCACCAAACCACTTGTGCTTACACATCTCAACAAAATGGTGTGGCAGAAAGAAAGCATCGTCATCTTCTTGACATCACTAGAACCCTCCTTATTCAGAGTTGTGCTCCCATCACATTCTGGGGGGATGCTGTCCTTACAGCTTGCTACCTGGTCAACCGTATGCCATCATCTGTCCTTGGTGAGAAAATTCCTCTTTCTATCATTTTTCCTGATAAGGAATTATTCTCACTTACTCCTCGGGTCTTCGGTACTGTTGCGTTTGTTCATCTCTTGTCTCCTGGACTTGACAAACTCTCTCCTATAGCTGTCAAGTGTGTCTTTGTAGGTTACTCTCGGACTCAGAAGGGTTATCGTTGTTATGACCCCATAAACAAGAAATACTTTATCAGTGCTGATGTCACGTTTTTTGAGTCTGTTATGTACTTTTCCCCTGCAGGTGACAGGTTGGTCCCATCCACTACCAACGATGATGTTTATGTTCCTCCGCCTCCTAGTTTGAGTTCACCTGAGTCCGCTCCAGCTCCAATTACCATGTCACCTAATCCAACGCCACCTCCACAACCTCCTATACCACCTCTACCAAAATTCTATACGCGTTGGTCAGGTCCTGCTCAGACTACACGTCAGGCATCAATTACGCCTCAGGTATGTTCAGATGGCATCACTACTGACGGGTCAGATATGGTACACGTGCTTGATTCTTCATTTCAGGAGGAGACTACACAATTTAGTACAGTGGTCGATGACCTGGATATTCCTATTGCTATCCAGAAGCAGAAGCGGACATGTGTGTCTTATCCTTTTGCTTCCCAGGTGTCTTTTCATCACCTCACAGGCGACTTTCAGAGATTTGCAGCACCATTATCTTCCGTGGACATACCACGGACCTATCAAGAATCTATGAAGATTGTTTGCTGGCGACTGGCTATGGAAGAGGAAATGTGCGCCTTACAGTCTCTTGGCACATGGAGTTTGGTTAAAGCTCCTACTAACGCATCCATTGTTAGCTGTAAATGGGTATTCACGGTTAAATACCATGCTGATGGCAGTCTAGATCGATACAAGGCACGGCTGGTTGCGAGAGGTTTCACACAAACATATGGTGTAGACTATATGGATACTTTTTCTCCAGTGGCTCGTCACTCTACTCTTCGTATTCTCTTATCTGTTGATGTGATACGTGACTGGACTATATCTCAACTTGATGTCAAGAATGCCTTCTTGTATGGAGATTTACAGGAGGAAGTCTACATGCAGCAACCACCAGGGTTCACTGCTGAGGGGGAGAAGCATATGGTGTGTATTCTTCACAAGGCAATTTATGGCATTAAACAGAGCCCAAGGGCGTGGTTTCAGAAGCTTTCCCATCTGATTGAACGACAGGGGTTCAAAAGATCAAATGCAGATCACTCGTTGTTTATTCAGAAGTCTTCAGCAGATACGGTTGTCATCATGGTCTATGTTGATGATATTCTGGTTACAGGAGATGATATTCAAGGAATAGAGAGGGCAAAAGCATTTTTGGGCCGTCAGTTCGTCACGAAGGATCTTGGAACCCTAAGATATTTTCTGGGGTTGGAATTTGCCAGGAATGCACGTCTGGTGATGACCCAAAGGAAGAACATTACAGAATTTTTAACTGAAACATGCATGGTTGGATGCAGACCATCAAGTATTCCCACGGATCCAAGCATGAAGCTGTATGACGATGACACTGCTGAAGTAGGCAAGAGGATATATAGAGAAATGGTGGGTAAGCTTCTTTATATTACCATAACTCGACCCGATATTGCCTTTGCAGTAAGCAGGGTGAGTCAATTTATGGAGCAGCCGAGACAAGTTCATATGGATGCCATATATATGATACCGAGGTATCTAAAGTCCTCTCCAGGTTCAGGATTGCTATTTCAAAAGGGCACATATTTATCTATTTCAGCATGTGCAGATGCCGATTATGCAGGGTGCCCTAAGGATTGAAAGTCAACCTCAGGATTTACCGTTTTTGTTGGGAGCTCTCTGGTTTCTTGGAAAAACAAGAAACAAACTGTTGTGGCAAGGTCTAGTGCTGAATCTGAATATAGGACCATGGCGCAAGCAAGCACGGAGATGATGTGGGTTCGATCTGTGCTAAAGGATCTACATATAGCTGTACCTTTACCCATGCAGCTTCAGTGTGACAATCAGGCAGCATTGTTTATTGCCAATAATCCAGCATTCCATGAAAGAACAAAGCATATCGAAGTTGACTGCCACTACACGAGAGACTTGATCCAGAGAGGCTTGATATCTACATCTCACGTGAGCTCAGGGGATCAGACTGCTGACATATTCACCAAGTCGTTGCTCAGAGGACCCTTCCAGAGATGTTCTTCCAAGCTGAGCATGATAGACATCTATGTTCCACCTTGAGGGGGAGTGTAGAGACCGATATTATTATTATTATTATTATTATTATTATTATATTCTTTACCTCTTCGTAATTCCTGTTTACTTTCTGGACTACTATGTATTTTATCCGTGAGGTCTCTCCTATATAAGAGAGCCTAGGGTTCCTTAGAATATTAAGTTGCTCATTTTTCCCAACAAATTGAATGACTAAAACATTGGACTATCAACCCCTTTATATAGGAGGGGTGGGTTACAAAAATAGAAAAGGATAAAATCAAGGGTTTTTATTTGTTGTACCCCTCCGAGATATTGCAATATCAATTATACCCCCCCTTTGGGAATATCAGTTGTGCCCCCAACTTCTTGTCGTTCTATCATTTGTGCCCCTCCGTTACTTTGGCCGTCAATGAGTTGAACTTAACCATGGTTTTTTCAAACCATGGTTTGGGTAAGAGGGGTAAAACTGGAAATCAAAAGGATCACCCCCAAAATTGAAACCCACAATCGGAGATGGAGAAGACGATGAAGCACGGAGACCCATCCGGCCATATTACCCTCCAGGTTCATCATTGTCAGTGGCCGAAGAGAATTCAACTGTGAGTCACGGTCATCCGCCTCGATCCTCCTCGATCGAGGGTTACGCCTTCTTCTCTGATCAAAGGCTGAGGGCGAAGGAGGGGTCTGGGGAGGAGGTGGAGAGGAGGGTTGCGTGGTGGTGTGTGTCGAACAGAGGAGGTCCGAGAGGCCGAGGGAGGAGGAGGAGGCTCTGGGCGGAGGGAAGAGGAGGACGGAGGTGGAGATGGACGCTGTAGTCGGAGGGGTGAGGAGGAGGAGGTCATGGGAGGGGAAGGAGGAGACAAAGGTCGGGAGTGGAGAGGGAGGTTGCAAGCAAAGGAGGAGGGGGAAGTTGCGGGCAGAGGAGGAGAATGGGGGTAGAGGAGGAGGCTATGAGCGGGGGTGAGGAGGACGAGGGGGAGGCTCCAGGTAGAGGAGGAGGGGGAGATTGTGGGCGTTCTTATAGGCATATTCATATATGTTTTTACCTTTTTATTTTTATATTGTAAATTGTATTTTTTTATTCTCATTATTTATATAGTTATAACTTATTTTTTGATGTATACATATATTTTTATTATATTTTTAAGATATTATTTGTATCTTTAAATAAATAGGTATATACCTTGCATAGGTATAGTTACTTTATATTTATCTATCTATTTTTGTATTTAATTTTATTTTAATGTTTCTTTTATGGCTTTATCTTATTCTTATATTTTAATAGAATATAAATTTTATTTAAAGTAGTATAAAAATATAAAAGTAAAAAGAATGAAAGAATAGATTTCATTTTTAGTTATTTATAGATATTAACATATGTATTTTGCCTATATATTTTTATAGATTTATTTTATTTTGTATTTTTATTTTTGGTTTTATTTTGCTTTTATCATGTACATATATTAGAAATAATAACTACAAAATTATAAAAATATAGATTGTAAAAAAAGATGAATAAATTGAATATTTTATTTAGGTATACTACACCATGAGGACTCAAAACCTAAGAATTGACTGGTCAATTCGATTTAGAGCAAATGTTTGATTTGGGAATCTTTAAAATTAGGGATTTCCATCCTTAATTAGTTATTTTAATTAGTTTGTTTTTTTAAATAAAAGAGATCGTGTGTGATCTCCAATTAGTTGGTCAATTTTAAACGTATCAACGCAGTACTTAGCTCTAGTAATTTTTGTACTATAAAATTTACATGTAGGTACAATCTAATTGCCAAAACCATGAATAAAAGTGATTTTTAATTGGAAAAGTTAAGATCCGAATAGCATCAATGAAGTGTTGAAATGTAGAGGTCTTAATTACACACTTGTGAAAAAATAATGGTTGTAAAACAATGTCATGTGCAACCTATATGAATTTTTGAAGCAATATTTCAATATGCTCGTTCAAGCAATTAATATAAAAATATAAAAATAAATGCATTAAGGTGAAGCACAACATGAGGAAGACAAAGGTTTTTTGGCAATTTCTCATAATAGTTTCATGAAATAAAGCTCGAGATAAATTCAGGTGTACATAAAGAATATATCATAACCTTTTTAAGATAAACATAAAATCTAAAACTAATAAAATTATAGGAGTACTCCCCTACAATTTCCCCAAAAGCAAATTGGGGTTTGGGTTCTTTGCAAAATACCTAGGTGGCCTTCATTGTCCTTCATTGCCAGAAGACCAAGGCATGGTGCTTCTCAACTGTGAAGGTGACTTAGTTGGGATGGTCGCTGTCGGTGGCTGGAGTGAGGCAGATGAAGGTCACATTAGCCAGAACCTTTTATTCGCCTCCTTGGTATGTGGAGAAGCACTGTTGGAGGTCCATGACAACTTTGCGACGGGGTCATTGGAATGAGAGCGAGGCTTGAGATGCAATAGAGGTGCCACTTCAGAATGGTGGATAAAAACAGAGTAGAGGCAATGTTATAAGGATGAACACGGGTGTGTACTCCAAATGAAATTAAAGCCATGAGCTTGAACCTTATCGCCTATAATGATCCTTGGAGACTCCTTCGACATGTGAAGGAGCTTCGTGCTCCATGCTAGCATTAACAAAGAGGCACGATGAGCCTCTGGTCCATTCTTGCAATGCTCGATAGATCTAGAAGCTAGAAGGTCCCTTTGTTTTAGTGTGCTGTTGCACCCTATTCATGACTTTGTCGTGAGGATATTTATAGGCCTAGGGTTTCCTTTAGTGTTGTAGGAGGAAGGGGGAAAGCCCTCTATCCATTAATGGAGAGGGGGCGACACGAGGGGGCGTAATGTCAAAGCACGTTGGTTGAAATTAGCACGTGATCAATGTGGCAAGGGGTGGGACGAGGTGCCTACTTAGGGCTTGATGACGTAAACAAATGAGGATCTCTAGGCTTGATGATCAGATGACTCTCGATCTGGGCATAAAGAGCATCAACCACAGAAGTGGTGAACCCCAAAGATTAGGCTTGAAGATGGGGTTTTCTATCAACTCTGATCGAGCTGATTGAAAGCTCAAATGAATGCTAATTGAGTAGGCTTTGGATTGAGCTGATGATGTGAGCATCACGAAAATGTGGATTAGAAAAGCACATCGCACACACTTGGATTGGGCAACCCACACATGGGGTTGAGAGAACTTCTGGAATAACAGAGGGAGACGGCTTGGATTGAGGATTTGGATGCTGAAATGGCTTTCAAATAGCTTGAGGGGAAGGCCGACGAGGAAGCTTGACTTGACCTCTCTTGAACTACAGCTAAAGAAGGCAAAACATGATCAGGGGATAAAAAACGAGAAGATCCCAAATATGGGACCTTGAGTAAGGTTCACCATGGTTGATAAACATTGATAGAGGTGGAGCAGAAACTTGTCTTTTGATTCAGAAGTTGAAGGTTCAGATGCAAATCGAAGGTCCTAAATGCTAGAGACGAGTCACGAGAAAGAGATAGCTGAACATGGTCCCCTGCTCACGCTGATGACAACATGGACAGATAAATAAATGAGCCTTGATTTTTAGTCAAGGAATCAAGGGTCAAGATGACAACCTTAGCTCAAGAGACTAATATTGGTTGAAAGATCATCAAATGGTCTTTTAAGTAGGATCAATGGCATGAAAATTGGAGTAAGGGTCCAGAAAGACAATTTGAAGCTTTGAGCAAGGATGTTTGCTCTTGTTTACCAAGGTTGGATACATAGAAAATCTGTGTAGAGAGAGAGAAAGCCCTAAAAGTCATTTTGTACATATTGTAAAGAATATACACCTATATAATGTACTTTAGTTCTAGGATTTTTATCAGCCGTGCCCCTCTGAGATCAAGGCCTTAAATGTCGGTTTCATGCATTATTCTGGTGGCTGACCGAAACGGAATTTCGGTCAAATTTCGACAGAAATTTCGATCATTTCGATCATTTTTTGTACTAGGGTCCCCATATTTCAGTCGAATTTTGATTTCGACAGTATATCAAAATTCGACCGAAATTCGACAGAATTTCATCGAAATTTGAGGCCATGTCTGAGATATTGCAATATCAGTTACACCCCTTCATTTTTAGAATATCGCTTGTACCCCCGACTTCTTGTCGTTCTATCACTTGTACCCTTCCGTTACTTTAGCTGTTAATAAGTTGAACTTAACCATGGTTTTTTAAAGCATGGTACGATTAAGAGGGGCATAATTGTCCAATTCCCTTCTTCCCCAACCCTTTCACTCGAACCTTTTCCTCCACCCAATACCTCAACCCTCGACCTCCTTCTCCCTCAACCCCTCGCTCCGACCTTCTCTTCCTCCACCCAGACCGGTCCTGCCCTGACCTCCTTCACCCAACCCAGCCTTGCCCCGACCTCCTCCTTCAGTATCACATCAGATCAGCAACCCCTCCAGCATCGTATTAGATCGAGCGATTCCATAACCAAATCCACGATCGAGTGAAGCATCGTTGGCATCTGAAACATCATGACACCTAAGATTTGAGATCCGAGCAGTAGAGGGGGACGAGTGCGAGTTGGAACTTGATTCCTAAGCAGCTCCTGGAAACATGCGGCAGGTCCCCCTTCATTTATTTCGTCGTTCATCAGCCCCATCATCGCCTTTGAACCGATTTCTTCTCCCACATCTACAATCCATTCGAATGCCAATGACAATATTTGTTGGAAGCCAAGCATGAGAAGGAGCATTGGATACCGGTGCACCTGAAAGGGAAGAAGACGATGAAGCAAGGGTTTAGTAATAGCTCTATAATCCCGAGTTCAACACTGCGACTTCGAGTTCCGTCCCTCCATCCTTAAGCTTGGTCATGCAACTCCATTCTGAAGGAAGAGGGGAGATCCCTTCCCGTCGACCTCACAACAGAAAGCAACAATGAGACTCAGCTCATCGTCAACACCTCGCTCCCCTGTCTTCGCAAATCGCAACGCCCCTCGTCGTTCCCCACCACTATATGCATGCAACAGAGCACAACCGAACTTCGTCTCCACCACCACAGCGCAATCGTGATCCCCAAGAAGTGGGGTTCTAATCGTGAACCACAAAGGTTGGAGGGGGCAGGGCTGTGGAGGAGGGTGCAGGGGAGGAGGGGCTGGAGGGGTGGGGACGGGGAGGTGGCCATAGGAGGAGGATGGGCTGTAGGAGGGTGGGGCTGGGGAGGTGGTCGGAAGAGGAGGGGCTGGAGGGGCGTAGCAGGGGAGGAAGAGGTGGTCAGAGGTGGAGGGGCTAGGGGGTGGGGCTGGGGAGGAGGGGGTGGGGCTGGGGAGGAGGAGGTGGTCGGAGGAGGAGGGGCTGGAGGCGGTGGGTTTGGGGAGGATGGGGCGGGGCTGGGGAGGAGGAGGTTGTCAGAGGAGGGAGGAGTGAAGGACATATCTATCCAAGTTAGTCAATTTAATTATCTTTGTGTCCCAAAATTTAACGTCCGTTTGAGATGCAGATGGACGACAACTAACCTAAGGGGCACAAGTGATATGTGAAAGAAGGCAGGGGCACAAGTGATGTTGGGCATAATTGATATTGCAATATCTCAGAGGGGCACAAGCGATAAAAACTCTTTTTTGTATTTATATATTTTTGTTCATTTATAGATTTGTATTTTTTTGGTGATTTTTTTGCACCTTTCTATGGATTTTGTGAAATGAGATGATTCTCCATGATTTAGGTGCTAGGTTTAGGTAGAAAACTTTTAAGGTATTTCGATCGTTTTATTATCATTCCTAGGTATTGAGTGTTAAACCTCCGTACAATATATTTCACAGACAACTGTGTATTAATTCTTATTGAATGCTAGCTATATGTGTGTTGAGCTTTATTTCATGTGAAAACGTGTCAAGTTGACAACTTGACATGATGAGATTGAGTCTCAGCACTGCACTGTTACGAGTTTTACTAGTATACATAAGTTAGTGGTTGTCTTTATGTTGAACACATGCTTTACTATAAGTCCCCCATCAACCAACTTGCATAACTAAATATTATTTATTATATCTACTTCGATTAAGGCAAATGGTCTTTATTAGTACATACCAGATTTCCTCTACAAAGCCTTAGATTTTGAAGTCAAGTAATGTTAACTATTCATTTTGCATCTGCTTGAAATTTATTTGTATGTCTTCACACATTACTCCTTGATATATTCCTTTAAACTCTACTGTGCATTCTTAGTTCATATTCTACATGTGACATACCTTATGAGATATGGGCGAGGAGACACTCGTTGGTGGAGTGTTAAGATGTAGAGAGAGGGGAGGGAAGAGGTAGATACCTCTTAGTCATGTTATTTTGATTTCATTAGTTGTAGCTTTCTACACACATTGTACTTTCACTTGCATTTCATCAAGTGGGTGTATTCGTGGGAACCTAGTCTATGACTCTATCTCATTGCCCTCATTTTGTAGCAAGTCATTCAAAAAGCTTAACATCTGGTTCAATTTCGAGCTAAGAAGAAGTGGTTATGACAACTTATTGGATTTGGGTTCAGTTGTACCAACAATTCCCGTGCAAGTTTTCGGAGACCATTTGATGCCACCTTTTAGGACCCACATTCACACCCCTATATATACACGAGACTTTTTAAGGTACTATATAGGATAGCTAAATTGAACTTTCACCATCTATCTTCTTTGGTTTCAAGGTCCTCCAATATTCCAGACGAAAGGCCATCCAGGATCATTTGATATCAGATGGTTCTGCAATTTTAGAGCCTTGCTGCAACTAAAGATCATTCTTGACATCCAATCCTTAGTATGTGAAACCATAGAAACCTTTGCAGCTAAGGCTATCTAAGCAACCATGACGTGCATCTCTCCCTTCTCCGAAGGCAACAAACAATGGACATGCACATCCCCATCAGTGCCTCTGTTGCAAACGCTGACAATGGAATGCACAGGTGGCCCCGGCAGACACGATCTAACCGTATATGCCTCCATATGCTGCCAACTATGATGACTTTTCTACAGCACCAATATAAACGAACATATGAATCCTACACATACCTGTCACCCTTTATTTGTACACACGGTTCTACATTAACATCATGCTTTCATTATATATGTATTCTCTCCCAGTGGGTCGATGTAAAGATTCTTAAGTTGCAATTATATGTTTAGCGTAATGCTTTCATCATATGATTTCTTGTAATCAAATCACATGTGGCTATTGTTTGCTTTCAGCTGGACCTGAAACTATTGGTTCGTGGATGCTATAATGGAGGACAACGCATCTGCAGTTCACCTCTGAATAATTATAAATATCCGAACTCAGTACCCTTTTGTGCAAGGGAAATTGACTAGTGTCAGCCAAGACAAACTCGAAGCTGTCTCCACAGAGTGTCCTTTTGTTCTCTCGATTGGATTCGTTTTGCTTTGTATTCCAGATGGATTTTTTTGCAACGGTTCTCATATGGTCGACATCTTCTATCCGCTTCTCGTTTTCATGATCATGCTTGGAATAAGCGCTTTGTGATTGATAAAAATCTCCCCAAGTCCTTATTGATGCATAGACGTGTGCTACCTCCGATGAAAAAACATGCGCCACAATGTAGGCATACAGATGCAACCTGAAGGTACTCATGATGATCAAAGCAATGTTGTCATTCAAATATCAACTAGTTAATTTGAGACAATTATCAATTATGTGCACTTCTCTGTGGTACAGTTCTCAGTTATCCATTCTGATGTGTTATGATCGTCAAGCACTGCAGGGTTGCCATTCTTTACCGATATTGTATTGATTCTTGTTAAATTTTGGAATGGAATCAGTTATTGCATGTTAGTGAATAGGTCTAGCTCATATGTTTTGGCCAGTATATAATTAATGTGATACGATGAAACTCCGGTTGGTTGAAAGTAATGTCTCCCGTCATTAGAGAGAAAACGGCAGTAAAACACAATCACAAGGCCGAGATGTTCACTAGGTTTCCTTGTGGTGGTGCACCTTTGGAGGACAGGGTTATCAAATTCATTGTATGTGGCCTGTGATAGCCCTGTAATATCTATGGAAGACTCAAGAATTCTGTTTTTGGTGGAACAGAGTAAAATCGTTTCGGTACTTTCTCCTGACATTAGTCATACAATTGCCTGGATTAAGGGAGTTCAACTTATCTATCAGTGTCGGTGCCATGATTCAGAAAGTTGGTTACTACGATCCTGACAAGTGGTGACGTGGTCAAGTGATCCTCATTTTCAACGGTGCTTTGCGGTTGTAATCTCCGAGGTCTCCAGAGATCTTGGTAAAATTTGTTCAACTGTGGATTGATAAATTCAATCTTGTGGTCTTTTGATCATCATGGATGTCTGGGTCAATTGTAACCGAGATTTATCTATTGGCTATATCTCAAACCCCTTGACCTCAGGTACTACAAGTAAGAGGGTGAATTTAGAGGGCCTTGTGCCCCTTTTACTGGACATGTATTGGTCTTAGCTTGTTTTGAGGACAACTTATTATTTAGATGAACTCTCTTCATCATTTGTTGATCATCATTCTTGCTTTCTGCCCCTTCATGCTTTGTTGGGTGTGACATAGAGGAAGAAGAGTGATCTCTTGTGGCATACTCCCTGGATTGTTTGTTGCATGGTCTTTGATAAATTGACCGAATCTTGGCGACTGCTCGATCGTGAGCAAGTTGTTCGTCATTAGTATGCTCTGTCATTATATGGAGCGTACTTTTGATGGAAGTAGTGGTGAAGGAATCGAGTTGAAGATATGTGACGATAATATTTAGAAGAGAAATTCTTTTAGATACTTGGGATCTATTTTGTAACATAATGGAGAAATTGATGGAGATGTTACTAATATAATAAATTCATGTTGGCTAGAGTGGAGAGGAACTTCTACTGTTTCCTGTGATAAGAAAATTCGTTTGAAAATTAAAGGAAAGTTTACAAAGCAGCAGTGAGATCGGATATGCTTTATGGATCTGAATGTTGTCCTGTGAACTGTAGACATGTGCAGAGAATGACAGTAGCAGAAATGAAAATGTTAAAGTGGATGTGCGAGCACACACGTAAAGATCAGATTTGGAATGATGAATCCGAATGAAAGTTGGTGTAGCTCCGATTGAGGAAAAGATGGAGAAATCGCTTAAGGAGGTTTGGCTATTTACGAAGGAGGTCAACTGATGCACAAGTGAGGATAGACAATTTTTGGGCTGTTGAGCCCGCTAAGAGAGGGCGAGGAAGGCCCAAGAGGTGTTGGAATGAGACTATAAGAAGGGATCTTAGTTTTTTGGTTCTGAGCCTGAGAATGATCCAAGATAGATTTGAATGGAGGCAAAGAATCCATGTAACCGACCTACTTAATGTGAGAAAAGACTTTGTTGTTGTTTTGATCGATTAATTTTGAGTAATTGGTTGGCTGATTACCAACTATTGTTCAGTTATGTACATCATACATCACGATATCAACTTGTAATTGAAGATCCAACAATTGAGCACTTAGTAGTAATTGAATCATTCATTAGTATTAGTATAGTATATAACATGCGGGCAACTAGTCAATTACCATAGGTTCCGTGATTTGAGAAATAGGTTAATTAGAATTAGTTGCTTGACAAATAACTATTGATGATAAAAAATTACTTAGTTTGAGCAATTGGTTTATAACCGACAGTTTATTGCCAACTATCACTCAATAAGTGGCGAATCAATCTAATGGTTGTTCCTTTTGAGCAATTAGTTGATTACCAACAATTTCTTAATGAAGAGCTGGTCAACTATCAACATAAATTCTCAATGGAAGGCTAGTCCATTGCTAGTGCTTGTGTGGTTTGAATAGATGGTCAAATTAGTTGTTGCTTAGTGCATAAATAGTTGACTATTAATGGTGGCCTAGATTTTTTGGGGTATACAATGGCTCTTATCCAATGCATGGTCATTGTGCACATTGTTATGCTTTGGTTTTTTATTGATCTTCTTTATCATTTAGCATACCCTATAAATCTGCACCATCTCCCACACTATTGATTTTCCATCATTTTATGGGGTTGCTAGACTTTCCCTTCAACTAGGGAGGTGTTTAGTGTTCCATCCTGCATCGCTCCTTAGTCGTCACCTTAATATTAAGATTTTTTTGGAGGGGGGGGGGGGGAAGGGAGGATTGTCAGGGTTAATTTCACCACTATTTATCTCTCATCCTACCATTATTGTTGTTCCATTGTCTTCTATAATTGATTGTATGCCTTTCTTGGTCAATACATATATACCACCCATGATTTCTAATGTGCATGTTCACTCCTCTCACCTTTGCAAAATGTAGAGGATGTACAAATGCGTCTAGGAGTAGAGGATCACCATATGTTCTTCCCTTAGCAACGACGGGGGAGAGGCTAGATGACAAGGTTAATGATGACATCTGATCCAAAAGTCTGATTATTCGGTCTTTAAGCATGACCTTCATGTTGCCATTGTTGAGCTAAAAGATGGTAGTGAAGAACATGGTTGTTTTCTATGGCACTACTAATCGTCAAGAGACTCTTCTCTGGATTCCTGCATATTTGGTTGTAGAGAAAAGGTCTAAAGAATCTTTAGACTCCTTTCACGCAACCGACCAAGATCATATGCGAGAGTCCTACGGAGTATTTGAGACGATTTGCTTGATGGAGGAGTCTGTGGCTGCTCTTCATTTGGAGAACGAAGGAAATGAGGTTAATACTGCAGAGGTATAGTAGTTTTTTTCAATAATAAACCTGATTTTCTGGGGCCAGGTACCCTTTTTTTATTGAACAAAATAAAAATATTACAATGGCACACATATGTCACTACCCTAATTATGGGTCGTCGGATCCTCTCATTTGCTAGATATGATTACTCAGCAATAGCTTTATTCAATAATAATAATAATTAACATTCAGAAACAAACTGCAATAAAATGCTACATAAAAACGACATCTCACAGATTTCCATTCTTACATAGCAGTCTCTCCCACTATTTTCTTGTACATCAAGCTAAAAGAAAAGGACATAAAAGAAATACTAACTATCTTACACCGGAAGCTACTATTGTTAGCTGGCTCGCTGGTCGACTAAGGTCATTGTGATGTCTTACCAATACTTACTGGATTTTTAGAAATCATAGGATGAAGATTAGAGAGTGCTAAGTAACAAAGAAGAGAAAAGTAAACAAGTAGTGTAGTTTAGTAAAACTTATTAGAACATGAAGTTTCATTTATTCTCATTAGATAAATTCCTATTCCATATCAGGTATTAGTCCTGGGAATTACCTCACCACTCATGGACTCTAAAGCTATGGACACTCCGGAATTGGAGATTACATTGATCTAGTGAGCTTATGCCATCGAATGTCGCCACAACCAATCCACCAATACTACCTTACAATTTTCTTTCTTTTATTATCCATGGTTCTAAACTCTCAACCTGTCAAACAAGGAAACACACCATCCTCAAGGACTTGGTAACTTAAAACCACATGCTAACCTTTAAGTACATAACCTAACAGCTTTACGTACATGTTATCGTGACCCAGTCGCTACACATGCCTTCACATGGAATGACCACATTTTCACTTAGTCAACTCACCTAATGGCAGTCGAGTACTATGCATTGCAAATCATTCATTTCGTACACACTTATCATAACAAGGAAACCATGCACCACTTAGGTATGGCCTACCAATGCAGATGTACTTCTGACAAACCTATCATGCCCGACCTGTAGTACTACTCCCAGTCACTCCTAATGTAATATACGATCCTTCTCAGGATCCATTTCAATAAACATCAATTCCCATGATGTAATTCCTCTGTTTAACCTTCGATTTGCATATTCATCAACATTGAGTATAGACTATATATATTATGTTCCTAAGCATATATACTCATATTTATACTTATTTAAAAACTTATAAACCCTAACTTTCTAAGTCACTGCATCAATTCAATGCTTAGTCGTTATTTTAGTGGGAATTACAAAGTAACTTTTCATATTTTCTCAAAAATAGTCAAATTAGGCTTCTTCGTAGCGAAGAACTTAAAACCAGGAATTTCAACAATCTCGTATGAAAACTCAATAATAAAAGGAAGGATTTCATTACCTAATTGATCTCTCTCTCTCTCTCTCTCTCGTATATGCAACACTTTATCGTGATTCAAATTCAAAAAGCGTGATCTACATCTCCTGAAATGATTGAATTTCCTTTTCGTATCAAGAACACAAAGAACAACCCAATAACATGAAGAATGAATGAAGAACACGAAGAAAAAAATGAACATGAAGAACAAAAGTATAACACGAAGAACAAAATTTCTCTTGTAATTTCAGCAAAACTTCCCCTTATACTGAGTAATATATCTAGAAAAACTTCAACAGAGTTTCCCTTTATTTCAGGTCATATTTCTATGAAAATTTCAGAAGATTTTTCCCTTATACTAGGACATAATTCAAAAGAAAACAAAAAGAGATTCCTCTATAAAATGATCGAAAGAAAAACAACAACGAAACAAAAAGAATGGAATAGAACTAAAAGTGACAGAGAATAAGTAGATACCACGTGCTTTAAGTGAGTGAAACATGTGACGAATCACATGATTCCCTTCCCTTAATACATGGTATGCATCAATCTAAAGGGATGGCCCTCAAAGTGTTGACGATAAAAAACCATGATTGGATGTCCTTACAAATCACTTGAGGGAAGCTTAATATATGCCATGATGTTCACAAGTCAAGATATCTACCATGTAGTGGGAGTGATAAGATGTTACCAATCTTGCTATGGAGAACAACACTATAATGCATTGAAGAACACATTTAAGTAACTAAGACGGACACAATATTACATCTTGGTCTATGGAGATGGTAATCTCCAAGTCCTAGGATATATAGATTCAGACTTCCAATTTGATATAGATGACCACAAGTCAACTTTAAGGTTTGAGTTCTTGTTGAATGGTGGTATTGTCTGATGGAGAAGCAAGAAGCATGATACTACAACTGATTCAACAACAGAAGCTGAATACATTGCCACATCAGAAGTTGTTTAGGATGCGGTGTGGTTTTGCAAGTTCATCCTAGAACTTGACGTAATTTCCTTTTATACTCCATGATAGATAAGCTTTAGGCCTTAGTGCATCACGAAAGCATGAAGATCACATCATATGAGATCAAAAGCGACTAGTCACACTAGTTGCTTGGGGCAGCGGAAATAAAAAGATAAAGAGATGAAATCACATGATTCGAGAATACTTCTCAAATGATTTCATCAAGGCCATATGAGATTAGTCTTGTCTCTTGAAGTAAGATTGTGATCCACATTTTTCCTAAAGGAAGAGGCATCTTGACTCAAGTTCAATCTGACGAGAGTGCATTTGCAGGTGTGATGATGAGTCATACAATTCCTGTAATCCCGAGTAATGATCCAAGCAAGGAACCTCTTGGTTTTATCTCATGAAATATGTTGCCTTCTTTATGAGCACGTGTCACCAAAGAATATCGAGTTCCTCTGACGATTAGTTCGACGACACAATTGTAGGATGATGACAATTGCGATCTCCACCAAGGTTGTAGAGAGAGTGGACGTGTTGAGAGAGAGAGAGAGAGAGAGAGAGCTTTGTTAATGCAACCATTGCATTCAACTTGTGTAAATAGGGCTAGGGTTGACATCTCTTTTATAGCACTTCGGAAGTCCATGAATCCTAATCTATGTGCTCACACTAATCAATGGTTTTGATTGATATGTGTTTCTTTCCATGGATCTCAATCCATGTGCTCTCACTAAATATTGATTTGTGTTTCCTTTTAGTTTACAATAAACACAAAAGAAAAATCAAGAGATAATTTTGAAATAATTTCCAAATTATCTCAAGTAACTAACTAATCAATAAATGGAAGATAATTAAGAGAGCTCATCCATATACTAAAAATAGGGTGGACGTACATCATGGTTGAAATAACCCATGGACGTCCACTCTAAGGTCGAATGAGTCAAACAAAGTCTAAAATATTAATTAATTGAATTATTGAATTATCACCAAATAATTATAAATTATTTATGATCATTGCAATTATACCATTGATCATTGAGAATAAATTTCTTCTAAATAATATTTAATGTAAATCATATTTACATTAAATTATGTAATGTGGATCCAACCTACATTAGCATATAAATTTTAATTCTCATTCACAATTAACTCTCTTCAGGATATCATGGATCATATCCCCCTTATCCACGATTATTGTGGATAGTGTTATCCACATTAGTACTATACATGATAATTAAATCCAATTTAATTATTGTGGATAGTGTTATCCACATTATCCACGATTATTGTGGATAGTGTTATCCACATTAGTACTATACATTAATTATGATAATTAAATCCTATTTAACTATCCAATTTTCCAATGACTAGATAAAATTTCTCATGGAACAAATCTCGAACTCTTTCAAAAATTGTATTCTCCTCAAATATTGGAGATAAGGTTAGGGTGATTATACATTCCACGTATAATAACTTGGATGTTGAGATCATATCTCAAATCCATATCTCAGAGACCTCTCACAGTTATTTAATTAAATCAAAATCGTAAATTTAATATTCTCATTGCATCTGAATCGTATTTAGATAAATGTCCAACTTTTGAATTGAGATCATATTACTTATCTACTGAGAGGAATGATGAATCTCCATTTCATCACCTTTATTCTTTTATTTTAGCCTTTAAAACCCTAGCTAAATGCATGTAAATATCATTATTTTACACAAACTAACATTCATTATTTATTGTATAATTATTGTATAAATTATATTTTCTAAAGTTAAAATTAAAAAATAAAGAAATAAAAGAAAAAAGAATAAAATGTCAAAGATATTTTACGACCCTAAACCCCATACCAAGTTAAGAATTTATTTGGTCGACAAGGAATAAAGTAGGGGTAGATAAGGGTCAAAAACAGATTAAAACCCTATTCTTTTATTCACCAATAATTCATTTGGGAGACATTTTATCCTTGATTATTTATAACTCAAATCAATAAACTTTGTACATGAAATTTGTAGATGAAAATATAGATAAAAATACAAAATTAACTTCACAAAAAAATAATACCCAGTGTACATTTTATACTTTGAATAAAAATCCAAAACCAAACTTCCCAGACTCATACCTTATCAATAAGAACTCAAAATGCATCAAAATCACCTAATAATATATAGGGATTTTTACCCGACAGACCCTGTAATCTTTTTAAATTACCTCTACGACCTTTGAAACCACCTAATTCCCCTCGCGACCCCGTAAACTTGCTAACTCTTACCCTGCAGACCCTATGGTTAACCCCCATCCATTTATCTATTAAAGCTAACCAGATTCCGTTATGTACCTTTACATTAGACCCATTTTGTTTATTAAATTTACATTGAGTGCCACTCCCAACAACCTCCCACTTCCTCGACATCGTCGCCCTTGCTCTCCTCCTCTCCGACCTCTGCCGCCTCCTCCAGGTCTGCCGCCCCGTCCCCATCAACCGACCCATGCTCACGATCTCTGCCACGAATTCTCTGTCTCCTTGCTGGGATCCATGCGACACCTGCTTGACCGCCACCTCCACTTTTGTCGTGGGGAGCACGCCTTTGTACACCTTGCCGAAGCCGCCTGGCCCGACAGCGTAGTCATCTTGGAAGCCAACCGTTGCTCGGTAGAGGTGACGATAGGAGAACCTGTGGGGGCCATACTGCTCCTCCCATTCCTCCACCACTTCCGCGAACTTCCTCTGCCATCTCCACACCATAATCTGCCGGCAATGAGGACGAGAACGACGAGAACTGCACACAACAGGAGTGAGTTGACTAGGAGCACAGATGCATTCTTGCGAGGGACCGGCAGATGAGGGAGATGTCGAAGGTCGAGAGGTGGTGCCCGACCGTCCAAGGAGAAGCTCCAGCCGAGTATGAAGTGGCTCCCGGTGCCGGCTCCGTTCGTTTCCGTGAAACCGACGAATGTCTCCTCGACCAACACAGACCTAAGGTTCACGGAGGTGGAGAGGAGGGTGGTTTGCGGTTGAGGCACGTCTACTGGCCATATGGTCACCTCCATCTGCTTCTTCCAGTCATCGTACTCTACAAGAACTTAGATAGCTTGAGAGCTGGCAAGGGTCATGTTTTGTTTCTTAGAATTCTGGTCGATATAGGAAGCGGTCTCCGATACGTTCGACCGGAGATCGTTGATGTCGATCCCAACGTGGTTGCCGTCAATGTCGCGGAACTCGATGGTTTGGACCATGTCGAACTCGACGGTGACGATGCGGCTGGTGGCTTTGCCTAGAATTGCTGAAGAGCCCGAGATGCGGGATCGGCTGGCTTCCTTGGAGAGGGACAACAAGAACAACAGAAGCATCGTTATTTCTTCTGTTTTTATTTGAAAAATATTGCATCTGATTTTATACTCTATCACCTGGAAGTGTGTCGGAAGGTGCGAGAGAGAAGGTGATGCTGTGGCCACTGGTGTCCTCGTACTTGGGTATTATTCTGATGACGAAGGAGGTGGAGAAGAAGGAAGTGATGTTGAAAGGTAAGAGAAAGAAGGCATGACGCAGAGTTTCCTTGGTGGTATCTGTAAGCTGCAAGACATCGGTGATCTTGGCGATGCTGGAGAGGACCAAGTTGGAGCTGAAGGATATGGAAATTATCCTCAAGCGCATCACGGAAGCGTGATCGTCGTATTGGATACGACGAAGAACGACTAGTCGCACTAGTTGTTCGGTGCAGCGGAATTTAAAAATTTTATTCGATGAAACCACATGATCCGAGAACCATTCTCAGATCGTTTCATCTATAACCACAACAAGTATAATGCAATACCTCTTGAAGCGTGGTTGATCAAGTCTCTAAAGGAAGAGACCTCCTGTCTCAAGTCCGATCGTCGGCGAGACTGCTTGCGAGCGCGGGGATGAACCACGTTGTCCTCGCAATCCAAGAAGATGATCCAAGCATGGTTGCTCCTGATCTTGTCGCACGAGATCAAACGTCTCCTTCGTGAGAGGAACTCTCCAAGAAGACGGAGAACCGAAGAACGTCGAAGCGGCGGCGCGGTGGCGAAGGCTTAGTAGGTTTAGTAACAGTTTACTACTCCCACTGCATGGCAGCCATCTGGCTTTTGTACACGTCTAGCACACACCCGGCTTTTCAGAACTGATGCCCAAGGGCAAGTAGTTCTAGCATTCACTGCCTCAACTCTTTGAGGTGCTATCCCTTTAGATAGGTCAGTACCATATCTTAAGGGATGGAAGCCTTTCTTGGAATTTCTATGAATAGAATATGTCCAAGGTGTACTACAAATGTGACAGTCCCATTATCCTCTTCTCTTTGCTTCTGAACAGCTTCAGAACTAAGATCTGAGAGGCATCTTTGAAATCTTATTTCAAGTTATGGAACAACCAGATTATAAAACACTAATTATTATCCTTATATCATTTTTAAATGATTAGGATATCATCTACATTTAGCACGATGAACACAAAAGCACTCCCACTAAGCTTCATATGGTTCATCAAGATTCTATCTGAAATCATAACATTTATAATTTCATCAAATCTTATGATCCAACTTCAAGAAGCTTATTTGAGTCCATAGATGGATTCCTTAGCTTGCACACCTTGCTTTCCTCAACCATGAAGCCCTGGGGCTACTTCATGTGAATATCCTCAAAGAGGTATTCATAGAGGAATGCCATATTGACTTACATCTTTGAAGATACAATAGTCAAGTTGTGTAGCTAAGGTTAGCAATATTCTGACGGTTTTAAGCATGGTCACCGAAGAGCGTCTCATTGCAAGCAATGTCTTCTCTTCCAGTGTGTAGCTTATGGCTACGAGCCGTGCTTTGAAGATCTCTACCTTCTCATCAGGTTTCCTTTCTCTTGAAGATTCATTTACACCTTTACAGGTCTTACCCATATAGGTGGATCCTCGAGGGTCCATATACGACACTTGTATATGAAGTCTACATTAGACTTTTATTGCCAACATCCATCTATCCATGCTATGATCTTCAGAAGCTTCATCACATGAAGTTAAAAAATCATTGTCAGATTTCTCTGACACATGGAATCCATCCTCAAACTCATTTGAAGAGGTATTAGTGTTTCATCTTTAATTATCCTTTAAGTTTCCAATTTCAGGAGCCTCATTATTTTCTCAAGATTAAATGGGTTCCTACACTTCATTTTCATCTTGATTCTCAAGAGTCTCAACCTCTAAAAATCATATTCTCGGAGATGAGATATTTTAAGAATCTCAAGGTCATAAAGTAGGTATCCAATACCATCCTTTATTTTCCTAATGAAGCAGCACTTTCAAGTGCTCAATTCCAGCTTACTTGCATGGAATTATATGCAGTCTCTTCTACATATATACCTGGATACTAAGAGGAATTTATGCTAAAATTTCATCATTGATTGAATCATGTCACACATGATCCAATTGTATCTCCCTATAACTCTATTGAGTTAAGGTGTATTAGGAGGATTGAGACAGGAATGATATTCCTTTCTCCATAAGGTATATTATGAATTCATCTAATAGGTACTGATTACCTAGATTAGACCAAATTCATTTTATCTCCCTTCAAACTTTGGTTCTAAACCAAAATTAATGAAATCTTTGAACATTTCAAAGGTTTCTCAGGTGAAGAGAAGAAATCTCATATCATACAATCATTAATAGATATCACATATCCACAATGTTTACTATGATATAGATGATCCACATACATCAATATGTATGAGATCCTGAATACCTTGGCATCTTACACCATTCCCGAAGAAGGGTGTATTGGACAATATTCATAAGTATGTAAGTTTTGAAATTTTAGACATTCTAAAGTTTCATCTCTTACCATTCTATTGATCAAATCAATAGACAAATGTCCAAGGCTTGATGCTAGATCATTGTCATATGATCTTCATCCTCCTATTGATCTTAAGGTTTAATTTCAGTATTCAGAAATGTTAATGAACCATTCATTAATTTTTCTAATTTATGTGGAGTCCACTAGATTTTAGATTACTATCTGAAATATCTTCATCATAACTCTTTATGATAGTTCTATCTCAGAATTCATGTTTATTTCCAACATTTAGAAACAAACAATGAGTGTATTCTTATATCTAGGTCATAGAGACATTCTCTACGACTAAGGGCTCTCCCACTGAAATTAACAAGTCTATTAATCCAACAGATATTGTTGCAACAATTGCATCAATATTCATGTGGACAACTATAAACCTTTAAGATCAAATTTTCCAGTCTTCTAAAACATATGCAACCCATTGCAAATGTCATCAGAAGATTGAGATACAATTATTTGACTTTATCTTATTCAATATGTAAGTCAATATCAATGATTTATGTAGATTATTCTGATGCTCCATCCGAGTCCTTTTCTAAGGATTCTAGACAGACTTGATAGTCATACTATCAATTTATTGCAGTATTGGCATTCATCCAACTCTTTGGATGTCATATGGAGGTCACAGAAGTCCAGTCAACTCTTTGACTTTCCTTCTTTCTTGGGTCCAACCCATGCTTCCATTGCGCTCCCTTTATCTATAAGCAACCATTGCTCAAGACAGAGGATCTCTTATTTTAAATTCAAAAGAATTCAAAGTAAGAGTTTTTTTTAACATTTATACATGCTTCATTAAATTCATATAATATGAATATTATGAAGCTTCATGAATGACTAGAGTATAGATAGTAGAATAATGACATTCATCATCTATATCCATCTAAACTCTTAAAACATAGGTTCAGGTAGATACTCAAACAATTTGAATACATCATCTCTTTATAGAGCTACCATTCTACATGATGCAGAAAACCATGTCATCCATGATTAAATGTCAAGAGCACATATGTATGCCAGAAAATCTTCATTGATTTTATAAGGATTATATGACAATTATGATCATCATCAGCATGTCACTTCCAAAGTACATTTGATGATACCAAGACTATAGAGACATACAAACCCTAGGGTTGTAGTCCTATTATCTATTTAATTGTCATTCCTCAATATTATGAGGAAACTTGCACATTGCAACCACATACATTATGTGTCCATTTGCAAGTACAATATCTGCATCATGAGTCCAATCCAAGATATTTCACTGGTTATTATTGAGTATATCATTGAGTGGGTTTTAATGAAGGATTATCTGAAATAAGAAATTTGCATAGATGTATGTATTTATATATACATATTTTACTTTGATTTAGGAATTTTTATATCAAAGTTGTCTTGCCATGTCAACATTGAAAGTTCATTCCCTTAATCACTTTCAATGTAAGAGATATACTTACCATTATATCTCAAGCAAGATCTGGGATCTCCTTCCTTATCTTTGTTGCATCCCAATAATATGAGAACCTACAACTCGGATAATAAGAAGCGGGAACACATTCCGCTTTGCAAGTCCAACTTGCATCTCCCAATTCGGTCTTTAACACCCGGGCCCACAACCCCTAAGGCGATGTTGACCCGTCATTAATTGAACCAACCGTCAACAGGAATACAACTCGCTATGCGCAATCCAATATCGCCCCAATAATATGAGGACCCGATATTGGGGTCACTACGCATACGTCCTTACTCTTTCGAGAAGCGAAGAGCCCGATCCAGATGCGCTTGCATACAGGAGCTGTCACTTCGGACAGGCGTCTCCCACATGCAATCCCTGGCGACGGAACCCTTCGCCTTGACGGGAGACCATGGATGTCACTTATGTGATCCTCCACCTCATATTCAAATTTTAATTAATTATCGTGAATCACATTCACATAATTAATTCTTCCAAGGGAATTATTAGCTCTAATCATATTAGAGTATTTCAATTGGACATAATCAATTTAATCATATTAAATTAATTATCAATCCAATTCAATCAATCAAACTTGATTATTTTACTTGAATACATATATGGTAATATCTCAAAATACGTATTAATTCGAATTTTAATAATTAGAAAAATACATCTTAATCCCTCGGACATTATCCCGGCCCTACCCGCTGTCATGGCCAGTACCGACGAGAGTGGGACGGACCACATACGTTGCAACCCGCAACCCCAATGCTCTCCAACTAGGCACCATATCCGCCTCGGGAAAGGATAATGCCAAATTGATTAATTTGTACTTGAGATGATCATCGGTTCTTCAACCGAAATTGTACCATATAGTAATAATCAAAATATTTTTGATTATAAGGAAACTTGCTAGACAAATTCCCAAATCCTATTCAAGCATCAAGTTCGAAAGATTGTGGTTTCCAATTATGATTTAGATCACATCTTAATCAATTATTGGTTAAGGCATTGTCATTTACGGGAATAATTATCATCAAATATTTCACAAATATTTATGCACAATTATTCTAGGAAATTAAACAATTTAATTTCACTAAATGATTAAATGACAATCACCAATCAAACATTAAGTTTGATGAATGTGTTTCCAATTAAGATTTAGATCAAATCTAATCAATTAATTGGTTGAGGCCAAGTCAATTATGTAAATAATCATCTTCAAATATTTCACAAATATTTTTCATGATTATTTCACGAAATTAACAATTAATTTCACTAATTGACAGTCACTTGGTTCTAGATTAGGACTGTAATTTCAGCAGTGACCCCTTCTTACTAAAATTAGCATATCTCAATCATATTAAATCCAAATTAGACAAAATCAATTTTCATAGATTGCTAATTTGATTTAGGACAGAACCCAAGTGATGTTACACGCATTTCGAGGCAAGTCTAAACAGTAATTAACATTTTAATCACGTTCAGATCTACAGTTCCCGCAACAGTGTATACATGTTCATTAAAACAACCATATCTAGAGCATACGAAATCCGATTTACGCAAACTCAGTTCCTATGGTTTCCTTATTTAATGGGGAACAAAATCCAAGTCGTGTTTAAACAATTTAAATAGTGCCGAATTTATTTACTAAACAGATCTGCGAAATCAAATGCGATAAAAACTTTCGCGACCTTAACGAACCCAAGTCGTCCTCGGTTTTTCGAATCATATTCGAAACCGTCAACCTGAGGCTCTGATACCACTTGAAGGATATGGAAATTATCCTCAAGCGCATCACGAAAGCGTGATCGTCGTATTGGATACGACGAAGAACGACTAGTCGCACTAGTTGTTCGGTGCAGCGGAATTTAAAAATTTTATTCGATGAAAACACATGATCCGAGAATCATTCTCAGATCGTTTCATCTATAACCACAACAAGTATAATGCAATACCTCTTGAAGCGTGGTTGATCAAGTCTCTAAAGGAAGAGACCTCCTGTCTCAAGTCCGATCGTCGGCGAGACTGCTTGCGAGCGCGGGGATGAACCGCGTTGTCCTCGTAATCCAAGAAGATGATCCAAGCATGGTTGCTCCTGATCTCGTCGCACGAGATCAAACGTCTCCTTCGTGAGAGGAACTCTCCAAGAAGATGGAGAACCGAAGAACGTCGAAGCGGCGGCGCGGTGGCGAAGGCGACGACGGTTCTCTCCTCTAGGGTATGGTGGACGGCCACCAACAAGAGAGGGAGAGAGGGCTGGCGTGTATGAAGAAATGAGGGAGAGAGAGAGCTCCAATATTGCAAGTCATTAGAGAGCATAGTATGCCTCTCTATTTATAGGGTTTTGGGATCCATGGATCTCAATCCATGGGACACATAAAATCAATGGGTGAGATTGATTTATGTCAATCCAATGGCTAAGATTGTTGTCGTCAAAAGCAACAAATTTAGGTCAAAATATATTTGACAAAATCAAATATAATTTATTCCTAAATCAACCCAACAAATAAGGAGAGAAGATACATGGAGATTTCATCTCCATGTACCTTCCAAGTGGACGGCCACACATTCCTTATAGGAATGTGGTGCCGCCCCTTGAGATTGCATGGAGACTGCAATCTCATGGAAATCCATGAGATTGCATATCTCCTTGGAATCTCTCTTATTTATTTGCAACAAATTTATTGGGTTTTATTCTTCAAAAATAATTCTCAATTATCTTTAAGAATATTGCATTCTTGCCATGGAAAAATTGTGAATCATATTCACAACCCAAAACAACATATAATTCATATTGTTAATCAATTACACAATGTGTATCCAATACACATAATAATTAATAAACACATATAAATTATAATTAGCTCTCTCTAATACATTATAAATCACATTTATAATATATTATGAATAATTGGATATTTCCACATTATTCTTATCCACATTAATTAAATCACATTTAATTAAATTGGATAATTTCTTCACACATCAAGATGATTAAATCACATTTAATCATTATTTCTTCATTGCTTAGATCTTATGGAATTATTCTTGAACCCTTCAAGAATAATGCAATCTTTCCGCAGATACTTGGAGATAAGGACAGGGCGATTGTATTGTTCCACGTATAGTGACATGGATATTGAGATCATATCTCAAATCCAGATCGCGGGCCTCCCATAGATGCTTGATTAAATCAAGACCGTAAATCTAATCTTCTCATTGTATCTGAATCACATTCAGATCAATGTCCAACACTTGGACCAAGATCAGATCACTTCTCTACTGAGAGGAGTCACTAAAATCCAGACCCGTTTCATCACTCCCTAGGAATGGAAGCGTCATGGTTATACAATTGTTTATGATCAAATCACCCTCAGGTATTCCCAATACCTGTACATCCTGCATATTGGAAGACTCAGACTAAACCCGAAGTATCGGATCAACTTTATACTGTCTACTTCATGGTTTTATCAGTAAGTTTCTCATTCGATCATTGGGAGCTGGTATCGATCATACACTTTCCAAAAGCGTATATTATACCTAGGTCTTGATCATATACTAAAAGTATATATATCAAACCTACAAATTCAGTCAAGCTTCCAAAGCGAGACGACCATGCGCATGGAATTTGATTCTTCCCAATATCTCATGAGTGAGCTCATGTCTTCCGGTTCAGTAACTGAACCTGTATGATCCCTTTGAGAGATCGTATTACTCATATGCCCTTATATGCAAACCAGCGTGCCGGTGTATAGACCTTGATTAGGTCATCAACGTATTGGTCTGCCAAATGTACACACTCAGACATATAGTAACACATCTGTCTCCGGTCAGAGGATGCGTGCCTATATCATGACAGCATATGATATAGGACTTTGGTTATCTCGATCTCGTTAAGTCAACTCTTTGACCTAACTAATCTGACACCTCCGAATCTCTATTCCTATGCAGAGGACCTGCATCAAGAGGTTGGTCAGATATCAGCCTTCAGAGATAGGATTGCCATCTCCTACTCAGGCTGGAGATCATCTCTTAATAATCATTTGACGGTGCTTGATGAGTCCTCAATCTAACTCTTTAGATATTCATCCAAGCACCAGCCTCTATGATTCAATAGATGAATCAACAACTGTATGATTATTAAGATGGCCAAGGTACATAACCCTAATTGTACTAAGGGACCTATTATACAAATTATTCATTCTTCATTTCAGATCAGGGAATGATATATGCAATAACATTTATTGCATAATGGCTCGCCGTGGGCTCGCATTTCCAACAGGAGCTGCCAAAGCCATTGAAGAGGGAAGAAGAAGGCATGATGGGAGAACAAGAGATGAGTTGCTGGGGAGGGGAGAGAGATGAAAAGAGGAATAAAAGTCAATCGTTGGATTTCACGTGGTGGTTTGATTAACTCATTTTTAACCCAAGCAGGTTAACTCAAGATGGGTCGATTTAACGGCAGGGTTCGAGGGGTAAGACGGAGCAAGTTTACGGGGTCGAGGGAGGAATTAGGTTGTTTCAAAGGTCGTGGAGGTAATTGACAAATGTTATAAGGTCTGCCGGGTAAAAATCCCTAATATATAACTTTGAATAAGTTATTTAATGAAAGTGGTTTTACTTAATTTATATTTAAGATGCAAAAGCTAGATTTTGGACCTTATTATCCAATATACTTGAATAAAATATTCATTTTATCTATTCTTTATAATTTTTATAATTTTATATTTTTATAATTTTGTAAATATTATTTAAAATATATGTACATAGTTAGAATAGAATAAAATGTTGAAGAAAACACAAAAAATAAAAGAGTCTATATAAATACATAGATAAAATACCTATACTTATACTTATATAAAATATACATCTACTTATTTAAGTGTACAAATAACATCATAAAAGACAACAAAAATCTATTTATGTTATTAAAAATAAGTCATAAATATGTAAATTACGAGAATAAAATAATAAAAAAATACAAAATACAAAATAAAAATAAAATAAACATCATATAGGTAAATATACCTATAAATGAAACCCCAAAAAGTAACCTATAATAAATGGACCCATAAAAATAAATAAAAATTAGATTAAAATACTACATAAAAAATAATAAGAATTTTTTATTTTATAACCTAAGACTAATAAATTCATTTGATATTTATTATCCATTTAATATGATATTTATGCCTTGCGTTTTTCTAGTTGGCCTACGTGGACCAACCAGGGTCATTCTTTTGTTGACCCAAGTCAGCCTATCCTTCCCTGACTTTGATGTCTGTTAGAGCCTCGAGACCCCAACTTCCTCGAATTTTCCAAGACATACCATGCCTCCATTTACCTCGAGTCCTTCATAGATTTTGTCCACATTACGATCATCATCCTTTCCTACTTGTTAGATTTTCCTAATCAGCATTGAGCCACGAATAAATATCGATCAAATATTGAACAAACCTCTGTATATAAATAAATGACCCATTCATTCTTTCATTCCTTGATCCCTCTTTGAGCTCTGTAGTGCCTCCACCTGGTGCGTGTGAGTTTGCTGGTGACAAAGGCAGCTTCCCTGAGACTTGAAGCATCGTAGGAGGAGGAGAGGAGGTCCAGGAAGTGCTCTGGAGATGTCCTGCTCTTTGGCATCCCGGCCATGTCAGAGCTGCAAATTTTTATTTCTTAGGTAGACTTTCTTTCTGTCATTTCAATTCCGTATTTAGTTTTATCATTATATCAATAGGCTAGGTAAATTTTGAATTGGTTCGATCACCTGGAGTTCGACTCTAGGCCGTGGTCTGCCAATAATCACCTAGTTATCGACTCGCTCTCCACACCATTTCACTCCCTGGTCATGTCTCCATCGTTCCGCCTCATTTCCCCCCTTGAATCGAGCCTTGCTACGAGGAGATCAAAGCTCCATATTTCATCCTCACCGGAGTGCACCTACCTCGCCGTTCATGAGGTTTCAAACCTCCTTTTTTTGGCCAAGAGGACCCTCTTGATCCACCGAATCTTTTGTGCAAATCCAACCTCCCAGAGAACCACCAGGAGCCTCAATTTGAGGCATTTTGCACCTCCCAAGTCGCCTGAATCTCTAGCAACTCGCAAGTCTCCACTGATGAGATCTGGATCTTTTGGAGGTCCCTACTGATGCAGAATGGTCCAAGGAATCTATAGAGCCTTTTGGTGTGAAGATTGGTGCCCGAAATTACGTGGAATCGGAGATCGAGGCTCAGCCTCTCGGATGTTCTTCGTGTTCTTGCTGATGATCCAGATGTTGTCAGATCAGGAGGCCTCTCCAGTTCTAATCTCCACCCTTGGATCAAGACTGAAGCGACATGCAACCTCAGCCATTCGATGCGCTTTAGTAAAGATCATCAACCGTCAGATGGAGCGCAACTACAAGTAGTTTGCACCGTACACCCTCTATTTATTTTATTTATTTTAGTACCTAAATATTCATTTAGAGTGTAAATAGTTTTGTAAAATTTGCATATAGCCTCCCATGCTTTTGTGTATTTACCCACATATCCATTCCAGCTCAACTTACGTGGGTTGCCTTGTGAGTTGGGTATTTTGCGCTACATTTCATTTTAATACATAAAATTATATATTCAATGCTAGAAGTTTTGGAAAAATTGTAGAAAGGACCCGATTTGTATGTATTTACAAAAATGCCCTTCTAGGGCATTTTAATATATTTATTTTACATAAAAATTACATGTATGCCCTTGGATTTTGTAAAGGGTTCCTGGAATGAATGATATGTTTACTTTAATTATAAATAGGTCCTTGCTAGTACCTTGAATTTTATTTTCTTGTTTATTTTGTTAAAAATATTACCTATTTGTATTTTATTTTGTAAAATTACACTTAATTGCCATGAATAACATATTTTCATGCTATGGTTTTTAATTTGCATTTATTGTCTTTTGTATATTTATTAAAATTCAAACAGTGAGCATTAATTCCCTATTTAGATTTAAAAATACCATGTACTATCTATGTGTATACATATTCATATATATTATCTATATGCGTATATTATGTGCTAATATATTTATATGAATATATATTTTTATTTATTTTTAAAAAATAAAAAATAAAATAAAAATTTTCAAAATTTAAAATGTGAAAATTTAAAATAAAAATAAAATATATAAACTTTTTGCATTTTATTGTTTTTCTTTTTTATCTCCCTACCTATATGTATATATATACTAATATATATCTCTCTCTTAATAATAATATTATTAAATTACTTGTTTACATTTATGCACTATTACTTTGATTGAAAAAAATATTTAAATCCTAAAACCCACATAAAAATTCTTAAAAGGAAAGTATGTACATAACTCACATTGATTGGAAATAATCATAGGCTACCTAGTTTTCTCTCTATTGTTAGATCTCTACATGCTTCCATGCTATACATTTTTGTTTGTAGAGTATAATAAATTGTGCTTCACATTTTTGGATTTTCATTGCTTATTTTTACATTGAGGGTACTTGTTGATTTGATGATTTGAGTGCTCGATGCTTAACGACTGTGGTCCTGCCTTGTGTGGACCACAAGACCAGTACAAAAGACGATCTCATCAAATGACGCCATTGCTGGGAAGCAACGTGTGTATCCTAATTTGCATATATTTTTCTTTTTTATTTATCCATTCATTTATTCATTCATTTTATTGTACAAAAATTTCTTTCTCTTTTTTACTTGTACATATTTCATTGCTTATTTAGATTATTTGATTAATTGTTCTAATGCACCTATTTTCTTGTATTTTTTTGTGAGGGCATGCTATGAGAGGATGATATCTTAGGAGGACAATGTAGCAGAATAAGGTAGAGACCGATCTTCCTCTCACGACCAGTTGGAGAGGCAAAAAGTATGGCAAGGAGACCAATTAGCCTAGATTTTTAGTTTAAAATTTTATTTTACTTTGATGAGATAGAGAGTGATTCATATATTCATTATTTATTATAATAATTATGGACTTGGACACTACTGTACACAATGAGGCCTAGGGCCCGGGTGATTGTTCACATGGGGGACTCGTCGTGGTTTTCTCATGTTTTCACCTCTTTGTTTTATTTATTTCCCTACGATTTGAGTTTTCCGCCTTTCTTTTTATTTGTTTTTTGTGCATGGAGCGCCTAGACTTTAGGTTTTCTTGTATTGGTAATTAGGTCCAAATCCTAACAAGAATTATGTGCATATAGTCTCTTACATTTGGATCCAGTCAAATGAATAATTGTTAGTTATTTGGACATAAATCCATGTGTCGAAAAATGCCTCATTCAACACTAGCAGGACTCGTTGTGGCAGGAACTAAGAAGTCTCCAAGACCAGAAGCTAGGATTTATTTCTGAATAATTATCATCTGGTTCTTCACGACTAATATTATCTACTATTTGGGGTGATTATGTTGATCGCACACCATCATGTAGATAGGTTTAAAAATTCTGTTTTACATACCTGACGGATCCAAAAATGCCGGGTTTAAGAATATGTTTTTCCAATGCTTCACGTAAAGTAGGATCCAAATTCCTCAGGTCTTCTTTAGATTCAATTTTTATGAGATTTTCTGGATTTTTGATTTTTTGGTATTTTTGAATATTCCCATTTTTTTGATATTTTCTGTGTAGTGTGGTGATGTGGTGTGTTCCTCAGATGAGCTGGGGCTTTGATGTTCAGAGTAAAGGTTAGGGGCATAAGCATTTCTAGGGGAATAATGAGCAGAAGTATTGATGTTTGAATCATCCCTAGGTCTTTGAATATCCTCAAAATTTTCATCATGGGATCCAATCCTTTCCTCATTCATTCTTATATCCGAGCCACCATAGAATGATATTACTCGATCGGCAAATTTTTGAAATCTATCCTCCATCAATTCAAATCTTGTTTTTATCCTTGAAACATCATCCTCACAATTCTGTTCATGATCAATTATGGGAGAACTCGGTTTTTGTTCAATGATTTCGTCTTCCATTTTTCTGTACGTATGGAGAGGAGAGTTTATATGATCATTATTTTTAGAAAATATCTCCTCAATAATTATGGAAGGAGGCTGCTCATATGATCCAGGCATGTGTATTTGATCTGAGTAGAGTTTAATCCTTTGATCATGATTAGTCAAACCTTGATATTGTGGAGTCAACATACAAGGTTTATATGTGTCTAGGAGGTCAGTCCAGTCCTTTGTATGAGCATTATGTCTGACGAGAGGTCTGTTGTGGTCAATCCAACAATGATGATCATTAAATGCATGTCCTTCCATCTGGGTTTGGTTTCTCTGCCAGTCATGGGACTTAAAAGGATTTCGATCCTGAAATGTTTCATTGGCAAGAAACTGAGAATAAGGTGGTTCAGTCCAAGATGGTAGGTGGTCATGTGCGGTTGCATGACTTGAGTAAGGATTCAATGAGGGGGCCGAGATCATCTGCGTGTGAAAGTTTCCCGCAAATGTTGGAGGATTATTGAAAGAAGAGGATGTAGTTGATTTGGGCCAAACCGAGACAGATTTGTTTTCATAGTGATGTTCGGTCATTTTTGAAGGAGTTGAGAGAAATGATGGGTTGGATCTGAAATTTGGAAAGATTTCCATGATGAGATTAAAATCAAGAGATGAGAGAGATGATTGTATGGGATAGAAATTTCATCAAATGTGCGGCTATTGATCTTCGATATCGGTTCACGCACACCAATACAAACATAAATCAAACCCCGGGTTCACCAACTCACACAGTGAAGCTGTAAGAGTTCGGTATTATCTTTTCAATTTTAGTTGGTGATAAATCAATCTTGACAGAAAATTAGCGAGCTGAAATTTTGGATTTGGGCTCTAGCCTTAAGTGTCGTTTCTTGCTCACTCAGAAAAATAAAAACATCCAAGGTCGGGGTTGCTCTCCCGCAGAAATTCTTGATTTTATGGGTTATTTTGAAATCGGCTATATTTAACAGTCCCAATTTTTATTAGGTGGTCACTGAAAAATTTAACTGAGCACAAATACACGTCTACTGTCCAGTCCCAATTTCCTTTAGAATTATGTGGTAAAACATGAGGGAGAAATTCGGGAAAAGCCGATGCACGCGGAAAACTATGATGAATGCTCAGTTAGAAGACCTACAGTGAATCCTCGCAATCTCCATGTGGGATGCTAGACAGAATTTAAAAAATTATTCTAAATGAAATGCAAGCCGATGAAAAACCGCAACTAAGCAGAAAGTTCTATTAGCGGGAAGAATTGATTTAAATTTTGGCTAAATTTGAACGATCTATGTGCGTCTCAATTAAAGTGCAGTGTGGCCTTAGATCCTACGAGCACAAGCAAAAATATAAATGCTCTGAGAGCCATATGTGCAGGTCTATCCTAATCACCACTCAAGTCAGGCCCCACCCTCACCGGAGAGTGAAATAGGCCATGACACACCACTGAATAAAGTCAAAGGTCTTTCTACACATGTGAGAGTCCAAACGGACACCGCTGTAAATAAGCAATTAATTACAAGAATTAAAATTTGCAGAAATAAACCTAGACTCTACGCTCTCTCACGACTCGACTTGATCTTAATTTTATTTGTGGTTTTTGCAAAAGTCGGTGAAGTTGCGTCGGTTTTTAAAAAAAACCGCTCCACGTACAAAGTACCTCGCAAGAAAAATAAGAGAGAAAATGTAAGAGAGTGACTCAAAAATATATGAAAAATAAGTGCTAAAAATAAATTGCAGGAAAAAATTGAATTTACAACGCGAAATTCGGGGGTCAGACTACCCGAATGCAGAAAACCGAACAAAAAGAATTTTTAGACAAAAATCTAGGCCGTTTGCCTCCCCAGCAATGGCGCCATCTGACGTATCCTAAAATGCCTATGTTAAAAATGTGTATTTATCGTGTCGTGCGTAAAATGATAATACGTGCGTTATAGGCGGCAATCGGGAACGGTCAAGAAAATAACCATACAAAATATGTTCAATTTTTAATCTCGTGGTTTTATGTTTATTTTACTTGGGCAAGTCCCAAGGTCGATCACAAGGAGGCAAAGGAATAACCTAAATTAATGTCTATCCAAGTTCATGTTCGGTTTTCGAGGCGGTCTTTTTTTTGGAATTTTCAATGCAATAAAGGGTGCAAAATGCAAATTCGGCCTTATTTTAGGGACTAAAATGTAAATTTTGATCAAACGATATTTGAAAAATATGAAATTAGGCCACTATGTAAATTATGATGAAATGAGTGCACTGTAATTTTTTTTTGAGTTTTTGGATGCAATATGAATTTTTATGGATTTTTAAATGCAAACAGAATGAATTTCAATATTTAATTATGATAAATATTAAACCTACTTATTTTCAAGAAATAAAATTATCTAAGATCTATCACTAGATGACAAATCTCAGAAAAATCTAAACCTTGAAAATGTGGGGTTTAATACCTATTAAAAATTAAATACTAAAATATGCAAAATGATTTTTACAGGGCAAAGTATGCATGCAAATCAAATCTTTTTGGGCATAACGTTTAGAATACTTAATTCTACACTATGTGATTTTTGGGGAATTTTTAGAGCAAAGGTTGATCAAATAAAAATTTAAGAGCGCAACATTTGCAAATTATGCTAATTTCCATAAACTAATTATTTATTAATTAACCATCCACCACAAAAATGCCCACAATATGTGAAAGTGTAGAGAATTAATTAACAAACATCATGCCATTTTAGGATTAATAAAATAATGTAAAGAGAAGATGTCTAGAATCACAGGGGAACACATGGATGTAATTGCAATAAATATAACAATAATTATGTAGAGGGGGGCTGTGATATAAATACCAGAACTTAGGGGGTAATTTGCGCAAAATTCCCAACAGGTCACGTGCCACGCACATGACCCTGGGTCGGCGGGCCTGATCTGCAAAATGGGGAACCTCCGGGGGGACTTTGCAATTTGACCCCTGGTCACGTGCGGAGCACGTGACCTGGGAGTGACGTGCTGATGACGTCCCCCACGCACGTGCGGGCCACGTGCGGGGGGGTCTCGAGTCCTCCGCCCGGCATTGGCTGTGGCGGTGGCTCGCAAGTGGACGGCCCCTCCGGCGAGGCTGTGGTGTCGGGGCGGAGCTCCGATAGATGACCGGCTACCTTGATGGTGGCTGTCGCGAGCTTGGCCAAAGGCAGAAGAGGCTCGACCTGGGGAGGCGAGCGTGGACGCGGCGGCCGTCGAGGATGCAGCTGGAGGTTATGCTCCCGGCGATCAGAGAGGAAGACGACCCTGGAGAGGGAAGGCGTCCTGGCGTAGTGACGGAGGTGTTTGGACGATGGCCTGAGATGGCGAAGGCGGTGAAGCTTGCGGCTTGGTCGGAGTGGAAGTCGAAGTAGATGATGCTGTGGACGAAGGTGGAGTGAGTCGGTGGTTGTTGAAGGAGATGTCGTTGGCTCGACGGCTGGCCGGAGCAAGAGCAGACATGCGGCTGGGCGGCGCTGCGACGGCCACAAGGGTCGGATCTCGCCGCGAGAAGGTGGATGAGCGGCCTGTCACGCCGGCTCTCCACTTTACAGTGCAATCGGCGGATGGGTTTTGAGGTTGGGGTCGACGGAGGTCAAATAGGAGAGGGGTGCTGTCGGACATGGAAGGAGATTGGGGATTGCGGGATTCGACGAGACCGAGGATTGGGAGATCAACGGGATTTGGAGGATCGGGGACGACGATTGGCGATATTCACGGAGGAATCATGGGGCGGCGACGGAGTTCCAAAGGAGGAAGGGGGCTGAGGATGACGAAGTACAGCAGCCGTCCGATCGGCCGAGATCGAACGGATGTTGTCACGCCACGTGGGCGCAAGAGGGAGAGCCGGGGAGGAGACACGCGTGCGGAGTGCGTGCCTTTAAGGCACGTGCGACGTACGTGCGTCTATTTTATTATTTTTTATTTTTTTTATTTTTTTTGTAAATCTGCTATATAATAATGCCAAAAAATGGCTGACACGTGGCGGCACCAGGTGCGACCACGTGTCAGCACCAGAAAATTCAGAAAATAAATCTTTTGTAAAATAAAAATAAATAGCAAATGGCCTCGGATCAAAAAAGTTTCTTCACAAAAATTGCTCATCTCGATGAGATCTACAACTTTCATGAAGACATCAAAACCAAAATCGATCATTTGCACAAAGTGAATTTTTGAGGTATCCTATGTACATAGAATACCTTAATTTTGGGGTTTTGTAATTTTTATATCATTTTTAGATCAGATAAAAAGTCGGAAAAATTTCGGTAAAATCAAAGATAAATAAAGACACATTAGTCTAATTTTTTTGGATTTTTATTAATCAATAGATTATGTAAATAAAATATTAGGTCAAAAACCGCTAAAATATACAAGATACAAAAGGGGCCCAAAACCCTACTTTCACATATGAGCTCCGATTCATTTGAACTTGGTCTTGTTTTGAAGGTAATTGAATGTACATTAGTTCAAAAGTGAGTAGGATTAAATTGGACATTGGATGAGGAAGATATGAGGTTTTTTGTCTGGAAATCCTGAAACTAGGGTTTGAGTTTTTTGGTCCATTTATTTGGGTTAGTCATTTTTTTGTATTTTTCCTTTATTCTTGTTAGTGATATGTACACAGTGGAAGTGGTTTTGAGTCATTCAGAGTTAGCATGATTGGGTTAAAAATCCAGGAAGTTAGGCTATTTACAGGTTACTTTTGGCTTGAATTTTTTGGCTTCTTATTTTGTGCAGATTTTTGTGCTAAAATGCAATTCTTATGAAGTCATGCACTAATGCTAATTATGCAGAATAGATGCCAAAATGCTGTTGATTTTAAGGGATTTGAGCTTAAAAAATGAGATTTAGAGTGATGAATTCGAGATTCATCAATACCGCATGGAGAGAGCTGGGAAGCACTATTAGTATTTCAACTATACATACTCATTAAATTCAATGATGAGATTTCCATTATCGAATCGACTTGCATGATTTTTTCGTCATCTTCCTCTGATTTTGAGAACTTATGACTTAAACGAAAACCTACGAAATTGTTAGATGCTTGTATGTAAAATATCAAAAAAAGGAAAAAAAATCCAAAAATCTAAAACAAGGGGACTGCTAAATAAACTTGAATCTTAATTAAAATTTGTAATGGAGTTCATTGATTTGGGTTCATAAATCCCTCATTGTCTTCAGGTACCTTAGGAGGGGACCAAAACACCTCCCATGAGTGAGGTGCGACCCACTAAGGATTAGAACCCAAAACCTAGTTTATTAGTGTCTTGTGTATCTTGAATTTTCAAAGTATTGGTGCTTCTATTGTACATGACCAAGCTGGGCACTATTAGCGATGGAGTTCCCGCCTTGTGTGGAACATCGACTTGGTCTGAAGTACTGAGCATAGGCTGTGCTATCACAGGTGTGTCTGTCTCATCGGTTTGTTTTCGAGTAGGTTCTTGCATGCTCACAGGTGATTCTTGCAAGCGAGGTCTGAAGTAGTGGTTTCGCCTATCAGTTTCCTCGCTCTTATTCTTTGGCTGAGTAGGGACCCATGAAGGGTTACAAGGACCTCAAAAAGTGCATACCACATGTTACAAAGGAGGAGGTACTTTTCCAACAATACTCCCACTCCTACAGGGTTGGCGTACTAAGGACTTGTTAAAAGATATGACTAAAATAACAAATCTAAAAATGAAAGATAAAAATAGCAGATTCTTTACGGATTCACATTGTGTTGAGTTGGTGAACCCAATTTTTTATTGTGTTTGTATGGATCTAGATTAAGGTCCATAGATCAAATCCCGCGTACCTGCGTAAATTTCGTTATATTTGTATCCTCTTTGATCCCCTAGTCGTTTTCGAGCCTTTCTACTATTTTACACTCCTTTTTATTCTTCGTTGACCATCATATCCTTATTCTTGTATCGATCCTCTTTTGCTTCATGATGTCGATCCATGGATGGTTTAGTCAGGACTTTCTGATACCTTCATTGATTTCATGGACTCAGCGTCGTCAATAATTCAAGGCAATTCCTGAAAACCTGATTCGGACCTTGCAAACTGATATCTAGAGTCCTCATCTTTTTTTCACTTTCCTTTATCTCCAAATAAACTACGACTATTCTTGTCCCAATTAAGCCCATTGTGAATGCCCATAGTCTAAGTTATATGTAGCAGCTGCCCCAGCCAGAGAAGGGTCAAGTGCCCGACAAAAACCAAGTGAACTCTCAGTTGCTGGATTCCATCCAAGCCATCCAACAACAACTAACAGAAGAATCCCTGGTCCATACTGCATTTCAAGATATGAAAAATAACTTAAGGAATAGACCTAGGTGAGGAGGAGGAAGAAATGAGGATCCACCCCATAACAATACATATTAGGAAGAAGAAGAGCCAAGGAATGAGAACCCCAAACTAATGCTGAAAGAAACATATAATCTTGGGGACAACCAGATGACCGATTGGATTCACATCCCATATGTGCACACTCGCTTTGAGATGAAGCCTCATTTCCTTGCTCTTTTATCCCCATTCCATGGGAATACCAACGATGAACCATACATTTACCTGCAACAGTTCCCTCGCATCTATAGAACTACCCACTACCCTGACATTCTATTAGGTGTAGTGAAGATGACTGCTTTCCCCTTCAGTCTATAGGACAAGGCCCAGTACTAGGTTAATCATATGGGAAAGGTCGAGATGATATTAGAGGAACTCAAGTCTGTATTCTTTCACAGGTTCTACCTCTCGGTCGACTCAACTAGATGCGAGCCAGGATTAGTAACTTTTCTCAGGAAGCTCACGAGTCCATTTATGAAGCATGGGAATGATTCACTGATCTACAAGAAAAGTGCCCCCCCATGACATACCGAGGACCAACTTGGTCTAACACTTCTTCATGGTCCTGAATGTCCCTCTGGTAGAATCCCCCTTTCTGATAAGCAAGAGGTGAAATTCCCTACCTTTTCGGCCTTTCTGGGCCTTTTTTCCATTCTCTAAGCTTCTTACGATAGAATATCTTCTCCTTGGTTTCCTTGCCCATCTTGAATAACTTAGCCACGTACGGTTTCACAAGGGGCCTATTCTCTTCAATAATTCGCTTTCTAAACCAGTGGGCAAGGAAGGGAGCAATTCGGTCTCGAGATAAAGACAGTTGATGCTGCCTGTAGGGGATCCCACTTTAACATGGATGAAGATGTAGCCTGGCAGATTTTTGAAGAAATGAACAAAGGAGGGTCTGCCCTCTCTTCATCATGTGCTTATCAGAGACAATCTCAGGTCCTCCACAAGCTAGAACATGTGGCAACATCCTGCAAGGTAGAGAGATGAGAGCTCCAACCTCAGCATCATTTGGGGCCATCTCTCTAAGGTTGACATTATCGAGAAGCGATCACAAGATCTTGAGAAGCCTGTTGTGATCGAACAGAGGATGCAATACTTGGATAAGGTGGACCAAATCACCAAGCAGTTGGAGCTGCTTATGAGCACCATCATCTCATGCCAGTCGGTGACACCATCATTAGAGATTCTTGATTAGAAAAAAGAATAGACATCACCTCTATAGTAGCCTCAACATAGTCCATAGCAGCTGATGATCCAACATGTGTATTATGTGCAAGCGCCAGAACAGGCCCCGCCGCATCAACAGATAGTAGTCTACCAACCATACTACCTACCATCTTCCGATCTAGCATTCTCGCCGCCACCCCTGATCCAAGAAATCAATGGTGTCTGGAGAAATGATGCATAACTTGCCTGTCCTATTGTATAACCCCAAGGCCAGCCACTAGACAATCAGTCGTACCACCAACCTCGGGTGGTGGCTTTGTACAATCCTATCAGCCTCCACCTTAGTATCAACGTCACCAGTCTCCACAATACCACAATAATAGGAGACAATCATAGTAGTATCCGCAACCACCGTACCATCCGCACCAACCATACCACCAATACGCATTTGCACCTTAGCAACAGTATCCTCCTCCTCCATATCAACATCGATATCAACTCCCTCCTTCTCAGAAACATTACCAACAACAATAGTCTCAGGATCCATATCCGCTACCCAGCATGAGAAGCACGTTGGACCCTCCGAGGTGGTTCCCATGAACTCGAGCCTTGATTGCTTGGCCTAATTGGTAAAGGGTCTAGCAGAAATGACAAATAAGCTGGACGACCTGATGACCACTAAAACTCCAATTTCGGTCTAAGTCAAAGTAAACCAAATAATTTTAAGAGAAATAATCAGGTGGAATGTGATGTCTCGTTTGTGTTCGTAGGTCCCACAAAAGGAGTTATGTACAATTTATGATTATTAAAAAAAATTAAGACTATTCTGTTTTAAGCAAGTTATTTTAGTTGCATACGTGAATGGTATTTATTCTATGTGCTTATGTTAGAATATAATCAATACATTTCTTATTAAGTATGAACATGCCTGTAGTATATTATGCACTCAACTTAGAACTCTATTTCTGTCAGAATGGATAATATTTATAGTTTAGAATATAGAACAAGGATAAATGATGCAATGCATACATTTGGATAAAATTATAAAAAAATGATACAACCAATCAGAAAATCATATATATTATATGAAGCTATAGGAGAAGATATGACATGTGAGAGGTGAGGGAAACCATACAAGCATGATCTTTCCAATATAGTATTTCAATGATAAAAAGAACAGTAATCAAATCAAAAGTAATACAGAGCAGTGGTACCCCGATACACACATTCGCAATATTTCAATTCCGATCGCACTAAGTTCCCGGATAGCGGCAGTCTTCCGACTTGTGAGTCCGAGAAGAGAAATATCACATTCAGATTCAATCACCACAGATGTCACCAATTTCACTAATTTTCATATTATATCCCAAGAAGAGAAAAAGCATATATCATATTATGTATGTACAATAAATTTTTATGACTAAAATTGGTTCTCATACAGAGCCATGGCATCCCGACCAGACCATGAGGACTGACCAACTAGCACACATACTGACTACTCTTATCGAGCTTTCCATGTTCTATTTGATTCTGGTGCGATGCATTCTTTTCTTGTTCCAAGGCTACTAGCTTCTTTAGGTAGAGTCGCAGAGACTCTCTATTCTCCATTTCACATCCGAGGGCTAGGTGGCCAGTTGTTTATCATTTCCCTTATAGTCCGGCACTTGCCAGTATTAATTGGCGGTGAAAAGATGATCGCAAATTGTCTACTCCTACAGCTTGATGAGTTCGACTTGATTTTGGGTATGGATTGGTTATATGCTTATCATGCACTTGTTGGTTGCTTTAGGAAGACATTTGTCTTCAGGATTCCAGATTTACCTAAGTTCACTTTTGAGGGTACTTTACATGACTCCAAAATTGGGTACATTTATGTGTTCAGAGCTCAACGACTTGTTGATCAGGGTCGTGATTCTCACCTTGCATTTGTTCAGAAGGTATTTCATCAGGAGCCGATGATACAGGACATCCGAGTAATATCAGAATACCTAGATGTGTTTCCAGATGAGCTACCAGGATTGCCTCATGAGAGGGAGATCGAGTCCGAGATCACATTGCTACCAAATACACAGCCAATCTCTATGGCACCATATCGCATGACACCAGCTGAATTGAGGGAGTTGAAGGTGCAGTTACAGGAGTTACTTTTTGGGATTCGTGAGATCGAGCACTTCACCTTGGGGTGCTCCGGTTCTATTTGTCAAGAAGAAGGATGGATCCATGAGGTTATGCATTGATTACATGCAACTGAATAAGAGATCGATAAAGAACCTTTATCCTTTGCCATGCATCGATGATTTATTCGATCAGCTCCAGGGATCTTCCGTTTTCTCGAAGATCGATCTTCGCTCAGGCTACCATTAGCTGAGGATTAGAGAGTCTGATATTTCAAAGACTACTTTCAGGGCTCGCTATGGATACTACGAGTTTGTGGTGATGCCATTTGGGCTCACCAATGCACCTGCAACTTTCATGGATATAATGAACATGATCTTCCGTCCATATTTGGACAAATTTGTGGTGGTGTTCATTGATGATGTGCTCATATATTCTCGATGATCTACGGATTGTCTTCGATACATTATGGGAGCACAAGCTATATGCCAAGTTGAGCAAATGTGAGTTCTGATTATCCTAGGTCTCATTTCTGGGCATGTCATTTCTGGAGCAGGCATCGCAGTTGATCATACGAAGATTGAGGTAGTTATGTCTTGGGAGCAACCCAAAACAGTTACACAGATTCGGAGCTTCCCCGGGCTAGCATGCTATTACAAACACTTTGTCAACGAATTTTCACGCATTGCTCGCCCTTTGATACGATTGACACAGAAGGGAGATCCATTCATTTGGGATGATTCATGCGAGCAGGCCTTTAGTACACTGAAGGAGCAATTGACTGCAGTGCCTATTCTTTCTCTTCCTTTAGGCATTCAGGATTATGCAGCCTATACATATGCATCTGGAGAAGGTCTAGGAGCAGTACTGGTGCAGCGAGGCCAAGTGATTGCGTACGCATCATGATAGTTGAGACCGCATGAGTGGAATTATCCCACCCATGATTTGGAATTGGCGGCAGTTGTCTTCACTCTGAAGATCTAGCGACATTATTTATATGGAGTGAATTTCGAGATTTTTACTGATTACAAGAGCCTAAAGTATATCTTTGGTCAAAAGGAGCTGAACATGAGACAACGCAGATGGCTCGAGCTACTGAAGGATTATGATTGCACGATCTCTTGCCATCCCGGTAAGGGAAACGTGGTGGCTGATGCACGTAGTAAGAGAGCTCATGCTGAGGGTACGACAAACTGGCTATATACATGGGAGATGCTTGCAGCTTTGACTGATTGGCGTCCTTAGGAGTGCGCATCCATTTCTACAGTCGTACCTCCACGATTCAGCAGCTTGTGGGATCGCATCGTCGAAGGCCAGAAGACAGATCCTTGGATTCGAGATCGATATATTCGCGCCATCAAGGATGAGGATGATGATTTTGTGGTGACAGAGTCCATTTTATGGAGGGCGGGATGGGTCATTGTGCCCAATGACGACCAGTTACGCAGATACATACTTGATGAGGCATACAGTTCACGGTTATCTATCCATCTAGGTAGCACGAATATGTACCGTAATCTGCATCGACATTTCTGGTGGGATGGAATGAAGTGCGAAGTGGCGCAACATATCAGCAGATGCATGAACTGTCAAATGGTCAAGGCCGAGCACAGGAGACCACCAGGATTTCTGCAGCCTCTCCCCATTCCCGAGTGGAAGTGGGAGAGCATTTCTATGGATTTTGTCATGGGATTGCCGAAGACACTGGATGGCCATAATTTCATTTGGGTCATTGTTGATAGGTTGACCAAATCAACCCATTTCATACCTGTCAACACGACTTACACTCCATCCAGATTAGCCAAACTCTATGTGTAGAATATCATTAGGCTACATGGTATACCACGAGAGGTGGTGTCTGACAGGGATTCGAGATTTACATTGCATTATTGGCATCAGTTCATGTCAGCACTACAGACAGAGCTGAAGATGAGTTCTGCTTATCATCTGCAGACAGATGGACAGAGTGAGCGCACCATACAGACACTAGAGGATTTGCTTCGCGCATGCTCTTTGGAGTGGAAAGGGTCCTGGAAGGACCATCTGCCATTGGTGAAATTCACATACAACAATAGCTATCATTCCAGTATCGGCATGGCACCATTCGAAGCCCTATACGGGCAAAGATGCCTCACACCTCTCAGTTGGCGTAAAGTAGGTGATCATGCTCTCTATTCCGTAGATCTCTTGGAGGAAACTGCGAGAGCTATTGATCTTGTGAGACGGAGGCTTCTAATGGCACAAAGCTGTCAGAAGAGTTATGCGGACCGTCGGAGAAGAGATTTGGAGTTTCAGGTATCCAATACTTTCCTCTTGCTCCTTTTGCAAATTTAAATAAACCTCATACTAATAACATCCCTATAAATTACAGGTGGGAGATTAAGTATTTCTCCGTGTATCTCCCATGAAGGGAATTCAGAGATTTGGTGTTCGTGGAAAGTTGGCGTCGCAATATGTTAGTGGCATACCGAGTAACACTCCCTCCACATCGTTTAGCTATCCGTGATATATTCCATGTACCCAACTTGAGGAAATATGTCCATGACCCTCGACATATCATCAGTTACAAGAATCTAGACATGGAGCCTGATTTGACATACGAGGAGAAGCCGGTATAGATACTTGACCGTGCTGTGAAGAAGCTTCGCAGCAAGGAGAATCCATTGGTCAAGGTGTTGTGGCACCGACATGGTGTTGGTTGCTTTGTCTAATGCTGTTACTTTCAAGAGAAGTAGGACCTTTCCTCCGTTTGCCCCAATCAAGGGAAGGAATAAAGCTTCATCTGGTGAATTATCATCTTCTGCATCAGCTGTGCCAATTGCAGTTCGGGTGAGGAAGAATAATGAGAAGGAGGAGCCATGCTAATTGTCAGTCATCACTATCTCCGTCAGTAGAAATAATAAAAAAATCAGAAAAATAAAAAAAAGAACAAAACGAAGATCACATTCGAAGTGAAGCCGCGCCAGCCATGGAGGAGACATCACCAATAACCGATCCAATGCTAACTGATAGAGCGGAGACTGCCATTTTTGCATGTCCACCAACAACAACACCACCATTTATAGACTATACACCATTTTGTAGTTTGGATGAATATAATATAGGTGACAAAAAATCTATTGTAAATACGAACAATGCTTTTGATTTCAATTATGTAAATATTCCTTTTCCTGATGCAATAGAAAAATCCAAAAAAGTTACAAAAAGAAAAAGTGCATTATCTGATCCATGTGTTGTGGTTATTCTGAAGAATTTGATGTCGAGCTACCAATGATGCAATCCATGGAATACATGCCCATTGTGAAGAAGGGCTTAAAGGGAGAATGTACTGACAAGCGTCGGTCAAATCACAATAACAAACAACAACAAGTAGAGAAGCACGTCCTTACCATGGCTACAATTGCATCCATCAACAACCTCCCTCAGAAGAAACCAGACAAAGGAGCGCCTTTAATCATGTGCGAGATTTTTGACCAAGTCTTCAAGCGAACTCTTTTTTCCATTAACCTAGTGGTCTCATCATTACTACAAGAATTCAGGCTGCATCAACTTAAGAAAACACATATGATCCTTTAGTTCATTGATCGATCCACCAAGCGAATGGTTTGTTGGAAGACACTATTGTAAAGGTGCATGACATGGAGTTCTTGTGGATTTTGTAGTCCTTGATATGGACTCCCCTACACCATTACTCTAGACCCCAATTATCCTTGGATGACCATTTTTACGAACTACAGAGGTTGTGGTTGACTATGGTCTGGGAAGATCACGTTAAGCTCAACCAAGAACATAGTTACCATAGGCATGGTTAGTGATCTAAATGTCGTATCTGATGAAAGTCATGCAACACCACCTGAAGGAGACTATGCCTTTATTGCAGACATAAGAGATACAAAACTCTCTTTGAATGACACATGGACCCCCCCTCTCTCATGAGGAGAACTAGGCAAGCACAGTCGACATAAGCTCCGATATCACTTGGGAGACATATTCCAATTTGCTGATGCATCTATTTGATTTAGAAGATTCATGCTAGTTCGAACATGATGATTTCATTGCAGATTTGTTCGGCACATTATCAGTTGAACCACAAGTCACTGAGGTGAGAAGTACCTCCAAATTTTTAGTAGATCATCCACCCACCATCATAGTTTCTAAAGTTACTTAGAAGCAGACCGCATCAGAACCCGAATTGAAGCCACTTTAAGTAGGCTCAAGTATGCCTTCCTTGCAGGTGTAAAAAATATGTATCTGGTTATCATCAGCAATAGGCTAACCCTGATCAAGAATCTTGACTTCTTAAGGTTTTAGAGAAAAATCGCAAGGCATTTGGTTGGCATGTATGATACCTCCGTGGGGTAAATCCTGCCATGTACTCACACCATATTTACTTGGAAGAATATGCCAAGTCATCCTGAGAGTTTCAAAGAAGACTGAACCCAAATATGCGAGACGTGGTCATGAAAGAAATCATGAAATGCTGTGACACAGGCTTCATTTATCCCATCTCCGATTCAAAATGGGTAAGCTCTCTTCATGTAGTTCCAAAGAAATTTGGGCTTACCATGGTTACAAATGAAAGAGGAGAGGAGATTTCTACTTGGGTATTGACATCGTAACACACATGTGTTGACTACCGTTGCCTCAATGCAGAAACAAAGAAGGACCACTTCCCCTTTCCTTTTATTGATCAAGTACTGGAAAGATTGTCGGCAAGGAGTTCTTATGCTTTTTGGATGGGTACTCCGGGTACAACCAAGTGGCAGTCATTCCCGAAAATCAAGAGAAAACTATCTTCACTTGCCCTCTCAGCACCTATGCTTTCAGGAGAATGCCCTTTTGTCTGTGAAATGCATCTGCCGCATTCTAGAGATGCATGCTTGCAGTGTTTGTTGCTATGGATGGCAGTTTTCTTGAGGAATTCATGGATGACTTCTCCGTTTATGGTGACAACTTTGATTCTTGTCTTCAAAACCTAGACAGAGTACTTCAGAAATGTTGACAAGTCAATCTCATACTATCTCAAGAGAAAAGTCAATTCATGGTTACAGAGGGGATTATAATGGGTCATGTCATTCCAAACATGGTATGGAAGTCAACCTGGCAAAGGTGAATGTGATTTCCAATCTAGATCCACCTTAGACTATTAGAAATGTGAGGTCATTCCTGGGGCATGTGGTTTCTACTGGAGATTCATCGGAGATTTCAGCCGCATCGCCTGACCTCTCACAGAATTGCTGTGGAAGGAGATCGAGTTTAATGTTGATCAGCAGGTTCTCCTTTCATTCAATTAACTAAAGGAACTAATCACTCAAGCTCTAGTCCTACAACTGCCTGATTTGTCTCTTCCTTTTGACATCATGATAGATGTGTTAGACTTTGCAGTTGGGGCTGTTCTAGGATAAACGAAAGACAAGATACCTTATGCCATTCGCTATTCTAGCAAAACATTAGATGAAGCTCATAGAAATTACACTGTCACAGAAAAAGAATTGCTAGCTATGGTATTCACCCTTGAGAAGTTCAGATCCTATCTACTTGATCTAAAGTTACCATCTATACAGACAACTCTGCTATCCAGTACTTACAACAGAAGAATGATGCATCTTTGACTGATCAGGTGGATCCTTCTCCTCTAGGAGTTTGGTTTGGAGATTAAAGTCAAGCTTGGGGTTCAGAATGTGGTAGCAGATCACCTCTCTAGAATTTAACAACAACAAACTCCACTGAGCAGTGCACCCATCACAGACACCTTTCCTGATGACATTCTGGCTGTGGATTCACTCCCTTGGTATGTCGATATTGTGAACTACCTCATTTCCGATGTAGTCCTGCAAGATTGGACAAATATCAAGAAGGAAAAATTTCTATCCCGAATCTATTTATACCAATGGGAATATCCACTTCTATTAAGGGATGGAGCATATGGCATTTGGAGACGGTGTATCCCTCAAGAGGAGAATCATAGTGTCCTTGAGCATTGTCCCTCGCTCGAATCTGGTGGACACCACTCTAGAGATATAATGCCATCAAAAGTACAATAGTGTGGCCTTTGGTGGTTGACACTATTTAAGGATGCTACAACATTTGTGATGAACTGCACTGTCTGTCAGAGATTGAGAGGCACCCTTACAGCTAAAGATTCAATACCCCAGATGTTCATTTAGATTTCAGATGCATTCGATGCTTGGGGCATTGATTTCATGGGACCCTTTCCCAACCGTCAGGGATTTTGGAACATCCTTCTCGCCGTTGACTACATGAGTCGCTGGGTTAAAGCTATCCCCTCTTGAGATCGTGACAACTGTATAGTTTGTCAGAACCCGAGAGAGAACATCATTTCACGATTCGGGGTTCCAAAGATTCTGATATCAGATGAGGGTAGTCACTTCATTAATAGAGAGGTCAGAAAATAAGCAGAAGAGTACAACATCAAGAACTGAGTCATATTTCCTTATCATCCTTATACCAATGGCATGACATAAATTTCAAATAGAGAAATCAAGATGATTTTGTAGAAGCTTGTGAAGCCCAGCAGAAAGAATTGGTCCCAACTCTTGGACTCCGTATTTTGGGCATACAGAACCTCTAACAAGTCTCCCTTCATGTCGCCCTAACATCTCATGTATGGAAAGTCATGCCATCTGCTCATACCGATCCATAAATCATTATGGGCAATCAATATCTGCAACTTGGACTCACGAAAAGGTAGTCAGAAAAGAAAAGAGGATATGAACAAGCTCTTGGGATTCCGAGACTATGCTTATGATAACACATTGATGTACAAAGAGAAGGTTAAACACTTGCATGATCAACACATCAGATGAAAGACCATCAAGACTGGACAGAAAGTGTTGCTGTTTGACTCAAAGTTGAAGATATACTCCGTCAAATTAATGAGTAAATGGACGGGGCATTCATAGTGAAAGAATTGCAAGCCAACGGAAGCAACATGATATCATATTTGTCAGCTAACACACAACCATTCATCATCAACGGTCAGTTACTAAAGCCGTACCTTGAGCATGGTACTTTCTTGGTTGTTGCCGACTCAGTTCAAGTGATATGCAATGAAGAAGCCTCCACAACCTCAACAGCATCGAAAGATTCATATAACATTCCCAAAAAACATTTCCTCTAGTTTTCTTCTATTTGGTTGCATGTTCTATTTTCTGCTTTGTTTTCCTCACTCATCGCTTCTATACTTAGGATATGCTTCATCCTACTATAGGTGGGATGAGCGATCGTATATGTTCATTCTTTGATCTCCTTACATGTATTCTCTCCTATTGATATTTTCTATCTATACTTAAGGATATCCTACCCTAAGTATAGGAGGAGGCATATCGAGTTGTTATTTGTTTATTTCCACCCTCGACCCTCCCTACCATGTGTACAATCTGCTATATTTAGGATTATTTGATCCTAAGTATAGGGGGAACATTCAACTTTTTTTGTTTATTATTCTTTAGTTGTTGTAGTATAGGCTCTCTTATACTTAGTATGAGTTATGTCTTTTTTTCTCTTCGATCTATGAGGACATATCTCAACCTAAGTATAGCAATGTTATATATACAATGTGTATACTTTAGCCATAACTCGTACTTTCGTATTTTTAATAAGTATGGCTAAAATACAGTTAATTAAGTGTAAATAACATACTTGTATAAAATCCATTTAAACACTTTGTATATAGCGATTAATAAATCAGGAAAAAAGTTTTGAAAATATTTGAAAAATAGTTTGGAAAATTCTTTGAAAAATCTTTTAAAAACTGCTTGGAAATGTTTTGCAAAATGTTTTTAACATTTGTAAAATTGTTTTGGTTTTAAAAATTTATTTCTTTGTTTGAATTAAAAAGTTTTGAAAATCTATTTGAAATGTTTGAAAAATGGTTGCAAAAATATTTTGAGAAATCTATATATACTTTTGAAAAAAATCTTTACAAAGTGATTTTCAAACTTTGTAAAATGATTTTAAAAGTTATTTGTCAAATTAGTTTGCAAAATAAAATTTTCATAATGTTTTCAGAGATTCTTTTCAAATTATTTGAGAACTATGTAAGTAATTTAAACAAATAAAGATTCTTTACATACCTTGTATAGACAATCCTGTAAATTCTGCTAACCCAACCCCTGTAGATAAAAGGATGTACACCTGTGTAAATAGCTGCACATGCTACCTCTTTGTTCCAAAAACCTTCTATTTTCGAAAAATCCCTAAAAATTTGCAAAATCGAAAATCCCAAAAACATTTGCAAAAAACTTTTCAAAAAATTGCATAAAAATTGAAAAACTTTTCAAAAATTTGTAAAAAGTTGAAAATTAGAAAAATGCATCACTAAAATATTTTTCTTGCATATAGAATTCACATTTTTCATAATAAGTTAGAAAATTGAACGTGTCCAAATATAGTGTGAAGATTAGAGCTTGGAATAGACCTCAATGCACTTAATTTCAGAGGAACCCATTGAAAACTGGAAGTGGATATGTTTCAGGCCACCATGACTTTTTTCTTTAGGTTCCATAAAACTATGTTCGTGAGTCAATTAATGTGCTTAAATAGAACTCTTCATATCATCCGTAAGACTCTTGAGACAATGAATTAACTGAAAACCTCGCATCTAGCACTTAGCTCAACTCAGATGGATTGTTGAAAAAACTTGGAGTCTAAGTCGGGATGATGCAAGGCTGCTTCGTCAAGGGTGGCTCAAGAACCATTCTCAGGGATTGCTGATGAAGGTATTACAATCCACTTCTTTTGGTAACAATGGTATCTAAATGTTGGAGATGGATTGAGACAATGCTTTGGACGAGGAATGGTCTACCGACGCAACTTTTTCCAAGACCCCAAAAGATGGGTGGAACAAAAATATGATATATCCACTAGGGCATAAGAAAGAATGCAAAAGCTATAAAAAGTCAACAAAAATATCCAAAGAATCCTATACAAAAAATTCTACAAAAATTTGAGCTTCAGAAAAGCTTGCTTCTTGGTGAAGAATTGATATACTAACCGACTTCATAAGGGAATGAAAACTACATTAGTCCATTTCCACTTCTTTTTCCATTCTTATAACTTCTTCCCCATTTAGTTGTTAAGATCGAGAGAACCTAACCTTAGAAGGGAATATCTGTCTCCACGAGGATGAGTTACCATGAGAGCAGATACCTTGATGGTTCAACGATTTTGTTTGGGAAGAGCTGAACAAATTCACACACATGGTTCTATCATTTCAAGGTAGGAAGAGTATGTGACTGAGAGGATGGTTCTGACCTGGCTATGAATTGAACTGAATGATAGAAGTATGGAACCTAAGTGCTATTATGTCTCATTTCCTAACTTCCATGTGGTTCCGAACACTCCATTAATCCAAGCGCATTCTCTGAGACCCAAACTTTGTTTATTAAGACTATTTTAAAAGTCAACAATTATTCCAAGTCGTTTCTTTTTCTTTTTTTCTTTTTATTTTTTGCACTCATTGTGTAAGTGTTTTCTAGGGACTAGCAAAGTCAAGTGTAGGAGGTGATGAATCTCCATTTCACCACCTTTATTCTTTCATTTTGGAATATAAACCCTAGCTAAATACATGTAAATATCATTATTTTGCACAAATTAACATTCACTATTTATTGTAACGATTGTATAAATTATAATGTTTAAAGCTAAAATAAAAGAAGAATGAAAAGAAAAACAATAAAATGCCAAAGGGATTTTATGACCCTATACCTCGAGACCAAGTGAAGAATTGAGTTGGTTGGAATAAATTAGGGGGAGATAAGGGCTAGAAGCACTTTAAAAACCGTATTATTTTATTCATTAACAATTCATTTTTGAGACCCATTTTATTCTCAATTATTTATACCTCAAATCAATAAAATTTGTACATGAAGGTTGTAGATAAAAATGTATAAAAAAATACAAAATTTACTTCACACAAAAATAATACCCACTGTACATTTTATACTCAGAATAAAAAGATAAAACCCAAACTTCCCACACCATATCATCTCGATAAAAACTCAAAATGCATTAAAATCACCTTTAACTGTATGTAACTTTTAATAAGCTATTTAATGAAGGTGGTTTCACTTAATTTGGAGTTAAGATGCAAAAGTTAGGTTTTTGGACCCCTATTGTACAATATACCCGAATAGAATATTCTTTTTATCTATTCTTTATAATTTTTATAATTTTATAAATATTATTTAAAATACATGTACATATTTATAATTGAACAAAACACTAAAGAAAACACAAAAATAAAATAGTCCATATAAATACTTAGATAACATACCTATACTTATACCTATATAAAATAATTATATTTATTTAGCTATAAAAATGACATCACAAAAATACAACAAAAATCTATTTATGTATATAAAAATAAGTTATAAATATATAAATTATGAGAATGAAATAATAAATCAAAAATACAAAACAAAAATAAAATATACATAATATAAGTAAACATACCTATAAATAAAACCCTAAAAGTAACCTATAATAAATGAACCCATAAAAATAAATAAAAAATGCATAAAAATACTATATAAAATTAAGTATTTTTTATTTTATAACCTAAAATTAATAAATTTTTTATTAATTATATTCATTTCACAAGGCATTTCTACCTAGCTTTTTTCTGGTTGGTCCACGTGGACCAACCATAGTCATTCTTTTGTTGACCCAGGTCAACATGCTCTTCCCCGCCTCTGATGTATGTTAGAGCCTCGAGACCCCCACATCCTCGAATTTTCTAGGCCACCCTGTGCCTCCATTTTCCTCGAGTCGTTTATAGATTTTGATCACATCCCGATCGCCATCCTTGCCTACTCGTTAGATTCGCTTGAATTGCATTATGCCATGAATAAATCTCGATCAAAGATCAACTGAAACTTTATCTATAAATAAAGAACCCATTCATTCTTTCATTCCTTGACCCTCTCTGAGCTTTGTAGTGCTTCGAGATGGTGCGTGTGAGTTTGCCAGTGAATGAGGCTGCTTCCTTGAGGCTTGAAGCATCGCAACAGGAGGAGAGGAGGTCCAAGGGGCGCTCTGGTAGCGTCCTACTCCTTGGCTTCTCGGACAGGTAAGATGTGCACATTTTCATTTCTCAGGTAGACTTTGGTGCACATTTTTATTTCTTAAGTAAAATTTCTTTTTGTCACTTCACTTCCACATTTAGTTTTTTCATTATATCAATAGGGTAGGTAAATTTCGAATTAGTTTAATCGCCTGGAGATTGACTTTAGGCAGTGTTCCGCTAGTAATCGCCTTGTTATCGACCTCTCTCCACACCATGTCACTCCCTATTCATTGCTTCATCGATCCGTCTCATTTCTCCCTTGAATCGAGCCTTTATTCGAGGAGATCGAAGCTCCATCTTTCATCCTCGTCAGAGCTACACCCACCTCACCGTTCATGAGGTTCCAGATGTCCTTTTTTGGGCCAAGAGGAACCTCTCAAGTCACTGAATATTTTGTGCAGATCTAGCCTCCTAGAGAACCACCAGGAGCCTTGATTCGAGGCATTTTGAACCTCCCAGGCTGCCTAAAGCTCAACCTTCTTGTCCGGTCTCCATCGATGAGACATGGATATTCTGGAGGTCCCTACTGATGCGGAATGGTTCAAGGAATCTACGTAACCTTTTGGTGTGAACATTGGTGCCCGAAGTCGGGTGGAATCGGAGATCGAAGCTCAACCTCTCGGTTGTTCTTTGTATTCTTGCTAATGCTTCGGATACCGTCAGATCAGGAGGCCTCTCCAGTTCTAATCTCTGCCCTTGGATCTAGACCGAAGTGATGTGCAACCTCAGTCGTCCAATACGCTTTAAAAGATCCCCGACCACCAGATGGCACAGAAATATGGTTAATTTGCACCGTACACCCCTCTATTTCCATTATTTTAATTTAGTACTTAAATATTCATATGGAGTGTAAATAATATTGTAAAATTTGCATATATCCCCCACACTTTCATGCATTTACCCATGTGTCAATTCCAGCTCAGCTCACATGGCTTGCCACATGAGTTGGGTATTTTGCAGGCATGTCCCTCTTGTTTATATATTTCATTTTAATACATAAAATTGTAAATTCAGTGTTGAAAGTTTTGCAAAAATTCTAGAAATGACCCTAACTTGTATCTATTTACAAAAAGGCCCTTCTATGGCATTTTTAGTATATATATTTTGTGAAAAAATGCATGTATGCCCTTGTATTTTGTAAAAGGTTATGGAAGGAATGAAATGTTTACTTTAATTGCATAGAGGTCCCTGCTAGTTCGTTGAATTTTACTTTCTTGTTTATTTTTGTTAAAAATAGCCCTGTTTGTATGTTATTTTGCAAAATTTAATGTCTGCCATGAATGACATATTTTCATGCTCTAATTTTTAATTTACGTTTATTAGTTTTATGTATTTATTAAAATTCAAACAATGAGCATTAATTCCCTGTTTAGGTTTAAAAGTCCAAAAAAATCAAAACGCCTTTAAAAATTACAAAAATTCCAATATGCTTATTATTACTTACATTGACTCTAGACAAAAAATCCCTAAAAATAGAAAATAAAACAAATTTAAAATCTTGAAAATTTAGTAAAAAATGGAAAAATCATGAAAATTTCCAAAAATTTTGTATATTTTTTATTGTTTTTATGTATTAAAGTTGATTTGAATATTTTTGACACTTTTTGCTATTTTTAACCTTTAAATCAATTTGACCTATTTATTTAATCCTTAATTGAAATGTTTTTATTTTAAAAATACCTAAAAATTTGCAAAAATTCTTGAAAAATCACAAAAAAACATTTGGAAATAAAAGAAACCAAAAAACCAAAGTTGATTTGAATATTTTTTGACACTTTTTGCTATTTTTAAACTTCAAATCAATTTGACCTATTTATTTAATCCTTATTTGAAGTGTTTTTTTTAAAAATACCTAAAAATTTGCATAAATTCTTGAAAAATCACGAAAAACATTCGAAAAATAAAAAAAACCAAAAAACTATTTTCATGTATTTGTGGATATGTATAGATATATATGCCATATACTATCTATGTGTGTACATATACATACACATTATCTATATATTTATATTATGTTTGAATATACTTTATATGAATATATTTTTATTTTATTTTTAAAAATAAAAAAGAAATAAAAAATGTACAAAATTAGAAACCTAAATAAAATAAAATAAAAATATAATATATAAACTTTTTTTGCATTTGATTGTCTTTCTTTCTTTCTTTTATCTCCCTACATATATGTATATATATAATAATATATCTCTCTTATTATTACTAAATTACCTATATACATATATGCACTATTAATTTGATGAAAAATTAAAAAGAATATTTCAAGCAAAAAGCCCATATAAAAAGGATTAAAAGACAAGTATGTACATAACTCACATTGATTAGCAATAATCATAGGCTACCTAGTTGGCTATCTGTGGTTTGACCTCTAAATGATTGCATGCTATACATTTTTGTTTATAGAATATAATAATTGTGCCTCACATCTGCTATTCGATGCTTATTTTTACATTGTGGGTACTTGTTGATTTGATCGCTTGAGTGATCGGTCGCTTGACGACTATGGTGCCGCCTTGTGTGGACCACAAGACCGGTGCAAAAGGCGATTTCATCAAGGAGTCACTAAAATACAAACCTTTTCATCACTCCCTCGGAATGGAAGTGTCATGGTTATATAATCATTTATGATCACAACCTCGAGTATTCCTAATACTTGTACATCCTTCATACTGGACTACCTAGAATAAACTCGAAGTTTTAGATCACTTTTAGACTGTCTTCTTCAGGGTTTTATCATTTAGTTTCTTATTTGATCATTGGGAGTTAGTATTGATCATATACTTTCCAAAAGCATATATCATACCTATGTGTTCATCATATAATTTCCAAAAGTATATATCATACCTACAAATTTAGTTAAGATTCCAAAGTGAGATGATCGTGCATGGAATTTGATCCCAATATCTCATGAGTAAGCTCATATATTTCTGTTCAATAATGAACCTAGATGATCCATTTGATATTGTATTACTCGTATGCCCTTGTATGCACACCATCTCACCATTGTATAGACCTTGAATAGGTCATCAACCTATTAGTCTGCCAATTGTACATACTCAGACATATGTAACACATGTGTCTCCGTTTAGAGGATGTGTGACTATATCGTGAGTATACAATATATGTCTTGGTTATCTCAATCTCGTTAAGTGATCTCTTTGACCTAACTAATCTTTAAATCTCTATTTTTATGTAGAGGACCTGCATCAAGATGTTGGTCAGATATCTGCCTTTAGAGAAGGACTCCCTTTTCCTTCTCAGGTTGGAGATCCTTTCTTAACAATTATTTGATGGTTCTTGATGAGTCCTTAATCAAACTCTTTATATATCATCCAAGCACCAGCCTCTGTGATTCAACATTTGAATCAACAGTTGCATGATCACTAAGATGGGCATGGTGCATAACCATAATTGTACTAAGGGACCTATTATGTAAATTATTTATTCTTTATTTCACATTAATGAACGATATATGAAAATATTTATTTCATAATTGCTTGTTATGGGCTCACGTGTCCAAAATCTCCACTAACCCATAGAGCCATTAATGGGATAATATTAAATCCACACTTATGTGCTAAACTTAAGTTGTTTAGATAAATAACTTTGTATGCTGACTAGTCACTCTGTTCTCGAAAGATTATGCCAAGTCCTTTTACAAATTGCATATCCCCCAGTAATAGTGCTCACATCCAATGTGGACGCTGCATCTTACGTAACCAATACTCAATCTTGTCAAAATAGTTATTGCACCTTTGTTACTATAACTTGATAATTATTATAACTAGTAAGTGCTACACGTATGCCTGGAGATCTATATCTCCTTGATTAAGACATAGTCTTAGTAAGGTATATGTCGGTAAGATATTTAAATTACTATCTATAATGTCTTAATTTCTTAAAGAAAAGACTTTGAGATTACTTTATCAATAACTTGTGATTTTAAAGGTGTTGATTTTACTGCACTTTAGTGTTTTATCTCCATAGTAGGACTGGTAACATTTTACTACTCATACTGCATGGCAGACATCTGGTCTTTTATACATGTCTAGCATACACCAAGCTTCCCATAGCTGATGCGCTAGGGCATGTAGCATTGTATTCATATCCTTAACTCTTTGAGCTTCTATCCCTTAAGACAGTCAGAACCATATCTTAAGGGAAAGAAGCTTTCCTTGAAGTTTTACCAAAAATGGAATGCATACAAGGTGCACCACTAACGTGATGGTCTCAATGCCCTCTCCTCTTTGCTTCTGAACAACTTTAGAACTAAGATACAAGAGGCATCCTTGATGTAATATCACAAGGATAGAAAATTCAGATCATAAACACTTATTATCATCCTTATATCATTCCAAATGATTAGGATTTTATCTACATTTAGCACGATGAACACAATGACACTTCCACTAAGCTTCACATGGTTCATCAAAATTTTATTTGAAATCAAAACCTTTATAATTTCATCAAATTAGATGTTCCAACTACGAGAATTTTATTTGAGTCCATAGATGAAGTTCACCTTACGTTCTCCAACAATGAAGCCATGGGGCTACTTCATATGAATATCCTTGTTGAGATATTCATTGAGTAATGCAATATTGAATTCCATCTTCCAGATGTTATACTAAAGTTGTGTAGATACAATTAGAAATATTCTGATGGGTTTAAGCATGGTTATTAGAAAGCAGGTCTCATCGCAAGCGATGTATCCTTTTTATGTGTAGCTCTTGGCTACGAGACATACTTTGAAGGTTTCTACCTTCTCATCAAGTTCCCTATTTCTCTTGAAGATCCATTTACACCCAATGGGTTTGATCCCTATAGGTAGATCCTAGAAGGCCCATACACAACACTGGTGTATGAAATATACTTTAGACTTTATTGCTAACATCCATCTTTGCATGTCATGATTTATAGAAGCTTCATCATATGAAGTTTGATCATTGCCTGATTTCTCTAGTACATGGAATTCGTACCCTCTAGGTTGTATTACCTCCCTCAAATTGATTTGAAGAGGTATGAGTATTTCATCTTTAATTGTCCTTTTAGTTTCTGATTCTAGGAGCTTCATTATTCTCTCAAGATTCAATGAGCCCCATTACTTCATTCTTATTTTGATTCTCAAGAAAGCCATTCTCTTAGAATCATATTTTTAGAGATGAAATTTTTTAAGAATCTCAAGGTCATAAAGTAGGTATATGATATCATCCGTTATTTTCCTAATGAAGTAGCACTCTCACATGCAAGATTCCAACTTTCTTGTGTCCATGTTATAGCATGGACAAAGCAACCTTTAAATACTCTAGTGTATGACAATAATCTTGGTTCAAAACCATAGCTCACGAGAAGGTTTTGTGTTCATATTTGCATGGAATCTTATTAAGTGTGTGTGTGTGTGTGTGTGTGTGTGTGTGTGTGTGTGTGTATATATATATATACTGTAGCCTCTACTGCATATATACCTAGAAACAAAGAGGTAATTATGCTAAGTGTCATCATTGATCAGATCATGTCTAACATGATCCAATTGCATCTCTTTACAACTCCATTGAGTTAAGATGTATTTGGAAGGGTAAGAAAGGAATGATATTCCTTTCTCTATAGGGTATTCCTTGAATTCATCTAATAGGTACTGGATACCTAGGTTCGTTCAATACTTTTTATTTTCCTTATGACTTTGTTCCTCAACAAAAATTATGAAATCTTTGAATATTTCAAAGTTTTCTAATAGGTAAAGGTAGAAATACCTTGGATATAACATATCATTAATGTTCATTATGATATAGAGGGTCCACATACATATGTATGAGATCTTGAATACGTTGGCATCTTACATTATTCCCATAGAAGGGTGCATCAGACATTTAACTTCTAATACAATATCCACAAGTATGTAATATTTGAATTTTCAAACAATATAAAGTTCTATCTCTTAATAGTCTATTGATCTTATCAATAGACATATGTCCAAGTATTGATGCCAGATCATTGTCAAATGATCTTCATTCTCCTATTGATCTTTTGGGGTTTAAATTTTTAGTATTAGAAATGTTAATGAACCATTCATTAATATTCTAATTTAGTAGAGTCCTCTAGATGTTATATTACTATCTAATACATATATCTGTCATAACTCTTTATGATAGGTCTATTCAAAAATGTATGTCCATTTCTTATAAGTTTAGAAATAAACAATGAGTGTATTCTATTTTTAGGTCATAAAGACATTCTCTAAGACTAATGGTTCTCCCACTGAAAATGTGAAGTCTTTCTATCTAATGGAGATTTTTGCAAAAATTGCATCAACTCCCATGTGGATGACTGTTAAACCTTAAGATCAAATTTTCCAGTCTTCTAAAACATATGCAACCAATTGCAAGTGTTATTAAAAGAAGGATATATACTTATTAACTTCAAATCTTATCTAATAAGTAAGTCAATGATGATATGTAGATGTAGAATATCCTGATGCACCATCCGGGTCCTTCTCTAAGGATCTTAGAAAGTCTAGATAGTCACACTATCAATACATCAGCTGCAGTAATGACATTCATCCAACTCTTTGTATGACATATGTATGGAAGTCATAGAAGTACAATCAACTCTTTGATTCTCCTTCTTACATGGATTAGACCATGCTTCCACCGCGATTCCTTAACATTTAAACAACCATTGCCTAAGATAAACAATCTCATAAATTGAACATGTCCTCAAGGGACGATCTCATAAATTGAATATGTCCTCAAGGGACTTCAATATAAGAATATTTCAACATTTATATTACTTCATCATATTCATTCAATTTGAATAATATGACTTATAGACTTGAGTAGAAATTGCAGAATGATGGCATTCATCATATCCGCACTTATCCCAACACAAAAAAAACTTAGGTTCAGACAACTACTCAAACATATTGAGTACATCAGCTCTTACCGAGTCACAATTCTGCATAGTGCAGCGAACCGTGTCATTCATATGTTTGCCAAAACATCTTCTTCAATTTTAAGAATGATCTTTACAATTATGATCATCACCGACATGATACTTACAAAGCACACTCCATGAGAGATCAAAATTTTAGAGACACACAAACCATAGGTTGTTGTCCTATTGTCTATTTAATTGCCAATCCTCATAGTCATTAGGAAAATTGCACAGTGCAACAACATACACTGTCCAACTACAACTACTACACCTTAATCATGGATCCAATCCATGATATTATATTGGTTATGATTGAGTATAGTTTTGAGCGTTTTTAATGAAGGTTATATAAAATAAGAAAATTTACATAAATAAATTCTTTGATTGTTGTTATTAATGTTTTAAATCAAAGTTGTATTGCCTTTTAATCTCTAAAAGTTCATTCCCTTATTCGCCTTCCGAGCAAGAGATATATTTGCTGATATATCTCTAGCAAGATCCGGGATATCCTTTTTACCTTTGTTACATCCCAATAATATAAGAAACTCCAACTCAGATAAAAAGAAGCAGAACTCATTCTGCCTTATAAGTGTAACTTGCATTTCCCAATTCGATCTGTAACACCCAGACCCACCACCCCTGAGAAGATGTTGACCTATTATTTATTGAATCAACTACCAATAGGAATAGAACTCGCTATGCACAATCGAATATCACCTCAATAATATACGGGGAACCAATATTGGGGTCACTATGTATACGACCTTACTCTTTCGAGAAACAAAAGGGTTCCATCCATTCATGCTTGTATGTAGGAGCTACCACTTCGGACAAGCGTCTCCAACATACAATCCATGGAGGCCTGAACCTTTCTCCTTGACGAGAGACCAGGGATGTCATTTATATGATACTCCATATACCAATCAAATTTAATTAATCATTATTAATTACATTCATTATGAATAACAACTCTATTCATAATAGACTATTTATTTTAACTGAATCTTATTACTTTAATCATACTAAATCAATTATCAATCTAATTCAACCAACAAACAATTAGGGTTTGCTTGATATTACTATAGTATACACAACCACAAGTATGTATTATTTTGTATTTTAATAATTACAATACATCTTGACTTACTCATATTATTCTTTCCTAAAAAATGGATCCGTCTAGTACACTCGAGTTATGATGGGAGGGAACATTACTTGACATGCAAGGAACTAACTAAGAAACCAAGCTAGCATACCTGGACTAGACACCTTCACCATTCCGATTGAGAACAACACAAAATAATGTCAATGTACATGCAGTTTTATTGATCAACTTTGATGATCAACATGTTACTATACTGTAATCACTCAGAAATATTAGGCATCTTAAAACATTTTTGAGATCCTAAATTTCTAACCATATCAAGAAAACATGTTCTTTATTTTGCATGTAAAAGTTGTCATGCAACAAATGTAGGATAAACTAGGGTTTTTACCAAGAAACATACATTCAATGGACATTAATGTCTAATCAATTATTTTCATAAATATTAAGCATCAATTTAATCAAGGCATATTCATACTTTCCATTTTCATTGAATGACAAACTCATTAAGCAAGGAGACTTGATGATCCAATCATCACCCGACCCATCTCCACTAAATATGGAATATCTAGAGCAAACATAGTCGGAATCACGCGAAATAAATTCAAGAATTTTGCTGGTTTGATTCTATAATTAATTAGACTATTTATTTTAAATTTTATGATAGGTAAATAGTTACATGCAAAATCAATTTCGTACGAACTCTTCGAATTTTTATTCATGCACTTTGGTGCCAACAATTGGCTAATGTATTGGAGACATATTTAGACATTCTAAATATATTTTTTAACCAAAAAACACGTCTATATAATTCATAAACAATGGATTTTTTTAACAAAAAAATTCGAAACTTGCATCTCATGAAAAAGGTCAGTCCCCACACATTCAATATACAAAACCTCATCCACCTAGGATTTTTGGATCACATCCAAGACTTTGAGGAAGGCTTTTATAAAACTTTAAGGCTAAGGTTTAGGCCTTAGTACATCACAGAAGCATGAAGATTGCATCATATGCGATCAAGAGCGAATAGTCATACTAGTTGCTTGAGGTAATGGAAATATAAAAAATAAAGATATGAAAGCACATGATACAAGAACACTTCTCGAATTGTTTCATCAAGACCACATGAGATCAGGCTTACCTCTTGAAGAGTGATTATGATCCTTATAGCTTCTAAGGGAAAAATTCTCCTAACTAAAGTCTGATCCGATGAGAGTGCACTTACATGTGCGATGATGAGTCACTCGCTTTCTGCAATCCCGACCAACGATCCAAGCAAAGAACCTCCTGATTTTAACACAAAAAAATCATTTTCTTCTTCACGGGCATGTGGCATAGACCGAGTTTCTCGAGTGATTAGTTTGACATCACAACATTGAGATGACAACAATCGCGATCTCCATTAAGGTTGGAGAGAGGGAGTGGACGTAGAGAGAGAGAGAGAGAAAGTTTTGTTAATGCAACCATTGCATGAAACTTATGTAAAGAGGGATAGGGCTAGCATCTCTTTTATACTATTTTGGAATTCCATGGATCCCAATCCATGTGCTCACACTAATCAATGGTTTAGATTGATTTGTGTTACTTTGCATGGATCTCAATCCATGTGCTCTCACTGATAAATGGTTAAAGTTTATTTATTTGTGTTTCCTTTTAGTTTACAATAAACACAAAAAATGCAAAGAGATAATTGGAAAATAATTTCCAAATCATCTCAATTAAAATAAGAAATCAATAGATGGAAGATTATTAAGAGAGCTCATCCATATACTAAAAATCGGCTGAACATCCACCATGGGTGAAACAACCCATGGACGTTCACTCTAAGGTGGAATGAGTCAAAAAATTAATTATACAATATATTATTAAATTGAATAATTGAATTATCACCAAATAGTTTCAAATTGTTTATGATAAATGCAATTATAACATTGATCATTGAGAATTAATTTCTTCCAACTAATACTTAATGTATATCATATTTATATTAAATTCTGTAATGTGAATCCAATCCACATTAACATATAAATTGCGAACCTCATTCACAAATAACTCTCTCCAAGATATTATGAATCATATCCACATTATACATGATTATTGTGTATAGTGTTATCCACTTTAATAATATCCATGATAATTAAATCCAATATATCTCCATCCATACATTAATTGTGATAATTAAACTCTATTTAATTATTCAAATTTCCAGTGCTAAGATAAAATTTCTCATGGAACAATTCTCAAACTCTTTCAAGAATTGTTTGCCTTCTCCTCAGATACTTGGAGATAAGGTTAGGGTGATTATACAATCCATGTATAGTGACATGTATGTTGAGTTCATATCTCAAATCCAAATCATGGGAACATATAATATATATTTTATTAAATCAAAATAATAAATTTAATTTTCTCATTATATCTGAATCGTATTAGATATATGTCCAACATTTGGACTAAGATTATATTACTTCTCTACTGAGAGGAGTCACTAAAATCCAAACCCGTTTGATCACTCCATCGGAATGGAAACATCATAGTTGTATAATCTTTTATGATAACATCACCCTCGAGTTTACCTAATACTCATATGTTCTACATACTGGATGACCTAGAATAAATCATAAGTTTTAGATCACTTTTAGACTGTCTACATCAGGGTTTTATGATTAAGTTTCTCAATTGATCATTGGGTGTTGGTATTTATCATATACTTTCCAATCCGACATCTTCAAAACAAAAGGAAAGATGCAAGAACACGGTAGTGAAAACAAGAAAAAAAATAAAAATGCACGAAGTGCATTGAGGGATCTTTATTCTAGGTAAAAAACACAAACCAACCCTCGATTCACCAACTAAGCACAATGTGAGGATTGCAAGAGTTCGATATTTTATGTTTTAATTTTGGTTTATTGAAAGTAAATCAATTACTTAACAATAGACACACATGGTGATGTTGCCCTATCACCCAATGTATTGATTAAATACTTTCCAATCTGACATCTTCAAAACAAAAGGAAAGATGCAAGAACACGATAGTGAAAATGGGAAGAAAATAAAAAATGCATGAAGTGCACGGAGGGATATTTATTCTAAGTAAAAAAAACACAAACCAATCCTTGATTCACCAACTGAGCATAATGTGAGGACCACAAGAGTTTGTTGTTTTATCTTTTAATTTTATTTTAGTGAATGTCAATCAATTACTTAAAAACAGACACACAGGGTGATGCCACCCTATCGCCCAATGTACGTCCTCAAACCTCCCCAAACAGTTGTACCATATGCCCAGAATGCTAGGTTATTTTCGGCCCAAAGGGAGATAAAAGGTAGAGCACACCAAAATGATTTTTTAAGTTCGGAGGCAAAGTTCTTGTAGATATGACCATGTACCGAAAGAGTGACACACCAGTGCTTTGGGAACAAGTCCAGGCATTTATGCTCTATCCTTAGGACTACGTCCTCACCCACTCTATCTAGAGAAAGTACCTGAAACATGAAGGGGTTACTCTCACCGAAACAATTATGAATCGTTATGTTTAATTTTAATGTCGAGCATTGTTGTAAAAATCGGCTGATTAGGTCGATTAGTCCGCCCGGCTAGCCAAGTCGGGGGGGGGGGGGGGTGGATAACCGACTCGACTAGGCTTAATCGACCATTAGTCGGTCAACCCGACTGATTAAGCTGACTAAAATAATGACTTTTACATAGATATTTTTTTAGTTTGATTTTTTAAAAGCAAACATATTCTAATATACTTAATGTTATATTTAAATTCCACTATTTCTTTTATTTCATTATTATTGTTTAGAAAACATATGAATAAATGTAAATATATAAGAATATATGTATACAAAATGATTTATAAATTTAAAATAATTAAAAAATTCAAAACTTACTAATGGTTAACTAAATCCGATTAGTCGCCCAATTATCTATTAATCCTTAGTCAACGACCCCGCCGACCGAGTACCGACTACCGTTTTCTACAACCTTGGGGTCGAGTTATTTTAGCAATCTCAATTTTATTTTATTGTCAATTTTTTGGAGTATTTTTAAATAAAAACCTAATGAATTCTCCAATTTCCTTTTTTATCCTAAGTTAGAGAAAACATGGAAGGAATTCGAAAAAGCCAATACAACAAAATCACATGGTAGAAAATGCATACCTGTTGCCAACAATCTACATGCATTATAATATGCATATATAAAAATAAATATAAGATAAATTATGCACAAGAACCGTTCGAGCAAAATCTTTTATTATAGGGAAGAACCATTTATTTGTCTAAGTTCAATCTACAGACTACTCTATAGGAACAATAATTTTATTAGAGGATTTGGATCTATTATTTACCCGACTCAACTGAGATAATAATAATCTAAACTAATGGGTTCAAGTACAAAAAATACGTGAAACAAATAAACATAAAGGCGATAAAGGAAAATCAATGAGGTCCTCCAAGTGTAGGGCACTTGGTGAAACATACCCTAGCCTCACAAGGGTTATAATGGTCTAGAAAATTGAAAAAGGCAAATGCCAATCGAAATTATTACAAGTTATTTATATAATAATGGAATAAAAATGACTAAATATAAAACAAAATATGAATACGAAAAAGAAATGTTGGTGATCTTCCACACCTACTACTCCTACTTTCCTATGCTCTCCTGTTGGTCAATGAAGAAACTACCAACCTCCACTTCGCTTGGGTGCGTCAGTGCCCCTAGGAACTCCTCCCTTGCTCATCGGACCCTTGCAAAATAGAGGAAACAAAAGACGTGTCAGAAATAATTTATGAAAAATATGTGAAAAAATAAAATGAAGCGGAATAATAGAGTGAAAATAAATGACAAGTGGAGAAGAAATAAATGAAATAACATATATAAAAACACCAAAAGTAGAAGGAAGAAGATAACCTAACTACCCTCACTATGCCTCCCCAACAACGGTGCCATTTGATTATTTGAGAAATTTAAGAGTTTAATTTATTAACAAAAATAATGCAATAATAGTGTCATTGTAATCTTAATTTTCTCCAATAAAAAAATATTATTTAATTCTGAATAAAAAATCAAATAAAGAAAATGCTAGAAGAGAAATAAAAGTGCTATTTATTTTAATGGTATAGACTATATGATCGAACTAAGGGACTACAATACACAAGAGTTATTAATTATTAAAAATTAATGAAGTTCTTTTTTTTTCTCTTTCGATGTTTTTATGTATTTTTAGTGCCTTTTATATTCTTATGGATTTTTAATTTTTATAAATATTTCTATATTCCTATTTTTTTCTTTTGTGATTTTTAGTTTTAATTTTTTTTATATTTTTAAAATTGAAAAACAGAATAAAATAAAGAAAATGGAAAAAAAAATAAAAGGATAAATGTCTATTTTCTGTATTTTTCAAAAATTAAAAAACAGTAAGAAAATTCAACCCAAAATATTTTTGTGTTTTAGATATTTTTTTACTATTTTTGTGTTTTTAGAGATTTTTAGATTTTTAAATAATTAAAAATAGAAAAAATACACAAATGAAAGTAAGCACATGTTTTTGGATTTTTAAGATAGAAAACAAAATTAAAAATACTAGAAATATACATAAACTAAAAGCAAAATTTTCAAGATTTAAATAAATCTATTTTATGTATTTTTAATGATTTTATATTAGTTTTTTAGTTTTTCTATATTCTGTAATTTTTAGGAGTTTTATAAAGAACTTTGAAGTCAAATTTGTATAAAAAATTAAATGTCAAAACACACATTGGTATTTTTGGAAAATTTTAAAATAATTTTAAAATTTTGTGTATTTTCCAAAAAAAATGATATTTTTTTAGATATTTTTATATTTTTAAAAATAACAAGTCAAATTATTTTTTAAACCAAAAATTAGATATGATGAATATGATTAGCGTGAACTTATTATGAAATTTATGGAATTTTTGGAGGCAATAACAAATTATTAAATACAATTAAGCAATGAATAATTAATCTGGAATTGAGGGACTCATCTGTAAATAATTTTATTCTATGAAATAAATATATAACAAAATAGAGAAACATAACTATAAACTTTATTCACCACAATGTCTTGTGCCAACACACATGAGTCACACTAATACTGATCTAAATTTAATAAATTTATTTCTAAGGGCCAAATGATAACATAGAAGCTCAAACAAAATAATGAAAAATCTCTAATAAGTCACGTGAACAAGCATGTGCTACTATTCAAACGAGATATAGATGCAATTATTCACAAAAGATGCCTGCCACGTATCACTTTAAGGAATATTTACGAATAATAAAACATGCAGGGGTATTGGTGCAAAAATCTCCAAGTATTGTGTAGGGCACATGATGATATGATGACTTAGATTATATCTGGATGCTTTGATCATGTGTCTGACCTTTGGGGCAAAGTGAACGGTTGGGATGTGATCTGACACGTATGTTCCTGATCTGACGATGGAAAGAGTCGCTGGAAGAACACTGATGAAGGAAGGAGACGATGAACTTCGATCGATCGTAGCTCAGCTGATCTTTGTTCAAATCACCTTTTGACAGTCGCTGAAGATCACATGTGCTCCTCTGCATCAATATAATATGGTCATGAGGTCCGAGGGTGTCCTATATATAGTCTGGAGTTCCAGATGGCTATACTTGAAAACCCGAGTTCCATATCTTGATCAATGCTCTAGTAGTAGCCCTACTCTCCTGCAAATGGTTCACTGCTCAAAGCTGAATCACCATATTGCTTTATTAACTGAAACTAAGGAGAACTGGGGCGAATGGGAGACCTGCGGTGGAGATGGTCGGGAAGGAATTCGAGATCAAGATCCAGATCCTAGAGCGGATCTGGGTGATATAGGGTGATAGGAGTATGGAGAAGCAAATGGCAGATGTGATGGGCTGAGTAGGGTGAAGTAGAATCCAATGGATGGTCTCGGATCACGAAGATCAGAGGTTGATCAATGATAATTGAACTATGCTAAAAATGAAATTAAATTGCAAAGTTAAATGATCGAAATCAAACTAAATTAAACTAATATTAACCTACAATGGATTTGAAGGTATTACCACCTCAATTCGATGCGATAATTTAAGAATTTGAACTGCAGGAAGAGCTCTGACGATGTGACCGGATCTCGCATCCCATGCCAAATCAAGCTCTCCGTCTGTATAGAAGAAACACTGTCAACACAGCTTCATCCAAGGATCAACCTCAGGTAGAATTAGGGATGGAAAATAGATCAAGGATCGAGGTTTAGGTATGTAGAGGTATATAGAATAGGAGATTTAGGGGAATTTTGAAATCGAGGAAGCACACGAACCGAGGAACGAGAGGTGAAATTTTTATTCATGCGAAGGAGTCTATTAAACATGCGAGAAAATTGAAGAAGAGATCGGTGGAAAACGTAGTTGGATTGATTTGGTAATTCAGAAAAGAGAGGCATCCAACAATTTACTCAAGTTTTGGATAAAGGGTAGGAATTTGACCCAGGTCAAGAAACCTGGGTCTGATCAATCAAGAGCAGGATCCACTAGAGTCCTAACAGATAAGGACAAATAATAAACAGAAATTGAAGATAAATAGAAAAAAATAAAAAAAACGAATTTAAGTTAAAAAGTTATCTAAATAAAAATGTTGATAAATAAATAAACTAAATTTAGGTGATTTTAAATAAATTAAATAAATTTATAAAAAGATGAAAATAAATAAAAACCTTTATTCATCGGTAACAATACTATATATACAATAATTTGTTTTTTAAACAATTGTTTTACAAATAATTATATAATTTATTAATTGACAAAATTATTTAAGGATTTTAAACATATTTTATTTTTATGAGTTAATTTATTGAGTTAATTAAATAGAGCTATGTACAACATAGGTATGTGATGCCTATGTTATAAGTACGTGATTTTATTTTTATTTATTTTTGATTTGGTGAAGTTTTTATTTTTATATACATCAAATACGATATATACAAATTATCAAAATGAAATAAATCAAAAATACAATAGAATAAATAAATATAATAAATAATACAATATACGACATATGCAAACTGTACAATATCACTCCAAAAAGCCACTTTTCTCATCTTAACTCTGATTTAAATAAAAACCTTTCATTTTAAAGCTTATTTAATTTCAAACTCAATGAAAGTGAGTTTAGTTTTTTTTAATTTTTATCGAGAAGATATTGATCTAACAATATTCACTTTGCAACTTTTTCAAAATGATGTTATTCTTAATATGTACAATGATTCTTCTTGCAATTATTTTTAATATTTACATCTTATTTTTATGTACATGTTCCAAGAAGAAAAAAATTAATTTGAGATGATTTTGGTGTTAAATAAATTAGTAGAAGAAAATATACATGCTATGCAATATGCGCGTTAATTTACATGAGTGATAATTGGTTTTCTTGATTTTTTCACAACAGGTCTTATCTCCCCCTACATTATTCCTTGTCATTATGTCAAGTCGACCTACTCTCGGGGTTATGATCAACACGTATTTATTTCACATATATAGTATTTTCCTTTTTCTTTTTTCTTTTATTTATTTATTTATTTATTTTAGGTCAAAGGAATAATAAATATATAGTATTTACAGAAGAATAAAGATTTATTAAAAAGAGAGATTTATTGATATTTACATGTGTTTTATATTGGATTTAAGCTAAAATAAATGAATAAAGATGATGAGTTGGTGATTCATCATCTTCCTATACTTTACCTTTACTAGTCACTTGGCAAACACCTATTTGAAAAATAAGTGACAAAAAAGAAAAAGAAGAAAGTAAAAATAAAGGACTTTGAAAAATTTTGATTTTTAAACTAATCTTCATAAAATCAAAGTATGGAACTCAGTTAGACCTTTGGATTATTAGTTTTACGGAACCTTATTGAGAATAAGATTTAAGACTCAACAACCTTTAAGTTCCACAAGTCTCTATTCATGTGCCTCAATAGTCAGGTCACAATAATTCCTCATACGTAAATTCTGATGACTATGAATCTACTTGTACTGTGTAAGTGAAATACAAATCTCCACATTAGAAGTGACAAAGAACAACATTCTCTTAGCAAGGTGAACTTCCCAGTCCAGCTACTCTTTCCTCGAAGAGGGAGGTATTTCATTCTAAGTTCAGGTATGTGATGTGTCCATAATCAAAGAGGGGAGAAGATATAAGAATAAGAAAATAACTAGAGTATGACCAGTGCGGACACATCTCCTTGTGAATCTAGCCAGCGTAGCCAAGTCTGCACTAAGATATGTAGTCTCTGAAGCTGGACCAATGTGGTCATTATTTTTTATTTGGTGTATTATTGGCTTCTATTTGGTAGAAAGAATTGTTGCACCAAATTGATATTATTGTGCCCTAACAAATATAGAATCCTTTTTTTCCGCTCATGTTTTGGGATCTGAGAAAAAATTGTGCCAGCAGACCATCCCTCATCCGAAGCTTTATTTCAACCCATAGCTCACGTCTGTAGACATCCATGCCACTAGAATAGGATGGGGAGCACTGACCACTCAAGGTGATTGCGTATGTTTCCATTTGTGTGCGTCTTTTGCAGAGGATTCTACCCTCTCTACTTCATCGATAAAGAGCTACGTGCAAGGTTCTTGTCCAAGTTTGGTCACTATATTAAAGAATTATACGTGTGCATGAAATATTCAACTTAGACCAATCACGATGACATGTGAACATAGTCTTGTGGACCCAAAGAATTAAGTCGATATGACCTAAAAAGTCTCAACTCCAGTTCCTATAAGATTCCTCTCAAATTAAGTGGTTTAAGGTCTTAACCAAGCTCTATTCTTCAGACTTTATTCCAGCCTAGTTCAGGCATCAATATCATTATGAAAAATGCAAACACAAATGCAAGAATTTTTTTAAAGAAAAGAAAAGAATAAACTTTTTAAAGATGTTTCAGAAAGCTTTGGCAAATTTTTATGGATTTTATCTTTTTCGATTTTTATGGAATTTTTAGCAGAGTTTTATACATATTTATAAGAATTTACAAGGATTTCATATAAAATTATATACAAAGAATTTTTCCCAAAACTATATACAAGATTATACAAGTTTTATACAAGATTTTACAAAAAGAATTTTCATTTACAAGTTTTATGTACAAATTTTCAATGGATTTTATCTACAAAAGAATTTTATAAATATATTTTATTAAAGCATTTTACGTACAAGTTTTAATTACAAATATTATACAACGAGTTTTATTAACAAAAGAAGATATTTATTCACATATTGTATAAGGTTTACTACAAGGTGTATTTATGAAAGTTCTTACAATAAAGTACATACACATATTTACAAAAACGTTATTTGTATACAATGTAAGAAAATAATTTTACAAACTAGTTTTATAAGAATTTTTTCAAACACATTACAAAAATTTTACAAAATATTTTACAAAAATATTTTATAAAATATTTTAGAAAATTTTATAAAAATTTTACAACCATTTTATTTTAAACATTTTACACAATATTTTTACAATATAAATAATTTTGATACAAAATAATTTACAATATATTTCACAAAAAAATATTTTACAAAAAAGTCCAAAAATAATTTTATAAAAAATTACAATTATTTTACAAAAAATTTTTACAAGAACATTTACAAAAGAATTTTTACAAAACTTTTACAAAAAAAATTTATTCCAGTTTTATTAGCCATATTATCAGACAAACAGAAGTATGAGTTATGGATAAAATATATATATTATATAAGCGACACCCCCTATACTTAGCTCAAACTATGTGCTCACAGTGACCAAGAAACAACAAAGGAAGACATAACTCATGCTAAATATATAAAAGTGAATATAATCCTATACAAAAACGACTCAAAGAATAAAGAATGCAATGCATAGAGGTCAGTGATCCCCCTATACTTAGTATCAAATACTTTTAAATATAGAAGACTGCATAAACATGGAAAACCGAGGAAAAGAATGTACAAACTCAACGACTCAAGTTGTACTCCCTTATACTTAGGGAAAATATCCCTAACTATAGAAAATAGTATCAATAAGTTGAAGGACAAGCGAGAGAACATAAGAGATAAAATGAAACAAAATAAAGAAAAATGAAATGAACGACATCACTCCCCATATACTTAGGGTAAAGGATCCCTAAGTATAAGTAACAACATGAGTAGTGAAACATAATGAAAATGGAACAACTCAAGTCATTCACCTCCCCTATACTTAGGATAGAGTACATTCTAAGTATAACACACAAACACAAGCAAAATAGGTGAATGGTAAAATAGAAGAAAGAATATCTACTCAGTATTAGACAAAGAAGATGTCAAAGAATTATCATCCAATACCACATGAATGTAATCAACTATGGACAGTAATGTATCATGATCTAGATATGGCTTCAGCAATTGTCCATTCACTACAAATGGTTGTGCATCAAATGACAACCCAGAAATGACAATACTACCATTGTCACGCACAACTATAAATATGAATAGTCCAAACCATTTGCTTTTGAGTTTTCCTGGAACAACATCAATTTTTCATCAAACACTCAAACCTTCTGATTAGGCTCTATATTCTTTCTCCTAATATGTCTATCATGCCATCCTTTGACTTTCTCCTATACATCAATTTGTTCTATTAAGACAAATCTCAGAATTCCAACAATCTTTTCAGATCCACTTTCCTAATCTATCGCACTCTCTCATAATCCAAATCACAAACACATATTGCCCATAATGATTTGTGAATCAACTCAACTGGCTATGGCAAGCCTTTCCATAAACCAATATGTAGGGAGACATACCCAATGAAGACTTGTACATCGTCTGATAAGCCCATAGAATTGAGTCAAGCATCTGCGACCAGTCTTCCTATCTAGAAGTACAAGTTTCTGAAGAATAGTCTTGATCTCCCTTATTCAAAATCTCATTCAAGACATTAGCTTGTGAGTGGTAAGGAGAAGCAACACGATGCTCAATGTCGTACTCCTTAATTAATTTTTTGACCTTTTTTTATAAAATGACTTCCTCCATCTGAAATGAGAATCTTTAGAATCTCGAACCGCACAATAATGTTGTCCTTGAGAAATTATCAAATCATAGACTATCAGCAACTAGGGAGGGGTTATCCTCCACCCAACGACTAACATAATTCACAACAAGAAGGAAGTACTGAAATCCCTAACTAGCGAGGGATGGACCCACGAAGTCAATGTCCCAAGTATAAAAAACATCTGGAATCATAATATATCTCTGGGGCAATGTATATTTGGAACCGATGGTTCCTTCCATCCTCAGGCAATCAGTTAAATGCTTCATATAACCTATAGCATCCCTAAATGAAGTTGGCCACCATAGGTTGCATTGTAGAACCTTTGTTTCCATGCGCTTCCCTCAATGATGCTCGACAACCTCTAATCTATGACAATGCTCAATCGCACTGGTGTATTCCTCCTGAGGAATGCACCTCCTCCGATACAATCCGCACCCTCATGAAATATGCATGGATCCTACCGCTAGTAAAATAAATATCTAAAAGAGATTTATCTACCTTCAGCTTTGGACAATCTTGCAGAGCTTTCTTAGAGAAACGATATTTTATAATACCAACGTACCATAGGAGTAAGGCAATAGACAAGATCACCTCATCTGGAAAAGTTTCTGTAATGGGAAGTCATAGCTACTCAAGGGACTCTGCATCTCTGCTATGAGAAAGTTGATCTGCCAAAACATTTTTTACTCCAGGTTTATGTCAAATCTCTAAATCAAACTATTGGAGAAGAAGGATCCATCTAATAAGGCATGGTTTGGCATCCTTCTTTGCATGTAAGTATCATATGACAGTGTGATATTTGTAGATAATAACTCTAGAACCAAGTAGGTGTGATCAAAACTTCTCTAAAGAAAACACCACTACTAGCATCTCCTTCTCTGTAATTGTTTAGTTCCTTTGTGCCTCATCCAAAGTCTTACTAGTATAGGTTATGGTAAATGGTACTCCATCCTTTATCTACCCTAAAATAACTCCAAGTACTTAATCTGAGGCATCTGTCATGATCTCAAAGGGAGAGACCAATTGGGTGGTTGTAGGATAGGACCTCTAGTAAATATGCTTTTCATCTGATGAAATGCAAGGACTTTTTCATCAACAATAAACTTACTCCCCTTGCACAAAAGCTCACTCAAAGGACAGACTATCTTGCTGAAATCCTTAATGAATCTCCTATAGATACTAATGTGACCGAGAAATAACCTCAACTGTTTCAAATTTGTCAATGACTCTAGTTTGGAGATCACATCAATCTTAGCCAGGTCAACCTCCATACCATGTTTGAATATGAGGTGGCCCAATACAATCTCATATTCACCATAAAGTGACTCTTCTCCTACGAGAGCACTAAGTTTACCGCATAACAATTCTGAAGTACCCGGTCTAAATAAGTAAGACATGTTCAAAACTATCCTCGTAGACCGAGAAATTGTCCATGAAAACCTCTAGAAAACTAACTACCATGTCGACAAAAATGACAATATACACCTATAAAATGTAGAAGTGACATTACACAATCCAAAGAGCATCCATCTAAAGGCATAAGTATCAAAGGGATAAATAAAGTAGTCTTCTCCTGATCCTCGTGAGCGATTACAAACAGGTTATAACCTGAGTACCCATCAAAGAAATAACAGAACTCATTGCTGCCAGTCTCCCAACAATCTGATCAACAAAGGGTAGTAGAAAGTGATCTTTCTTGGTCGTAGAGTTTAAGCACCAATAATCTATGTAGACACACCATGAAGTATGTACCTGGGTCAGAATCTCCTTACCATGGTCACTCGTCACAATTGTAATCTCGAATTTCTTTGGGACCACATGTAATGGGATGACCCACTTAGAATCTGAAATGAGATAAATAAAGCCAATATTACACCATTTAATGATCTCTTTCATGACAACATCACAGAGATTAGGATTTAGATGACACACAAAATCACAGGTCAGCTTGCTGTCATCCTCTAAGTTGATATTATGTGAGCACAATGCTAGATTGATCTCACGGAGATCCGAAATATTCCAACCTATGGCCTTGCAGTTTCTCTTAAGAATCTCTAGCATATAAGATTCTTGTTCGTCAGTCAACTACAAATTGATGATAACCGAAAATATTTGGGGGGTACCTGCAAAGAAGGTATACTTCAGTGTTGATGGTAAAACTTTGATCTTAGGTGGAGTATGAATTTGCTCTACAATAACCTCAACAACTGCACTAGTAGAAGGTATATGATCTGCAATATGTGAAGTGCCCATTACATCTACAGTAGGCTCAGCATGCAGTGTCTCAAAAATATCTGCAATGAAATCTCTATGCTCAGAATAGAATGGGCAATTATATATCTCAAAAATCTATGTATACTCATCAGAATCTATCACATAAAACAACTCGGAAAATCCATCATCAAACAACTCTGAATTATCAATAGTGGAATGGACGTCGGCTGTGCTTTCCAGTCCTTTCTTTCGAGAAAGGAATTCCTAGGTATCCATGAAATATGTGAAAAAGTCAGTATATCTAATCTCTGTAAGAAAATCATAGTTCTTAGAATCCAGTGTACTGGCTATCTCATATACTACTGGCGGTGACAACTTTGGATCATGGTTTTTCTCTATCTTAACCTTATCATCGTAGGAGTAAGTTATCTCTCCAAAACCATAATCTACTACCGCTTCAACATTTCATAGGAATGACCAACCAAATATGATCACGGTATGGAGTAATGGTGCTGAGTCGTCCATGTCTAGGACAATGAAGTCCACTAGCAATTGTATTACTTGCACCGTTAAGATAACATCCTCGAAAATGCCCCTCAGACTCTTGATCGATTTATTAGCAAACAGAAGGATCATCTTAGTGGATTTAAGAGGTCCCAACCCAAACTCAGTGAGTAGTGAGGACGACATGATATTGATGGATGATCCACTATCGAATAGAGTACGATCAAACTTCTGATCAAATATCTAGCAACAGATGTGAGGCGCTCCCTGTCTTTCTTTTTGGGCAGGAGGTTGTTGATGCCATGAACTTTAGCCATGATCAAGATATGCTTCTCTGTTCTATTGCGTCGCTTTTGCTTGGGATGACACTTCCTAGATCCTTCTTTCATTCCCTTTTTAATTGCAGGCATGTACTCCATGGCCTTTCGGAGTGGCATCTCTAAAAAAATTTTCTGAAGTATGTCTACCACTCTAGAATCATATAGCGTTGTTTTTAATTTTTTTTGATATTTTTGCTTTTATTCAGTGCATCAGGATAAGGAACAAAAGTATAAACAAAAACGAACTTTTCATTCCTTTTATTTTCTATATGAATCAACATGTAATATGGATGATCATAATCAGTCTTAACTTCCATAATGAGTACAGAAGAAGAAAAAACAAAATGGGTTGCTCTGTCTGCTGGTGCTGAAGAAGACTCCATGACGGGTATGTCTTCTCCGAAGCTGACTCGGCACTGCATCTTCTTTTATTCTATTTTTGGGATTGTCTGGAAGGTGGTGGTGGTAATGGTGGTAATCCTCCATGGACTACAACACCGGTCCTCTACTCATGTGATAAAGAAGATGAAGAATGATATGAATCTCAATACATGACTTGAAGGATATGGAAAGATCCTAAGGCGCATCACGGAAGCGTAAAGATCACATCATATGTAATAGGAGTGACTAATCACACTAGTTGCTCGATGTGGTGGAATTTAAAAATTTTAAATTATGAAACCGCATGATCCAAGAACATTTCTTCGATCGTTTCATCAAACCACATATAAGAATAAGGATTACCGCTTGAAGCATGGTTGTGATCGTAGGCTCTAACATAAGAGACCGCCTATCTCAAATCCGACTTGACTGGAGAGATGCTTGCGAGCGTAGGGATGAACCACATGCTTCTTGCAATCCAAAGTGTTGATCCAAGGGGCAGATCTGATGATCTCATCTCACAAGATCCAACATCTTCTTCGCGACAGACCTAAAGATATGGAGATCCATGAGTGGTCGAGGTGGCGGCACAATGGCATAATGACGACGCCGATCTCTCAAGGGTTTCCAAAGGTGGCTCCATACATGGAAGGTGGCTCCATGTTTCCTTTTTCATGGAATCTGGTATTTAATGAATATCTCCAAATATTCACAACAACTTTTGTTGTAAATTATTTCACAAAATACATATAATTTGTTTTTGTGAACATCGTAATCATGCCATTGGAAATTTGTGAATCATATTCACAACCCAAAATAAAATGTAAATTACATTTTCAATTAGTTGTTCAATTCGAATCCAATTCATATCAATATTTAATTTGTAAATGTTATTTATAAATAACTCTCTCTTATATATTATAAATCACATTTATAATATATATGAATAATATGGATAATGCTATCCACATTATTCTTGTATTAGATCATCATTCTTATGCATTCAAATAATATTATAATCAGATTATTCATGATAATAAAATCACATTTAATTATCCATTTATTAAAACTTGTATATAATCTAACAATGGAATTATTCTTAAACTCTTTTAAGAACAATGCACTTTCTCCACGGATACTTAGAGATAAGGACATAGCGATTGTACGCTCCTTGTGTAGTGACATGGATATTGAGATTACATCTCAAATCCATATCTCGAGGACCTCTCATAGATGCTTGATTAAATCAAGACCGTAAATCTAATCTTCTCATTGCATCTGAATTACATTTAGATCACCGCCCAACATCTGGACCAAGATTAAATTACTTCTCTACTAAGAGGAGTCACTAAAATCCAGAATTGTTTCATCACTCCCTCGGAATGGAAATATCATTGTTACATAATCATATATGATCACATCACCCTCAAGTATTCCTAATACATGTACATCATATATATTGTAAGACTTAGAACAAACCCATAGACAAAGATCAATTTGCACTGTCATCTTTAGAGTTTTATCATTAACTTTCTAATTTGGACATTGGGAGTTGGTATCTATCACATGCTTTACAAAAGCATAAATCATACCTACAAATTCTTGTCATTCTTCCGAAGAAATATGATCATGAATGGAATTTGATCGATCACAACACCTCGTGAATGATCTTATGTCTTCCGATTCATAAGCGAATCTTTATGATCCCTTTTAGAGATCTTATTACTCATATGCCCTTGTATGTACACCGGCTCATCGGTGGATTAGGCCATCAACCTAGTGGTCTGCCAATGTACATACTCAGACATATAACAATACATTTGTCTCCATTCAGAGGATGCATACCTATAACATGACATTATACAACATAGGACTTGGTTATCCCGATCTCGTTAAGTCAACTCTTTGACCTAAATAATCTGACACTTCCTAATCTCTATTCCTATGCTGAGGACCTACATCAATAGGTCAGTTAGATATCAGCTAAAATAGAAAAGATTGCCATCTCCTACTCAGGATGGACATCATCTCTTAATAATCATTTGACGGTACTTGATGAGTCCTCAACCTAACTCTTTAGATATTCATCCAAGAACCAGGCTCTATGATTAAGTAGTTGAATCAATAGCTCTATGAGCATCAAGATGGCCATGGTACATAACCCTAATTGTACTAAGGGACCTTATACTGCATTCATTCATTTAATCTCAGACGAGGAGTAAAATAAAACAATAAGTTTTATTGATAAATCAAACATTACAATAACATTTATTGTAGAAATGGTTTGCCTTGGGCTCACATGGCTAACAATCTTCCACTAGCCCTCAAAACCATTAAGGTACAATCCTTAAGCCCGTGCTCATTACATGCTAGTCGAAAACCTTCTGTGTTAAAGTTTTGGTAATCGGATCAACAACATTGTCAGCAGAGGCCACCTTTGTGATGAGGATGTCGCCATGCTTTTGTATCTCCTGAATGATGTGGTATTTCCTTTCCACACTCTTCTCTTTTGATGCCATCTGGGTTCCTTCGCCTGAGCTGTGGCTCCTATGTAGGATGAGAGTATTAGAGGAAACTACACCAAGCTCCACGATGAACTTGCGCAGCCACACCACCTCCTTTGCAGCATCTGCTGTGATAATGTATTCAGCTTCTATTGTTGAATCAACCAGAGTTTTCTGCTTCTTGCTTCTCCAGCTCATAGCATCACCGTTCAACAAGAACACAAACCCTGACGTCGACATTCAATCATCAACAATCATCAATATCTGACTGGAAGTCTGAATCTGTGCATCCTAAGACTTGGAGATCACCATCTTCATAGACCAAAATGTAATCTTGCTCCATCTTAGGTACTTGAAGATGTTCTTCACTACATCCCAGTGTTGCTCTCCATAGAAGGATTGGTAACGACTTACCACTCCCATTGCTTGGCAGATATCTAGTCTTCCGCACATCATGGTGTACATTAAGCTTCCTACAACCGATGCGTAGGGGCATCTAACAATGGATTTCTTTTCTTCAACAACTTTGAGGAGCCACCCCTTTAGATAGGTGGATACCATGTCATAAGGGAAGTAAGCCTTTCTTGGAGTTCTTCATATGGAAACGCTTCAAGATCTTCTTAACGTACCCATGTTGTGATAATCCCAAGATCCTCTTTTCTCGGTTTCTGAACAGCTTCAGGCCCAAGATGTAAGAGGTTTATCTAAGATATTTCATCTTGAGGGTATGAGATAACCTAATCTTAACACTGCTCATCATCCCTATATCATTCTCAATGATAAGGATGTCATATACGTAAAGTACGATGAATAAAATGGTGCTCCCATTGAGCTTCTTGTGCACACACGGTTCATCAGGATTCTATACAAAATCATAACTCTTTATGGTTCATCGAATCTGATGTTCCATCTACGAGAATCTATTTGAGCCCATAGATGGATTTCTTCAGCTTTCATACTTTGCCTTCCTCAGTTATGAAGACTTGGGGCTGCTCCATATAGATATTCTCTTCGAGATATCCATTGAGGAAAGTCGTCTTGACGTACATCTACCAGATGTTATAGTTATGATATGCATCTATAACTAGCAGTCCCCTGATGGACTTAGGCATAGACATATGAGGGAATGTATCATCATAATCGATACCTTCTCTCTATGTGTAGCCTTTGTCCATGAGCCGTGCCTTGAAAGTCTCTACTTTCCCATCAGGTCCCCTCTTTCTTTTGAAGATCCATTTACACCCAATGTGTTTTACCCCTTTAGATGGATCCTCTAGGATCGATACACCATTCTTTTGTACAAAGTCAATTTCTGACTTTATTGCTAGCGCCCATCTATCCATGTCATGATCCGTGAGTGCTTCATCAAATGAAGTTGGATCATTGTCAGTTTCACCTGACTCATGGAATCCGTACCTTTTAGATGGTACAACCACCCTAGAACTTCTTCTAAGAGGTATGGGTGTTTCATCTTTATTTACTTCACCAGTTTCTAGTTTAGGAAGCTCGGAATCCTCAGAGGTTTCAATGATCTCCTTCACTTCATTTTTGTCTTGACTTTTAAGGAAGTCATCCTTCAGAAATTTTACATCTCTAGAGATGAATAGCTTCTGAGTCTCAAGGTCATAAAGTCGGTGTCCAATACCATCCTTAACATACCCAATGAAATAGCACTCACGAATACGAGATTCTAGCTTACTTGCGTCCATGTTCTTCGCATGGATCAATAAACCCCAAACTCTCAAGTGTTTAACATTGGATTTGGTTCCATACCAAATCTAATGAGGAGTTTTAGGTACAGACTTACTAGGAATCTTATTTAGGATATATATTGCAATCTCTACTACATATCCCCAGAAACTAAGTGGTAAATGTGCTTTACTTATCATTGAATGGACAATGTCCATAATGGTCTTGTTGCATCTTTCAACAACACCATTAAGTTGGGGACTTCTAAGAGGAGTGAGATTGGAGACAATTCCTTTCTCTTTAAGATATTCCTTGAATTTATCTTAGAGGTACCAGTTACCTCGGTCATATCGAATTCGTTCAATATTCATATAGATTTGGTTCTCAACCAAAGCCGTGAACTCTTTTAACTTTTCAAAGGTTTAATATTTATGACGTAATAGGAAGATATACCCGTATCGTGAGTGATCATTAATAAATGTCATGTAATATTGATATCTATTTTGGGTCGTGGTACTAAAGGGACACATACATCAGTATGTATTAGGTCAAGAATACCTTTCCATCTTGTAACCTTGTTATGTAAATGTGTCCTAGTCATTCTACCTCAAATACAACGTTCACAGGTTGGAAAGATTGAACCTGTAGAAATTCTAAGGGTCCATCCTTTATCAATCTATTGATCCTATCAACTGATAAATGACCAAGATTTTGATGCCAAATCATATTTTAATGATTTCCATCCTCCTTGGTTCTTTTAGGGTTTTTATTTGTGGTAATAACATTCATGACATTTTCATTAATGCACAATTCATAGTGTCCACTAGAAGTCAAAACACCATCCATAATATATTTATCATAACAGTTTATGACAAGTTTATTATAAAATAGAAATGAATATCCACTCTAACTAATTTAGATACATATATTAAGTTTATTATGACATCTGGAACATAAATACATTCTTTAAGTAGTAAGATTCTTCCAATAGATAATGATAGTCTGCAAGACTCCAGACGATAGCTGCAATAGTTGCGTCAGATCCCACCTGGATGATTATCTCCCCTTAATTAAGATTCCTAATTTCCTGAAACTGAATGCAAAAAATTACATAATGAACAGAAGCACCCGAATCGATGACCCAGCTACCTTCTTATCCTACGAGAAAATTTGTTTCAATGATGAAAGTAGAATTCATACATGCTGGGGCTTTACATTTGTCAGCAGACTTTATGGGCAGTTATGTTTCCAGTACCCTGAATTCTTACTGTTATGATACACATCAATCTTCTGTTATATCACCAATGCAGAAGTCGTAGAAGATGAGCCAACACCTCTCATCTTCTTTCTCTTACAGGCTGGGCCCTTCCGAGATCCTTGCTTCCGACTGTACTTCCCTTTGACCTATGCAACCATTGAACTGAAAGTGGAATCCGCTTTCTTCATTACATCTTCTGCAGACTTTAATGAATCCATGAGTTCAACGTTAGTTAATTCCATTTTATTCATGTGGTACGTTACCACAAAGTTATTGAAAGACTTGGGCAGTGATAATAGTATGAATTCAGACTGCAAATCTTCATCCATCTCCACCCCGAGAGTTTCCAGCTCAAACAATTACCCCAACATTTTGAATACATAACCACGAACCGAAATCCCCTCCTGTATCTTACAACAAATATTCTTTTTCATAACCTTATAATGTTAAGTGTATTTGACATCACTGAACATCTCCATGAGATTCAACATTATATCCTGGTAGTTCTCCATCTCCAAATGTTGGTTCTCAAGCACATTGGAGAGAGATCCCAAAATATAACACCAAGCTAATGTATGATCTTCATCATATTTTCATTGAACTTTAATTCTTCTGGTGTTTTAGGGTTTGTGTACTTGTTCTTGGATAGCACATAAGAGATGCGATTTATAGATAGAGCAAGATCCAAATTACTGATCTAATTCGAGTAATTGGTCTGATCAACTTATTGACCTCCAATAGACTACTAAGTAGGTTCATGGACTTCATTGTCTAAAATTAAGAATGCACTATATTAGAACATATAAATAGTTATATATTCAATTTAAATTATTTGATTAAGGATTTTTAATAAAATTAGTCTTGCCTTTTAAACTCTAAAAGTTCATTCCCTATATCACTTTCAGAGCAAGAGATACACTTACCGCTGTATCTCTAATAAGAACTGGGATCTCCTTGTCTACTTTGTTACATCCCAATAATATGAGAACTTGTAACTTGGATAAAAAGAAGCGGGAACACATTTTCCTTGCAATTCCAACTTGCATTTCCTAATTCGATCTTTAACACACAGGCCCACCACCCCTAAGGCAATGTTGACCCGTTGTTAATTGAACCAACCATCAACAAGATTAGAAATCTCTATACACAATCCAATATCGCCCCAATAATATGAGGAATTGGTATTGGGGTCACTAGGTATGCGACCTAACTCTTTATAGAAGCAAAGAGCTCGATCCATATGCGCTTATATGTAGGAGATGCCACTTCAGAAAGGTGTCTCCTACATACAATCCATGACGATGAAACCATTCCCTTGATGGAGACCATGGATGTCACTTATGTGATCCTCCATATCGTATTCAAATTTTAATTAATTATTATTAATCATATTCACATAACTAATTCTTCCATGGTAAATACAACCCTATTCATAATAGAGTATTTAATTGGATATAGTTAATTTAATTATATTAAATCAATTATTAATCCAATTTAATCAACCAATAAATAATTTTGATTGTTATTTGAAAGGATGGTATAATCTCAAAAATACATCTTATTCAAAGTTTAATAATTATAAAAATACACCATGATCGCTTCAAGCATTATTCTTTCCTTACCCGTTATCATGGCCAATACGCATAGGATGTGAGACAGACTGCTCGAGGAGCAATCTACTACCCCAACGATTCCCGGCTAGACACCATATCTGCCTCAGATCAGGATAATGTGATTTGATCATATTGCATTTGATATTTTATTCGATATCATAATCAAAGTTATACCATATGATATTTATCAAAACCCTTTTGAATAATATTATAAGTAGATTTTCTAAACAAATCCTTAATTCTATTCAAGTAACAATGTTTTGCATGTAAAGATTGTCCTACAACTATTGTAGGATAAACTAGGATTTTCATGAAATGTTCATTCAATGGCCTATGATGATTAATAAATTATTTTCATAATTTTTAGGCATCATATCAAATAAAAGAAAATTCATAATTTCCATGATTTCCTTTTAATTATAAAAGCATTAAGTAAAGAGGTTTGATGATGTAATCATCTTCCAACCCTATCTAGGGCAAACAAAGTCAGAATCGCGTGAAATATATTTGAGAGGTTTGCTGGTTTGATTCTCTACTTAATCCAAATGTTTATTTCACATTTCATGATGGGAAAATAGTAAGTAAAATTAAATTTCTTACAGATATGTGAAAAACATGCAAAATAATTTTCCATGATGGGAACTATTCGAATCACTTTCATGTACTTTTGATATGAATTAAAGGTTAATATTTTTGGGACATATTTATACATTCTAATTATATTTATTAATATAAAATATGTCCAAATGATGAAAAAAATAGTAGGTTTTTAATTTAATGAAAAACTGATTCGAATCTTGCATCCAATGTGAAAATAATGTTTCCAGTCCAAAAATATGAAGCATGATCACCTAGGGTATTGGATCATATCCAAGACCTAGACCAAGGATCTAATACCACTTGAAGTATATGAAAACATCCTTAAGTGCATCACAGAAGTGTGAAGGTCGCATCATATGTGATCAGAGCTACTAGTCGCACTAATTGCTAGGTGTAGCGGAAATTAAAAAAAATAAATGACAACTACATTGTACAAGAAAATTTCTTGGATCCGTTCATCAAACCGCAAAAAAAATAAGGATTACATATTGAATCATGATTGAGATCATAGTCTCTAATGTAAGAGACCTCCTGTCTGAAGTCTGATCCGATTGGAGAGACGCTTGCGAGCATGAGGATGAACCACAAGCTTCCCACAATCCAAAATATTGATCCAAGCGGCAGATATACTTATATCATCCTACAAGATCCAATGTCTTATTCACATGAAAGTCACACCAAAGGAGACCAAGATCCACGAGTAATCAAGATGACATCACAATGGCATAACAATGACAACGATCTCTCTAGGGTTTCTAGGTGGACGACCTCTTAGAGAGTGAGATGGCATGAGAGATGAGTGAGAGAGAGAGAGAGATTTCAATGCTTATGTGTGTAAATAAGATCTAGGGTTGCCTCTCCTCATATAATATTTTGGGAGTTCATGGACCTAAATCCATTGACAACATAATCCAATGCTTCTCATTGCTTTGTGTTTCTTTCAATGGCCATGATTTGTCGTAAAAAACAACATTAACTAAATAAATTAATTTAAATATATTGAAGAATAATCAATATAAATTAGTTTCAATTAAATCAATCCATCTTGGAGAAATAGGAAGGAGGCAAGCCTCCTTCCATAAAGAGAGTGGATGGCCACCAATTTCCATAAAGAATTGTGGCCATCCACCCCTTATACATGGAAGGTGGCTTCATCTTTCCTATTTCCTGGAATCTTGTATTCCATGAATATCTTCAAATATTCACAACAAATTTTGTTGTAAATTATTTCACAAAAATAAATCCAATTTATTTTATGAACATTGCAATCATGCCATTGGAGATTCGTGAATCACATCCACAACCCAAAATAAAATGTAAATTAAATTTTAAATTAATTATTCAATGTGAATCCAATTCACATCAACATTTAATCAAAATGTTATTTATAAATAGATCTCTCTTATATAAATCAAATTTATAATATATATATATATATATATATGAATAATATGGATATTGCTATTCGCATTATTCTTATCCATAATAATTAAATCACATTTGATTATATTGGATCATCTTTCTCATGCATGTAAATAATATGAATCAAATTCACATTATTCCAGATTATTAAATCACATTTAATTATCCATATCTTAAAACTTGTATATAGTTTAACAATGGAATTATTCTTGAACTCATTCAAGAATAATACGCTTCCTCCGTGGATACTTGGATATAAGGACATGGCGATTGTACGTTCCACACATAGTTACTTGGATATTAAGATCACATCTCAAATCTAGATCTCAGGGACCTCTCGTAGATGCTTGATTAAATCAAGACCGTAAATCTAATATTCGCATTGCATCTGAATTAATTCAAATCACTGCCGAGCATTTGAACCGAGATTAAATTACTTCTCCATTGAGAGGAGTCGCTAAAATCCAGATCTGTTTCATTACTCCCTCTAAATGGAAGCGTCATGGTTATACAATCATTTATGATCACATCACCCTCATGTATTCCTAATACATGTACATCTGACATACTAGAAGACCTAGAATAAACCCAAATACAAATATCAATTTGCACTATCATCTTTAGGGTTTTATCATGAAGTTTATCATTTGATCATTAGGAGCTGGTATCGATCATATGCTTTCCAAAAGTACATATCATGCCTACGAATTCTTGTCATGCTTCCAAATCAAGACGATCATGTAGGGAATTTGATTGATCCTAACTCCTCACGAGTGATTTCATGCCTTCCGATTCATAAGTCAAACTATATGATCTCTTTAAAGATCACACTACTCATATTCCTTTATATACACCAATGCACCGGAGTATATACTTTAATTAGGCCATCAACCTATCGATCTGTCATATGTACATACTCAGACATATATCAATACATCTGTCTTCGATCATAGGATGCATGCCTATATCATGAGAGTATACAACATAGGACTTGGTTATCTCAATCTTATAAAGTCAACTCTTTGACCTAACTAATTTGCCACCTTCATATCTCTATTCCTATGTAGAGGACATGCATCAAGAAGTCGGTCAGATATTAGTCAAAAGAGAAAGGATTGCCATCTCCTACTCAGGATGGAGATCATCTCTTAATAATGCATTGGCGTGCTTGATGAGTCCTCAATCTAACTCTTTTGATATTCATCCAAGCACCAACCTCTATGATTCAACAATTGAATCAATAGTTGTATGGTCATCAAGATGGTCATGGTAATAACCCTAATTGTACTAAGGGATCTTATGGTGCATTCATTTATTTAATCTTAGATAGGGAGAAATAAACCAATAACTTTTATTGATAAATAAAACATTACAATAACTTTTATTGTAGGAGTGGTTCACCTCAGGCTCACTTGGCTAAAACGACTTTCCCCAATCCCAACTCTGCTAGTGGTTGCAATCTCCTATCGCTCCTAAGAGTAATGGAATTGGATAAACATGTAAAATCACAAGCCATACCTGTCTCAGGGGTGGATGGATCATGGGATACCGGCTCCTTGTTGCATCTAAAGTTGTCAGGATTAACTTTTACCTGGGCTGGAATGAGTGTCTTAATGGCAGTCAAGTAGTCAAGCCTCTAGTTCAGATCATTCATGTTCTTCATTAATAGAGCAAGATGATCAAGTGTTGGGTTCACCAAAGGTTCTAGATGTTCAACAAAAGGTGGTGGCTGAGAATGGTAGTGTGGAGGCTGTTGGTGCCCACAATAAGCAGACTATGGATGATATGAATAATGAGGAGGAGAAGGAGGATGTGAATATTATGCATGTTGCTACTGATAATAAGGATGATACAGATAAAGATGCCGCGTCTCCTAATGTCCATGTATCCAAGTCTAAAAGTGTGGTGGAGATGAATAATGAGGCTGTCGTTGTTGGTGCTGGAACTGGTGTAGCCTACCACACTGAAACTGGTGAACTGGACTCTATCTGGCATAAGAACATAATTATCCCTGCCTTGGTGGATGGGTCTGGGTGTGCTCGGGGCCACTCCAAATACCGTTCACCTCTTGAATGTAAGGTAGATGTGGACACTGCTGCTAAGGATACTCATAGTAGTATGGCACAATGCATGCTGGAGGTGATTGCTGCGGGCCCTATCCAGAGTCTGCATGTAGTAGATGTGCTGAACTACAGGGGGTGCTCCAATACTCTACTCTGTTGCAATAGTGGAAGAAGATGTCTCTGTGGTAGAAGTATCAGTTGCGGTACTCACACTATGACATGAACTGATATTACTTACTAGAAGCTTCAGATGCTTCGTAGTTTCATTCAAGTTATCCAGCTGCTTCGTCCTCTGCTCAATCACATGTAATTTCTCAAGCTTTTGTGATCATTTCTCTATAATATCAACTTTGTATAGGTGATTTTCTATGATGGTTATATCAGAACTATCCACCCTATCAACATCATGAGATGCCATCATGTTGACAACCTTGTGGGGTGCAGAAAAGGCAGAGGATGCTTTTGAAATATGCATGAAGAAGATAGGGATGTTGAGCTCTCCGGTATTTCCTTGAAAATATGCCATAGTACATCCTCATCTTTATTGAAATGGGACCTCCGTTGAGAATCAAAATGTTTATATATGAAGGATCCCAGCGTCCAATCATTGAGGGAATGCAGTGTCCGACAAGTTGGATCCTACAATCACTGTATCAATACCTCGCTCAGCTCTTGGATGTCAATCAGCCAAATTGATTCAACAATGATCACAACCCATTGATGTATGTGTAAAGATATCATGTAGTGCGTAAGTGATGAAATTTATTTAGCACTACATGAAATGTGTATAAGGCAATGATGAATACATGATTATTAACATTCTTTCTACAATTTATCTTAAAACCCTTAATAAATACATGCAAATATTCATTAATTTCCATCTTCTATCAAAAGCCCATTAAAAAAAAGCACTTTTATGCATCCAAAACATGTAAATAAATAAAAATTAAAATAAAGAAAATAATGAAGATTCTAGATATGTATATATGTACAATATGACTTATAAAAAATAAATATAACTGTAAGATATATTTATATAACCTAACCCCCAAGATCAAGTCAGTAGGGATTGGTCGACAAACAACCAAGTATGGAGAGATTAGGAAAGAAAATCACAAAAATAATTAATTATAAATTCTACACATTATTCATTATTTATCAAATAATTATAAAATCTTCATTGATTTCTAATTAATTCATATTACCAAACTCTTTTCATAATTATTTCTAGAAATGTACAGAAAAATATAAAAATAAGTTAAAAATATTATCTTGTACATATGCCATGAAATCCAACTTTTAAATTGTCAATTTCTCAACTTCCGAACATCATAGCTTTCTTAAACGAACTCCAAATTCACTCTACTCACCTTTAAAGTTCATAAAATAATATTCTCTAATTAGTGGAGGTGATTTCACTAAAACCAGAGTCTGTTTATAAAAAGTCGATTTTGGGATCTGATGACAATGGGGTTTTGATGAATATGTGATTAATCACTCTAAAAGTTGAAAATAGAGCTTTGTTCCCGAGTAATTAGCTGCTTTTCATCACTTATATTGCATAATTATCATTCATGCACTTGTAAATAATATCTGCATTTTAGCATTCATATTTGCATTAAATAAGGAGCCAAATTCACTTGTAAAAATTATCTAAAAATACCTATTTGTATATATTTTATACTAACTCTAGATTCAATGAAAATGACTCTATAGTGTATATATTACTAACATTAATAAAGGAAAATTATCAAAAAAATACGAACTTGTAAATTTGTCCAATAAAATCCAAATCTAAGTTTAAAACTATGAACCTTAAAACACACATATCTCTCTCATACAGTGTCCGATTTAAGTTTACTCACTTTTAAAGTAATATAAATTCAAAGACCTTCAAAAGAAGACCAATTTCATTAAAATCGGAGATCGTATATGAAACTTGGGTTTCGGGCCCCTATTGTATATTGTACATATTGATCGTTTTTCCCTTGTATTTTATCCTTTGATTTTCTTAATTATTAAGAATACAAAATTAGATTAATTTGTAAATACTCCTTTCATATTTTCTCTATTTTTATTTCAATTTTTCTCTTATTTAAAAAATGACAAAAAATACAAAAGACAAAAATGTGGTATTTTATACTTATGAGGAATCACCCAAAAATACACTTTGTACAGATGATTTCATTTGATTTTCGACCCTTCACCAAAGTTGTAGATCTCGTCAAGATGAGCAACTTTCTTGTTGACCACTTTTTGATTTAACCCCTTTTGTAATTTCTTTTTGATTTTTCTTAATATTTTATTTTTGAATTCTCTAGGAGCGACACGTGGCAGCTCCTGGAGCCGACACATGTCACCCTATTTTTTTATTTTCGTATTATTATTATTTTATTATTAATATTTTAATTATTTATATTATATTGTTATTTTTAGTAGCTTACTTGTTTGACTTATATTATATTATATTTTTATTTTATTTTTTCTCTCCCTTTTACTTCTTCTTTACTTGTTCCCCACTCTAAGTCGCCATTTTCTCCACCATTCCTTCATCTTCTCCACCTATTTTCCAACTCCCTCCTCCTCTTTATATTCCCATATCATCCTCCATTTTTCATCATCCTCCATTCTACGAAAGAGAGGTTCGAGCCCCGTTTAAGCCTTGAGGTGACAACTCCTCCTTAGACGTTGAGCGACGACGACGAGCCGACGAGATCCGTGGGTCTTTACCCACGTCGCAACCATCCCTCACAGGAAGCTGCTTCAGCTTCGAAGGACTCCGCCATGCAGTGTAGCTTTGTCCTCTGGCGAAATTCCAGGTAATTATCTCTCTCTCTCTCTTTCCTTTATTATTTTATTTTATCTAAACAATTTTTTTGTCTCAATTTCATCGCATCATCAAATCCACCAAACCAATCATCACATAATCACCATTATTATCATCATTCACCACTTTTTTTATTTTATTTCTACATTTTTTGGCTGTTAAAAAAACAAAAAAACATTTTAAAAAAATCAAAAAAAAGGAAAGAGGTTCTGTGCGCCCCTCCGACCGTCCAGCGACGGTGAAGCCCTCGAACACATCTCCCTTGTCGGCCATACAACCACACCTCGCTCCACCACGTGGCTACTCCATAGCCGCCAACACACGTTTGTCGCCGCGCTCGGCTGCCAGCTCCACCGGCACCGACCCGCGCAAGACCGCCGCCGCCACTTGCGAGCTCCCCTTGTCCTCCCCTCGCCCTCCTGCTGCCCAACTCCGCCAGCCAGGCAACCACACGCCCGCCAACAACCGTCTGTGACCCCCCAGCCTTTACCTGCACCTCCCATTGTCCGCGCATGCGCACATGCAACTGCCTACGTAGGAGCGCGTGCTCCTCCATGCGTGATCGCCGTCGGCCAGCCATGCCACCACACTCCACTATCCACCCTTACATGAGAGACCCTTGAGCTCTTCTCCTCCTATCTGTAACATAGATAAGGCCTGAATTCGAGCGAAGACAATGGTTCTTCTATGGCAAGATCCACGGTGAGTTTCTCTGTTTAACAACTCCTCCATCGAGCTACGTGAGCTCAGGCTCCTACCAACCCTCGAGCGAAGATCGACGACTCCATTTTGAGTGCCAATTCCAAAGTAGATCCCCCATATTCTTCTCCGATCTTCATCTTCTCCCCTATCTGATTTTCTCGTATTTTTCTCAACCTCCTCGGTCGACATCACCTTCCACCGACCATCAATCGAGCTCCGCCTTGGAGCTACCATATTTGTGCAACATTCCGTTCACCCCCACGACCCTTTGAACCATCTCTGATCGTTGCTCCGCCCCTCATGGTGGAGGAGCCCCTCAACTCGTTTACCCACTTCGCCCCACAGGCCTCCAGTCACTTACTGCACCCATGCAAGCACGGGCACCATTCTCTTTGGCTTTAATAATGTTGCAGGACCACCATCGTCACTGGTCGAAACCTTGTTAGAGCTATTTTGAGATCCTTCCTCTACGTCAAGCAGACCATCCCCACCTCTTCCAGAACCTTTGGCCACTCTGATGCACCTCCACGATCACTCCCAGCCACTCAGGAGCCTTCCAAAATCATCACCAAGAAAGGAAGAGGGCGGCGAAGCTATGGACCCTTCGTTGGAGCTCTGAAGTCGCTGCGACAGAGGAGGAAGAACCCAGGCTAAAACTGCCATTGGATTAACCCCTCGGTGTCATCCAACGACCATCATTCATCCACGTCACTCTCATCGGGAACTCCAGATACCGTCGGATCAATTGCCATCTGATGGTCTGCATCGTGCCATGTCTCCAGCTTCAGCAACTGTTTGATCATCTCGATCGAACGGTCCATATCATGCCACGTCGTTTCCTCCGAGCCTCTTCCCCACCCCGTAGGCTCGGAGCTCCCGAGCTTCATAAGAAGCACATCCAAGCCTACAGAAGACCCGAGCCACTGTCCGAGCCTCCATCGCCATCCGAGCCTAGAACCTCACATGGTCTTCACGTGGTCTAGGTAATTTACATCGAGGCCCCTGCTAATTTCCAGAATTGCATTTCAGTCCATGTCAGACTATGTCAAATGAAACGTTTGTGTTCCGTGGATAATTTGCATGCATACCCTCTCCATTATATGTAATTGCATTTTAGTCCCTGTATGCATGTTCTGAATTAAACAATTTTTATTCTTGTTTGCATTTTGGTCCCTGTGTTTGCATGTTTATTTAGGCACTCATTTAGCTTCATTTTATAATTCAGTATATTGTAGAGAAACTTGTGCTTTATCATCGTGGACCCTTATTGTATTTTTTTGAGCTTTGAGGAATTTTAATGTAATTATTTTTGTGGAAATTTACATAATTTTGCCACTGTGTGTCTTTAATTCCATATCAAATTATTTATTGCTTCAAAAATCACAAAAAAATCACAATAGGTCTAGTTTAAGTAGTTCTATACTATGCCCAAAAATCACATCATTTGCACGCATAACGGGGCCTAAATAAATTAATTAGTATTTTGCTTAATTGATTTTTAACGGTCCAAATTTGATCATTTTTTAGGGTTAATAATTTTCATGGATTCATCTTACATAGAAGTATCTAGGGTAATTTTTGTATCTAAAAATGATTTAATTTAGTATTTATTAAAATTAATTTTGCAAAAACTATCTTGTATCGATTTTTTAATTCATATTTAATTCATTCATAGTCGAAAAATTCTAAAAAATTGCAGTAGCTTAATTTCATTACATGTTATATACTGGCCAAGTTTCATCATTTTTAGATTTCATTTGACTATACCTTGTGTTTTAACCTTCGAAATTGGTCCAAATTGCATTACATTTTCTTAATTGCATAAAAAATACTAAAAATATTCTCCTGAAAATCTGACATCGAAATTGACTTTAAATTAATCTATGGAAAAAGAGACCTCCTTGAGTTCGAACTTGGGATTTCCTAAGAAAAAAAAATGCCGCTTGCGTTTAATTTGACATTAATCTAAGTGATTTTGATCAATCTTGATTTACCTGACTATAACGAATGCACATTAAATTTAATCGATAATCCGGTTGCATTAAGTAGGGTAGACCGAGGCTCGTCAGATGGTGCTTTTGTCGGGGAGGAAGACGACTTAGGATCACTTTAGGAAATTAGATTTGCATTTTCCATTCATTCGGGTAGTCTGACCTCCGAACCCATTTGTAATTATTCCATTTTTCCAATTATTTCTCTTCTTCTTGTTTTCTATTTCTATCTCTCTGACATAAAATTCCATCTTTTTGTGCGAGGGCCTGGTGGACTTTGAGCGACTTTCTTGAAGTCGACACATCTCGAAGAGCATTGGAGGTCGACGATTCGTGGATCGAATCGGCTGTTGAGATGCCAAGAAGATATTTGAAGAGAGGTTTTCATTAACTTGTAATTGCATATTTAACGTGGTTCCCATTTGGGTTTTCGTGCGTTTAAGTAATAATAAAAAGAGCCTCCATGTGTTGTGTGGTTGCTTGACGTAGGATAGGACCTGCACTTGCGGCTCTTAGAGCTTTCTTAGGACTGTTTGTGCTCGTAATATTTAGGACCACACTTCACCAGTAAAATACGCACTTAGACCACATGACTTAGCCGAATTTAATTTCATTTATCACGGGCTATCAGAACTTCCTGTCTAGGAGCATCTTTTCATCGATTGCATTTCATATAGTGTAAAATTTCAATTCAGTATTGCATCATGCATTGTGAGAGCTGGAGGTACTGTAAGTCTTCTTTCTCAAGCATTCATCATCATTTCTCTCGATTGCATCGGCCTTTTCCCATTCTCTCTCTCTTGATTTTTCTAACCTACAAAAAAGGAATTGGGACTGGATGGTAGATGTGATTGCTTGTGTGGATTAATTATAGTAACAACTAATCTCTAAAATCAGGACTGCTAATTGAATCCGACCAAAATTTTTTGACTAAAATTAACCCTTGTTTGCGGGAGAGTAACCCTGACATTGATTTCAGGATGAGTGAGGGTACAGAGTGTGTGTCCACACCCTAAGGCAGAGCCAAAATCCTCGCCTTCCATATTATGTACCCCGACCCTAGCAAATATCACAAGCTGAATTCTTTATGTTCACTGACTAGCACCAAGTAGCCTTCGCCTGTTCCGGCAGGTAGACAGGGGAAACTAGCGGTGCTCCACGACAAGTTGCTAGTAACCCTTCGGGGTGAAGTATCAGCCTTGTCAGCCTCTGCCTACTTCATTATGTAGATAGGGGTAGGTCTTTGAACTTCTCAGCTGGGGTTAAGAGCGAAGAAAGGAAGGGCACCGATATCTTAGGGGATTGGTTAAATAGGGAAGATGCATACGGCTTTGAGCAACTTCCCTATAGGTCGCGTAATCCTTGCTATTTGTCTGAAAAATGACACTTAAAATCAACCAGACTAATCAGACCTGGTTTCGGGTTCTTCATCATGTTGAGTGTGAACTCGGGGTTTTCTCTTGCATTTGTCTTTGTGTCATGTCAGTGCGTGTTATCCTGTGTAATTGCACGTTTTCTCTCTTGATTTGCATGCATTCATCCTTTCCTCCTCAAGATGTCGGGATATTGGTCCCCGTACCCTGAGACCTCTGGTCATTCCTCCTCGACCAAATACCGTTCATCTTCGCCTTCTCTTTCTTCCATTTATCCTTCGTCATCCACGAGAGACCCTTACCCGTGGTCGGTTCCACCTCGACCCGATTATGAAGTCAGAATTTCGAATGACTTCTCCACCTCTTCGCACTTCGCACCTACTCCATATTCTAACACTCCGGATCCGCTTCCATCTTGGGCTGACTGTCCTTATTCTCGAGAGCTTGCTGGAATCAATGAACCATACGAAGAGCAAGCCACTGCTGAGACAGACGACTGGCAGAATTACTTGGTTGATAGAACATATCGAATAGAGAGGCGTGCACCTGATGATCTTCCTGACTAGATTGGCCCTAATAATCAACCCTACATTGACCAGCCTTCATATCACACATTTAGAGATCCCATACATTCACATGATTGGACTCATGGTGTCAATATAAGAACCCCCTCTTTATTGAATCCATCACATGAGGTTCTGACCAATGTCTGCCATTCAGATGGTCCATACTCAACCCAGCATTACATACCAGAGTTTAGTTATGTTGAGTATGAGACCCCAATATCTCAATAGTATCCTTCAATTGAGCAAAACTCTCCCATGATTTGCCATGAGAATTTTGTGCAGGATGACATCTCTAGACTTATTGAGAAAAATGAATCATTTGGTAACAAGTTGAGAGATGTCATGGAAATATTGCATTCAATTTCTGCCAGCCTGGGTATAAAAGTGGAAAAGGAAGTAAGTAGATTCGATGTTGAAAATTGAGCGAGCATTAGGGAACCCATAGATTTTGTACAGCTAGAGTCTATTGTACATTCCTCTTCTACTAACCACCTATCCTCCAATCCAGAGTATGACCATTCATCCATCAAAAATACCAAAAAAATTGAAAATCTCAAAAAGACCATAAAAATAGAAAATTAGAAAGACTTAAAAAAATTGGATCCTGCCCTAAGGGAAGCACTTGATGAAGAACTAATTTTTAATCTTACCTTAATAAAGGAAATAGATAACTTCCCCGACCTTAAGAGATTTGTAAAGAGTAAATTGTTGCCCAAGAGGTTGGGTAATAAGAGAACAAGGACTGAGAGACACATAGTGTCTATGGCCACCTCCTTGGTGATGGGGAGAAAGATCAAAATCCACAGAGTGAAGCGGTTGCCTAGGGTTGAATGTGAAATCAAAGACACTACCTTTACCCATGCAAGAATCGATGATGACTCTCCGATAAATATCCTCCCAACCTCTGTGTTTGACAAGCTCTAACTCGGGCCAATTAGAAAGTCGAGAGAGATCATTCAGCTGGCTGATCAATCTATCAAACGGTCTGGAGGAAATATTTTAGTCATCGTTACTTTCCAAGGTACTCTACTCCAGGTAGACTTCACAGTCATTGACATTGAGCACCGAGGAGAGTTCACCTAATCTCTTATTATTCTTGGGAAATCATTCTTAGCCTCGGTTAAGGCGACTATAGCTTGCGAGACTCGAGAAATCTATTTTACAACATTGGGAGCACTTCGACCTCATCCATTATTTGATACACTTTACTCTAAAGTTACCCACATATACGCAGACAGTAGTTACCACTAAGAGATAGATGAGTCCCGTCTCTTTATTACACTGAGATATCGATTGTCCGAACGACTTTTGGTTCAGAGACTCCCCACACCTCCACTTCACCAACTGCTTGCACCACCACCGTGACAACTTCTAGGGAGGACTCACGACCCGAAGCTATCATTGAGTCGGACATGAATTTTGCTGATTGCCTTGATCATTTTGATGATCCGACACAAGAGCCCACTATTCAAGCCAACTGAGATCACTAGCACCTCTTTGAGATGTGTGCTGACCCTTTAGGAATATTACAATCTATATGGTGACTTGTTTGATGAGGAAACCATGGTCAGCATCGCACCACATCCCAGACCTTCGAAGGAACAACCATAACTGAATAGACCCAACCCAAAACCATGGTTGCTCCTTCTTTTAGTCGGTTTTATAGTGAGAGGAAGTCGAGAAATGATTCCTCGAGGTGTTCCCCTGAACCCCTCAAGGTGCGTCATTCTCCTCTACCTCTCAATGATTCAGGTTCTAGAAAACCGACTAAGAAGGTTTCCTTCAACATACCAGAGAAGGAATTTTTGGAGGAATCCTCATCGGGTCCGGATGAGGTAATTTATATGAGTGAGCTCAGTTCGGTTGTTCTTAAGCCATATCTGAGCAAGTAGCCATGTGTCGACCCTTGTTAGATGATCCCTACACCTCACTATTATTCATCTGAGGATGATTCTGACAGTGACACATATGTATATTATCAACCTCCTCACATTTGCAAGAAGGTTCGTTACAAACCTTCTTAATCCTTGTATATTCTCATTCTTTCTTGTATATAATTTCTCTCCCTCCCTCCCCAGTGATTCGAACCACTCGCCCTGGCTCCATATCGTTTCATTTTATGGCTATACTTAGGCTGGCCAGATCCTAAGTAGTAGGGAGAGAGTGACCCGAATCTATTCACCATTTGTTGTACATCCTCTAGATCCCATCGATTCTCAAAACCACTCCGATCCTATATTTAGGCTGACCAGAGCCTAAGTATAGGGGGGGACTGATGCCCATCATGTATATACTCATCCATTTCCCATCTTGACCTCATCCTCCCCATTTTTGATCTTCTTCTACACTTAGGCTGCCATAGCCTAAGTATAGGGGGGCGGAACGACTTCTATACATTTTTGCAATTTTAGCTCTCATACGCTTAGCACGAGCTATGTCTTTTTCTCGCTTTTCGTGCTTTGAGTACATAGCACATGCTATGTATAAGGGGGCGTGTATATATTACAAATATACTTTACCCATATCTCGTACTTTCATGTATTTTCACGTATTTTTGTATATATTATGAAATAATTATGAGGTGGGTAAAAATTGATTTTTTAAAATACATGTATACTTGTATAATATGTATAATACTTGTGTAAAAAAGTTATACAATTCTTGTAAATAATACTTTTGTAAAATTTATTGTAAAATAGGATTATACCAAAAAAACAAATTCCATGTATACTTGTATACTATGTATATTATGTACAAGTTGTATAAGCTAAAAATTGTTGTAAATAATATTCTTGTAAAAATTGTTGTATGCCACAAAATAAATCAAAAATGTTGAAAATAAAGGATTCTTATTTACTCTTGCATATCATCATTGCATTTAAAAAGAAAGTCTTGCATTTCATTCATCTCTGTAGCATGTCATCTACATCTCATATGCATATCATGCATATGCAAAGTGGAAAGCTAGTGAGTTCTGAACCAAGTTATGAATAGATGTTGAGGATGTATTTGATTTGACCTTAATCTACCTAATTTCAGAGGAATCTTATAGGAACTGGAGTTAAGATTTTCAGGTCAAGTGACTTAATTCTTTGAGTCTGCAAGTCTATGTTCACATGTCATCTTGATTAGTCTAAGTAGAATATCTCGTGCGCGTGCACACACACACACACATACACACGATTCTTTTAGATAGTGACCTAACTTTGGAAAGCACCATGTATGTAGCTCTACATTGATGAGGTGGTGAGGACGTAGAATCCTTTAGCTTGGAGTAGCATACGGGTGGAAACATACGTCCTCCTCTAGGGAGGGTAGTGCATCTCAACCTAGTCTAGTGGTGTTGATGTCTAAGGACGGGATGCTGTGGGTTGCAATATGCTTCAAAAGAGGGATAATCTACTGGCTTAAGGAGAAAAACTCCTTATGTACATGCTACATGTATATATGTCAAAAAAAAGAAAGAAAAAAATAGGGAAAAAGAAGAAAAAAAAGAACTAAAAAAAACATGCCTGATTGAAAATAAAATGCCTATCGGAGTTTGTATATTTGCATGGCATATGCTTCAAAGACTCATACCATAGAAGCATGCAACTGGATGACTTGGCTACACTGGTCAAGCATCCTAGGATAGGTAGCTACATTGACTACCATCCATTCTTCTCTCCACCCCCTCTTCTTGAGCTGGTTGCAATTGAACTTAGAAGGGAATGACCCGCTCCTCGAGGAAAGAGTTACTGGATGGGGGAATTAGAGTTACCTTGTTAGAGGAGGCTGGTTCTTTGCCATTTCTGATGTAGAGAGTTGTATTTCACTTACAAAGTATAAGTAAGATTCACGGTCATCAGAATTTACGTATGAGGATTTGTTCTGACCTGACTGTTGAGGCATCTTGAATAGAAGACTTGTGGAACTTAAAGGCTGTTAGGTCTTAAATTCAGTTCCCAATAAGGTTCCTCCATACAATTAATCAAAGGATTGAGTCAAGCTCCATTTTCACCTTTTATTTATGACCTTGGTATGGAACCCACAATTATTTCACTTTTGCATTTCATTTTAGTTGCTCGGGACGAGCTAGGTTTAAGTATAGGGGCTTGATGAATCTGTGATTCATCACTCTAAAAGTTGAAAATAGAGCTTTTTTCTCGAGTAATTAGCTGCATTTCATCACTTATATTACATAATTATCATTCACGCACTTGTAAATAATATCTGCATTTTAGCATTCATATTTTCATTAAAAATAGAGCCAAATTCAGTTGTAAAAATTATCTAAAAATACCTATTTGTACATTTTTTATACTAACTCCAGATTGAATAAAATCGACTCTGTAGTGTATACACTAATAAAGAAAAATTATCAAAGAATACTAACTTCTAAAATTATCCAATAAAACCCAAATCCAAGTTTAAAATTATGAACCTTAAAACATGCATATCTCTCTCACACAATATCTGATTTAGGTCTACTCACTTTAAAGTAATATACATTCAAAGACCTTCAAAACAAGATCAAATTCATTAAAATCAGAGATCGTATGTGAAACTTGGGTTTTGGGCCCCTATTGTATATTATACATATTGATCGTTTTTCCCTATTATTTTATCCTTTGATTTTTTTAATTAATAAAAAAATTAGATTAAATTGTAAATACTCCTTCATATTTTCTCTATTTTATTTTAATTTTTCTCTTATTTAAAAAAATGATAAAAAATGCAAAAGATAAAAATGTGGTATTTTATACCTATAAGGTACCACCCAAAAATACACTTTGTATGAATGATTTCATTTGATTTTCGGCCCTTCATGAAAGTTGCAGATCTCATCGATACAAGCAACGTTTGTGTTGACCACTTTTTGATTTAACCTCTTTTGTTATTTCTTTTTTATTTTTCTTTACATTTAATTTTTGAATTCTCTGGGAGCAATACGTGGCAGCTCCTGGAGCCGGCATATGTCACCCCATTTTTATTATTTTTGGATTTTTTAATATTATTTTATTATTAATATTTTAATTATTTATATTATATTGTTATTTTTAGTAGCCTACTTATTTTAATTATATGATATTATATTTTTATTTTATTTTTTCTCTCCCTTTTACTTCTTCTTTACTTGTTCCCTATTCCAAGTCACCACTTCCTCCACCATTCCTCCATCTTCTCCACCTCTTTTATAACTCCCTCCTCCTCTTTATATTCCCATCTCCTCTTCCATTTTTCATCATCCACCATTCTACGAAAGGGAGGTTCGAGCCCCGTTTAAGCTGTGAGGTGACAACTCCTCCTTAGACGTTGAGCGACGATAATCAGCCGGTGAGATCCATAGGTCTTTACCCACGTCGCAGCAATCCCTCGCAGGAAGCTGCTTCAGCTTCGAAGGACTCCACCATTCTTCGTGAGGCCATGACAGGAGCCCCGCACCGCAGCTACGCCCTCTGGCAAAATCCCAGGTAAGTATCTTTCTCTCTTTTCCTTCATTATTTTATTTAATCTAAACAATTTTTTTGTCTCATTTTCATCATATCATCAAAACTTCCAAACCAATCATCACACAATCACCATTATTATCATCATTCATCACTTTTTTATTATATTACTACATTTTTTTGCTGTTAAAAACAACAAAAAAATTAAAAAAGGAAACAGGTTCTGTGCTCCCTCTCCACCCGTCCAGCGATGGTGGCACCCTCGACCACATCTGCCTTATCGGCTACACCGCCATACCCTGCTCCACCGCGCGGCTACTCAATCACCGCCAACATGCGTCCGTCGTCATGTACTGTTGCCAGCTCCCCCAGCCCCGATCGGACGAGACCGCCACCGCCACTCGTGAGCTCCCCTCGTCCACCCTTCGCCCTCCTACCACCCAACTCCGCTAGCCAGGAGGCCGCACACCCGCTAGCAACCCTCCGCGAACCCGCAGTCTTGACCTGCACCTTAGTTGGATTAATAGACTTGTTAATTTCAGTGGGAGAGCCCTTAGTCGTAGAGAATGTCTCTATGACCTAGATATAAGAATACACTCATTGTTTGTTTCTAAATGTTGGAAATAAACATGAATTCTGAGATAGAACTATTATAAAGAGTTATGATGGATATATTTCAGAAAGTAATCTAATAATCTAGTGGACTCCACTAAATTAGAAAATTAATGAATGGTTCATTAACATTTCTAAATTCTGAAATTAAACCTTAAGATCAATAGGAGGATGAAGATCATTTGACAATGATCTAGCATCAAGCCTTGGACATTTGTCTATTGATTTGATCAATAGAATAGTAAGAGATGAAACTTTAGAATGTCTAAAATTTCAAAACTTACATACTTATGAATATTGTATTCAAAGTAAAATGTCCAATACACCCTTCTTTGGGAATGGTGTAAGATGCCGAGGTATTCAAGATCTCATACATATTGATGTATGCGGATCATCTATATCATAATGAACATTGTGGATATGTGATATCTATTAATGATTATGTATGATATGAGATTTCTTCTCTTCACTTCGAAACCTTTGAAAAGTTCAAAGATTTCACAAGTTTGGTTTAGAACCAAAGTTTGAAGGGAGATAAAATGAATTTGGTCTAATCTAGGTAATCAGTACCTATTAGATGAATTCATAATATACCTTATGGAGAAAGGAATATCATTCCTGTCTCAATCCTCCTAATACACCTTAACTCAATAGAGTTATAGGTAGATACAATTGGATCATGTGTGACATGATCTTATCAATGTTGAATTTTAGCATAATTATCCCTTAGTTTCCAGGTATATATGTGTAGTAGAGACTACAATGTATATCCTTAATAAGGTTCCATGTATGTTGGAATCTAGCACTTGAGAGTGATGCTTCATTAGGAAAGTAAAGGATGGTATTGGATACCTACTTTATGACCTTGAGATTCTTAAAATATCTCATCTCCGAGAATGTGATTCTTAGAGGTTGAGACTCTTGAGAATCAAGATGAAAATGAAGTGTAGGAACTCATTTATAATGAGACTCCTGAAATTGGAAACTAAAAGGACAATTAAAGATGAAACATTAATACCTCTTCAAATGAGTTTGAGGATGGATTCCATGTGTTAGAGAAATCTGACAATGATCGAACTTCATGTGATGAAGCTTCTGAAGATCATAGCATGGGTAGATGGATAGCAATAAAAGTCTAATGTAGACTTCATATACAAGTGTTGTATATGGACCCTCGAGGATCCACCTATATGGGTAATACCTGTGGAGGTGGAAATGGATCTTCAAGAGAAAGGGAACCTGATGAGCAGGTAGAGACCTTCAAAGCACGGTTTGTAGCCATGAGCTACACACCGGAAGAGAAGACATCGCTTGCGATGAGACTTGCTCTTCGGTGACCATGCTTAAAACCATCAGAATATTGCTAACCTTAGCTACATAACTTGACTATTGCATCTTCATGATGTAAGTCAATATTGCATTCCTCTACGAATGCCTCTTTGAGGATATTCACATGAAGTAGCCCCAGGGCTTCATGGTTGAGGAAAGCAAGGTGTGCAAGCTAAGGAATCCATCTATGGACTCAAATAAGCTTCTTGAAGTTGGATCATAAGATTTGATGAAATTATAAATGTTATGATTTCAGATAGAATCTTGATGAACCATATGAAGCTTAGTGGGAGTGCTTTTGTGTTCATCGTGCTAAATGTAGATGATATCCTAATCATTTAAAAATGATATAAGGATAATAATAAGTGTTTCATGGACTGGCTATTCCATATCTTGAAATATGATTTCAAAGATACCTCAGATCTTAGTTCTGAAGTTGTTCAGAAGCAAAGAGAAGAGGATAATGGGACTGTCACATTTGCAGTACACCTTGGACATATTCTATTCATAGAAATTCCAAGAAAGGCTTACATCCCTTAAGATATGGTACTGACCTATCTAAAGGGATAGCACCTCAAAGAGTTGAGGCAGTGAATGCTAGAACTACTTGCCCTTGGGCATCAGTTCTGAAAAACCGGGTGTGTGCTAGATGTGTACAAAAGCCAGATGGCTGCCATGCAGTGGGAGTAGTAAACTGTTACTAATCCTACTATGGAAATAAAACACTTGGTTGCAGTAATGACAAAATCTTCATAGATGACAAGATTTTTGAGATAGTGATCTCAAAGTCTTATCTTCAAAAACTTAAGACTTTATAGATAGAGATCTAAAAGGTCTTAACTGTGGATACCTTAAGAGATAGTGATCTCCAGGAATAAGGATAGTCTGATAAGGATTATGGAAATACTGGTTATGATAATTGTTAAGCTGTAGTGTCAAAGACACTGTAACTAACTAGATTGAGTATTGGTTGCATAAGATGCAACATTCGCATTGGATGCGAGCACTGTTACTGGGGATATGCAAGTACCGTAAAAGGACTTGGCGTAGTCTCGCGGGAACAGAGTGACTGATCAGCTTGCCTAGCTATTTTCCAAATAGTCTATGATTGTCACATGAGTGCGGGTTTAAATGATTAGCCCATTAATGGCTCTTTGGGCTAGTGGGAGATTGTTGGAAATGCGAGCCCACGGCGAGCCATTATGCAATAAATGTTATTGCACATATCATTCCCTGATCTGAAATGAAGAATGAATAATTTGTATAATAGGTCCCTTAGTACAATTAGGGTTATGTACCATGGCCATCTTAATAATCATACAGCTGTTGATTCAACTATTGAATCATAGAGGCTGGTGCTTGGATGAATATCTAAAGAGTTAGATTGAGGACTCATCAAGCACCGTCAAATGATTATTAAGAGATGATCTCCAGCCTGAGTAGGAGATGGCAATCCTATCTCTCAAGGCTGATATCTGACCGACCTCTTGATGCAGGTCCTCTGCATAGGAATAGAGATTCGGAGGTGTCAGATTAGTTAGGTCAAAGAGTTGACTTAACGAGATCGAGATAACCAAAGTCCTATATCATATGCTGTCATGATATAGGCACGCATCCTCTGACCGGAGACAGATGTGTTGCTATATGTCCAAGTATGTATATTTGGCAGACCAATAGGTTGATGACCTAATCAAGGTCTATACACCGGCGCGCTGGTGTGCATATAAAGGCATATGAGTAATACGATCTCTCAAAGGGATCATACAGGTTCAATTACTGAACCGGAAGACATGAGCTCACTCATGAGATATTGGGATGAATCAAATTCCATGCGCATGGTCGTCTCGCTTTGGAAGCTTGACTAAATTTGTAGGTTTGATATATACTTTTAGTATATGATCAAGACCTAGGTATGATATACACTTTTGGAAAGTGTATGATCGATACCAACTCCCAATGATCGAATGAGAAACTTACTAATAAAACCATGAAGTAGACAGTATAAAGTTTATCCGATACTTCGGGTTTAGTCTGAGTCTTCCGGTATGCAAGATGTACAGGTATTGGGAATACCTGAGGGTGATTTGATCATAAACGGTTGTATAACCATGACGCTTCCATTCCTAGGGAGTGATGAAACGGGTCTGAATTTTAGTGACTCCTCTCAGTAGAGAAGTGATCTAATCTTGGTCCAAGTGTTGGACATTGATCTAAATGTGATTCAGATACAATGAGAAGATTAGATTTACGGTCTTGATTTAATCAAGCATCTATGAGAGGCCCGCGATCTGGATTTGAGATATGATCTCAATATCCATGTCACTATACGTGGAACAATACAATCGCCCTGTCCTTATCTCCAAGTATCTGCGGAGAGATTGCATTATTCTTGAAGGGTTCAGGAATAATTCCATGAGATCTAAGCAATGAAGAGATAATGATTAAATGTGATTTAATCATCTTGATGTGTGAAGAAATTATCCAATTTAATTAAATGTGATTTAATTAATGTGGATAAGAATAATGTGGATAGAAATATCCAATTATTCATAATATATTATAAATGTGATTTATAATGTATTAGAGAGAGCTAATTATAATTTATATGTGTTGATTAATTATTATGTGTATTGGATACACATTGTGTAATTAATTAACAATATGAATTATATGTTGTTTTGGGTTGTGAATATGATCCACAATTTTTCCCATGGCAAGAATGCAATATTCTCAAAGATAATTGTGAATTATTTTTTGAAGAATAAAACCCAATAAATTTGTTGCAAATAAATAAGAGAGAGAAAATCAAGGAGATATGTAATCTCATGGGAATCCATGAGATTGCCTCCTTGGACTCCCATAGTGGGCGGCACACCATTCCTATATGGAATGGGTGGCCGTCCAACATGGAAGGTGCATGGAGATGAAATCTCCATGCACATTCTCTCCTTATTTGTTGGGTTGATTTAGGACTAAATTATATTTGATTTTTTCAAATATATTTTGACCTAAATTTGTTGCTTTTGACAACAACAATCTTGGCCATTGGATTGACACAAATCAATCTCACCCATTGATTTTATGTGTCCCATGGATTGAGATCCATGGATCCCAAAACCCTATAAATAGAGAGGCATACTATGCTCTCTTAAGGACTTGAATATATTGGAGCTCTCTCTCCCTCATTTCTTCATACACGCCAGCCCTCTCTCCCTCTCTTGTTGGTGGCCGTCCACCATACCCTAGAGAAGGGAATCGTCGTCGCCATCGCCACCGTGCTGCCGCTTCGACGTTCTTCGGTTTCTCCGTCTTCTTGGTGTGCTACACCCATGAAGGAGACGTTTGATCTCGTGCGACGAGATCAGGAGCAACCACGCTTGGATCATCTTCTTGGATTGCGAGGACAACGCGGTTCATCCCCGCGCTCGCAAGCGGTCTCGCCGACGATCGGACTTGAGACAGGAGGTCTCTTTCTTTAGAGACTTGATCAACCACGCTTCAATAGGTATTGCATTATACTTGTTGTGGTTATAGATGAAACGATCTGAGAATGGTTCTCGGATCATGTGGTTTCATCGAATAAAAATTTTTAATTCCGCTGCACCGAACAACTAGTGCGACTAGTCGTTCTTCGTCGTATCCGATACGACGATCACGCTTCCGTGATGCGCTTGAGGATAATCCCATATCCTTCACATCCAACGTCCATCATTCGTCTACGTTGCTCTCGTTAGGATATCCAGATACTGTCAAGTTGATTGCCATCTGACTGTCCGCATCGCACCATGTCTCTAGCTTTAGAAACCATTTGATCATCTCAATCGAACGATCCATATCGCGCCACGTCGTTCCCTTCGAGCCTCTTCCCTGCCCCTTAGGCTCGGAGCTCCCGAGCCTCATACGAAGCACGTTCGAGCCTGCAGAAGACCCGAGCCACCGTCCAAGCCTCCATCACCGTCCGAGCCTAGATATCACGTGGTCTTCATGTGCTGTCTGGGAAATTTACATCGAGACCCCTGCCTGTTACCAGAATTGCATTTCAGTTTACCAAGATACGTCACATGAAGCACACATGTTTCATGGACAATTTACATGCACACCCTCTACATTATAGGTAATTTCATTTTAGTCCATGTATGCATGTTTCTGAATTAAACAATTTTTATTCCTATTTGCATTTTTGTCCCTGTGTTTGCATGCTTATTTAGACACTCTTTTAGCTTCATTTTATAATTCCAAAAATTGCATATTTTAGAGAAACTTGTGCTTTATCATTGTGGACCCTTATTGCGTTTTTTGAGCTTCGAGGGATTTTAATGTAATTGTTTTTGTGGAAATCTACATAGTTTTGCCACTGTGTGCCTTTAATTCCATATTAAATTATTTGATGTTCCAAAAATCGTAAAAAAATCACAATAGGTCTAGTTTAAGTAGTTCTATATTGTGCCCAAAAATCATATCATTTGCATGCATAACTAGGCCTAAATAAATTGATTAGTATTTTACTTAATTGATTTTTATTAGGTCCAAAATTGATCATTTTTTAGTGTTAATAATTTTCCTGGACATCTCACATAGAAGCATCTAGAGTAATTTTTGTATCTGAAAATGATTTAATTTAGTATTTATTAAAATTAATTTTTTAAAAACTATACTACCTTCATTTTTTAATCTATATTTAAGTCATTCAGAGTCGAAAAACTCCAAAAAATTGCAGTAGCTTAATTTCATTGCATTTCATATTCTTGCCAAGTTTCAACATTTTTAGATTTCATTTGTCTATACTTTGTATTTAAACCTTCGAAGTTGGTCCAGATTGCATTACATTTTCTTAATTGCATAAAAAATACAAAAAGATATTCTCCTGAAAATCTGACATCGAAATTGACTTTAAATTAATCTAAGGAAAAAACCGCCTCCCTAAGTTCGACCTTGGGCTTGCCCAAGTGAACAAAAATTGCCGCTTGCATTTAATTTGACATTAATCTAAGTGGTTTTGAACAGTCTTGATTTATCTGACTACAACGAATGCACATTAAATTTAATCGATACTCCGGTTGAATTAAGCAGGGTATACCGAGGCTCGTGAGGTTTCTAGGCTATTTATTTTATATAAAACATATTATTTATAGGTTTAACAATTTTATAATTTTTAATTATTTTATTGATATTGTATTTTAACCGTGATTTATTTCAGAATTTTCTGACACTATTATTATTTTAAATGGATCAAAAACAATAATTTATAGATGAAATTGAACTGTGTAATTTATACATGTATTTATTTATATACTTAAATCAATTTATTAAATTCTAGAAAAATTTACAAAGCCTTTATTTATTATTCTAATATTTAATAGAATATAAATAAAGTATTATTTTTTAATTTATTAAATTTAAAATCAAATACATGTTTATCAAGTATTATTTATACCTATTTATTAATATAATATTTGTATTGCATAAATTATTTATGATTTTATAAAAACTAATTATTTCATAATTTAGATAAATTGATAGTTTGTATTTTTCATTCTGTACCTTTAAAATAATGGCATTTTAGTTTATAATTATTTATATCTTCTGTCCAACCAGGTGCTGACACATGTCTGCCCCTGGTTCATCTTCCTCAAGAACTGAGTTTATTGCAAACTGTTGCAATCAACCATCTTCACCTAATTTCCCCACTTCCACCTTTCATCTTAACTTCCATCCTAACCCTCCATTACCTAATCCTAACAACACTCATCCATGCCAACCATTGATTTACCCTAAACCCTTTGCCAATCTTCTTATACAATGATTCGAACTTGCCACTTCTCTAACTTCCAAGATTGACTGACCGATTAGCCAATTCCCTCCATCATTTTCAGCTGAATTTGGTGGTGACAACACCCAAGGAGGATTCAACGTGGACTAGGGTAGATCAATAGAGAGTTCGAAGGTTGGAGCACCACCTTGCAGCGTCGGCATTGCGTGTGGAGCGACGAGCGACAACTGGAGGTTCGCACCTCTATTCCCAGGTGCATTATTATCCATTTCCCTTTCTGATTTGCATTGATTATCGAGCCTAATTAGCATAGTTCATTATCCCATTAGATAGGATAATTACCCATCTTTGAAATGCATCCAAAATTCATTTCAATTCCTACTCGATTTAACCCAATTCGCATTTTATTTCCGTCTAACATTTTTTGTTTCTAGATGCACTATTATAACCTGCAAAGAACCATCAATCTTTTGGTATGATTCCATAGTGGATCGAGAAAAACACTCTCAATTGCAGGTCTATCCAAACATATGGAGCATCATTCTTTACATCTAGATTCGTAATCTTCATCGAATTTCATTCAGAGAACATCACTTGCCTCGTCAACTCCACAATCATGCTGCAGCTCATGAGCTAGGGTTTGACACCATAGAATATCAGTCATCTTCGCAGCCTTCTCTGCCCTTCCTTCTCACCTTAGGTGAGCTCGAAGGGGGAGGAGCCCCCCCTTCTTGCCTTACTGGAGAGCCGCATCACCTGTTGGAAATGCGAGCCCACGGCGAGCCATTATGCAATAATGTTATTGCAATTCACTCCTTAATCTGAAATGAAGAATGAATAATTTGCATAATAGGTCCCTTAGTACAATTAGGGTTATGTACCATGGCCATCTTGATGATCATAAAGCTGTTGATTCAACTATTGAATCATAGAGGCTGGTGCTTGGATAAATATCTAAAGAGTTAGATTGAGGACTCATCAAGCACCGTCAAATGATTGTTAGGAGATGATCTCCAGCCTGAGTAGGAGATGGCAATCCTTATCTCTGAAGGCTGATATCTGACCGACCTCTTGATGCAGGTCCTCTGCATAGGAATAGAGATTCGGAGGTGTCAGATTAGTTAGGTCAAAGAGTTGACTTAACGAGATCGAGCTAACCGAAGTCCTATATCGTATGCTGTCATGATATAGGCACACATACTCTGACCAGAGACAGATGTGTTACTATATGTCTGAGTATGTACATTTGGCAGACCAATAGGTTGATGACCTAATCAAGGTCTATACACCGGCGCGCTAGTGTGCATATAAGGGCATATGAGTAATACGATCTCTCAAAGGGATCATACAAGTTCAGTTACTGAACCGGAAGACATGAGCTCACTCATGAGATATTGGGAAGAATAAATTCCGTGCGCACGGTCGTCTCGCTTTGGAAGCTTGACTGAATTTGTAGGTTTGATATATACTTTTGGAAAGTATATGATCAAGACCTAGGTATGATATATGCTTTTGGAAAGTATATGATCGATACCGACTCCCAATGATCGAATGAGAAACTTACTGATAAAACCAAGAAGTAGACAGTGTAAAGTTGATCGAATACTTCGGGTTTAGTCTGAGTCTTCCAGTATGCAGGATGTACAGGTATTGGGAATACCTGAGGGTGATGTGATCATAAACGATTGTACAACCATGACGCTTCCATTCCTAGGGAGTGATGAAACGGGTCTGGATTTTAGTGACTCCTCTCAGTAGAGAAGTGATCTGATCTTGGTCCAAGTGTTGGACATTGATCTGAATGTGATTCAGATACAATGAGAAGATTAGATTTACGGTCTTGATTTAATCAAGCATCTATGGGAGGCCCGCGATCTGGATTTGAGATACGATCTCAATATCCATGTCACTATACGTGGAACAATACAATCGCCCTGTCCTTATCTCCAAGTATCTGCGGAGAAAGCGCATTATCCTTGAAGGAGTTCATGGATAATTCTATTGTTGATATATGTATCCGAGCATTGAGAAAATGGATAATTGAATGTGATTTAATTATCATGAGTAATATGAATTTGATTCATATTATAAAGAGAGTTATCTTAGATAATTAAATGAGATTTAATTATCAAAGATGTAAATAATGTGAATGTGATTCATATTATTTGGGCACAAGAGAATAGAGATCCAAGATGATTAAATATGATTTAATTATCATGGATATGAATAATGTGGATAGCAATATCCATATTAGTCATATATATTATAAATGTGATTTATAATATATAAGAGAGAGCTATTTGTAATTTACATTTGTTAATTAAATGTTAATGTGAATTGGATTCACATTGGACATCAAATTGAAAATGTAATTTACATTTTGTTTTGGGTTGTGAATGTGATTCACAATTTTTCAATGGCATGATTGCAATGTTCACAAAATAAATTGGATTTATTTTTTGTGAAATAATTTGCAACAAAAGTTGTTGCAAATAATGGAGATTACATAAAAGGTGAAATAGCCACCTTCCTAATGGAGGAGGGTGGACGGCCACCACTCCCATTAGGAAAGGGAGGCCGTCCCCCCTCTCCACATGGAAGGAGGCTTTCTCTCCTTTCATTATCTCCATGTATTGATGATTTAATTTTGTAATTAAATTGTGTTGATTTATCAACATATATTTAATTTAAATTAAATTAATTGTTGTTGTGTTTTTAGCAACAAATCATGACCATTGAAAGAAACACAAATTGATGTGGACCATTGGATTTGTGTTGACACATGGATTGAGATCCATGGATCCCAAAACCCTATAAAAGGAGAGGCACCCCATTGCTCTTCTAGACACACAAGTTGAAGCAACAAATCTCTCTCTCTCTCATTCTCTCTACACGTCCTCTCTCTCTATCTCTCTCATGTGGCCGTCCACCATGGATTCCCTAGAGAGGTACTCCATCGCCGCGGCATCGTCGTTATGCTGCCCGATGGTTTGCTCGTGGATCTCCGTCTCCTTCGGTGCGCCCCGCTCGTGAAGAAGACATCGGATCTCGTGTGTCGAGATCAGGAGATCCGTCGCTTGGATCATCAACATGGATTGCGAGAAGCACGCGGTTCATCCCCGCGCTCGCAAGCGTCTCCTCCGTCGGATCGGACTTGAGACAGGAGGTCTCTTCGTTTAGAGACTTGATCACAACCACGCTTCAAGAGGTAAACCTAATACTTGTTTGTGGTTTAGACGAAACGATCCGAGAAGTGTTCTTGGATCATGTGGTTTCGTCGCATAAAATTTTTTTAATTTCCGCTGCATAGAACAACTAGTGCGACTAGTCGTTCTTCGTCGTATTCGATACGACGATCACGCTTCCGTGATGCGCTTGAGGATCTAACCATATCCCACAAGTGGTATCAGAGCCTTAGGTCGGTGGTTTTGGATACGATCCATAAACCGAGGACGACTTGGGTTCATTAGGGTATGCGAAAGTTTTCTTGCATTTCATTTTCGCATCTCTGTTTTGATATTATTTTCGGCACTGTTTAAATTGTTTAAACACGAAAGTAATATTTGGATTTTATTCCCCATTAAATATGGAAACCGTAGGATCTGAGTTTGCGTGATTTCGATTCCGTTTGCTCTAGATATGCTCATTTTAGTGAACATGTATCCACTGTTTCGGGGACTGCGGATCATGACGTAATTAAGATGTTAATTGCGGATTTGATACGCCTTGAAATGCGTGCAAATCACTTGGATTCTGTTGTAAATCAAGTTAGCAAACTTTAGAAATTTACTTTGCTTAATTTGGATTTAAAATGATTGAGATATGATATTTTTTAGTAAGTGAGGGTCACTGCTGAAAATACTTTCCTAATCAAGAACCTAGTGATTGTCATTTAATTAATTAGTGAAATTAAATTGTTTAATTTCCTGGAATAATTATGCATAAATATTTGTGAAATATTTAATGATAATTATGTCCTTAAATGACTTTGCCCTAACCAACAAATGATTAGATGTGATCTAGATCAAGATTGGTTACATGATCTACATGATCAACATTCCAACAAACATGTTGCTTGAATAGGACTTGGGATTTGTTTAGCAAATCTCATTATAATGTTAATCAAAAATGTTTTGATTATTACTATATGGTACAATTTCGGTTGAAGAACCGATGATCATCTCAAGTACAAATTAATCAATTTGGCATTATCCTTTCCCGAGGCGGATATGGTGCCTAGTCGGAGAGCATTGGGGTTGCGGGTTGCAACGTATGTGGTCCGTCCCACTCTCGTCGGTACTGGCCATGACAGCGGGTAGGGCCGGGATAATGTCCGAGGGATTAAGATGTATTTTTCTAATTATTAAAATTCGAAATAATACGTATTTGAGATAATACCATTATTCAAGTAACTATTAAAATGTTTGTTGGATATTAATTGGATCATTAATTTAATATGATTAGATTAATTGGAATCCAATTAAGATTGAAATACTCTAATATTATTAGAGTTAATAATTCCCTTGGAAGAATTAATTATGTGAATGTGATTCACGATAGTTAATTAAAATTTGAATATGAGGTGGAGGATCACATAAGTGACATCCATGGTCTCCCGTCAAGGCGAAGGGTTCCGTCGCCAGGGATTGTATGTGGGAGACGCCTGTCCGAAGTGACAGCTCCTGTATGCAAGCGCATCTGGTTCGGATTCTTTGCTTCTCTAAAGAGTAAGGCCGTATACGTAGTGACCCCAATATCGGATCCTCATATTATTGGGGCGATATTGGATTGCGTATAGCGAGTACTATTCATGTTGACGGTTGGTTCAATTAACGACGGGTCAACATCGCCTTAGGGGTGGTGGGCTCGGGTGTTAAAGACCAAATTGGGAGATGCAAGTTGGACTTGCAAAGCGGAATGTGTTCCCGCTTCTTTTTATCCGAGTTGCAGATTCTCATATTATTGGGATGTAACAAAGATAAGGAAGGAGATCCCAGATCTTGTTGAGATATAATGGTAAGTATATCTCTTACATTGAAAGTGATTAAGGGAATGAACTTTCAGTGTTGAAAAGACAAGACAACTTTGATATAAAAAATCCTAAATCAAAGTAAAATATATATATATTTATATATTTATGCAAATTTCTTATTTCAGATAATCCTTCATTAAAACCCACTCAATGATATACTCAATAATAACCAGTGAAATATCTTGGATTGGACTCATGATCCAGATATTGTACTTGCAGTTGGACACATAATGTATGTGGTTGCAATGTGCAAGTTTCCTCATAATATTGAGGAATGACAATTAAATAGATAATAGGACTACAACCCTAGGGTTTGTGTGTCTCTATAGTCTTGATCTCTCATCGGATGTACTTTGGAAGTGACCTGTCGATGATGATCGTAATTGTCAAATAATCCTAATAAAATTAATGAAGATATTCTAGCATACATATGTGCTCTTGACATTTAACATGAATGAGATGGTTCACTGCATCATGCAGAATGGTGGCTCTATAAGAAATGATGTATTCAAATTGTTTGAGTACCTACCTGAACCTATGTTTTAAGAGTTTAGATGGATGTAGATGATGAGTGTCATCATTCTACTATCTATACTCTGGTCATTCATGAAGCTTCATAATATTCATATTGTATGAATTTAATGAAGCATGTATAAATGTTGAAATGCTCTTACATAAGAGATCCTTAGTCTTAAGCAATGGTTGCTTATAGATAAAGGGGGAGCAGTGGAAGCATGGGGTTGGACCCGAGTAAGAAGTATGGTCAAAGAGTTGACTATACATCTATGACTTCCATATGTCATCCGAAGAGTTGGATGAATGCCAATACTGCAATAAGTTGATGTGTTGATAGTATGACTATCAAGTCTATCTAGAATCCTTAGAGAAGGACTCGGATGGAGCATCAGATTAATCTACATAAATCATTGATAAGATAAAGTCAAATAATTGTATCTCAATCTTCTGATGATATTTGCAATAGGTTGCATATGTTTTTAGAAGACTGGAAAATTTGATCTTAAAGGTTTATAGTTATCCACATGGATATTGATGCAATTGTTGCAACAATCTCTGTTGGATTGATAGACTTGTTAATTTCAGTGGGAGAGTCCTTAGTCTTAGAGAATGTCTCTATGACCTAGATATAAGAATACACTCATTGTTTGTTTCTAAATGTTGGAAATAAACATGAATTCTGAGGTAGAACTATCATAAAAAGTTATGATGGAGATATTTCAGATAGTAATCTAAAATCTAGTGGACTCCACTAAATTAGAAAATTAATGAATGGTTCATTAACATTTCTAAATACTGAAATTAAACCTTAAGATCAATAGGAGGATGAAGATCATTTGACAATGATCTAGCATCAAGCCTTGGACATTTGTCTATTGATTTGATCAATAGACTAGTAAGAGATGAAACTTTAGAATGTCTAAAATTTCAAAACTTACATACTTATGAATATTGTATTCAAAGAAAAATGTCCAATACACCCTTCTTAGAGAAAGGTTTAAGATGTCAAGGTATTCAGGATCTCATACATATTGATGTATGTAGATCATCTATATCATAGTAAACATTATGGATATGTGATATCTGTTGATGATTATGTATGATATGAGATTTCTTCTCTTCACCTAAGAAACCTTTGAAATGTTCAAAGATTTCATTATTTTTGGTTTAAAACCAAAGTTTGAAGGAAGATAAAATGAATTTGATCTAATCTAGGTAGCAAGTACCTGTTAGATAAATTCAAAGAATACCTTATAGAGATATGAATATCATTTCTATCTCAATCCTCCTAACACACCTTAACTCAATAGAGTTATAGGCAGATACAATTGGATCATGTGTGACATGATCTTATCAATGATGAATTTTAGCATAATTATCCCTTAGTTTCCAGGTATATATGTGTAGTAGAGACTACAATGTATATCCTTAATAAGGTTCCATGCAAGATGGAATCTAGCACTTGAGAGTGCTGCTTCATTAGGAAAATAAAGGATGGTGTTGGATACCTACTTTATGACCTTGAGATTCTTGAAATATCTCATCTCTGAGAATGTGATCCTTGGAGGTTGAGACTCTTGAGAATCAAGATAAAAATGAAGTGTAGGAACTCATTTAATCTTGAAAAGATAATGAGGCTCCTAAAATTGGAAACTAAAAGGATAATTGAAGATGAAACACTAAAACCTCTTCAAATAAGTTTGAGGATGGATTCCATGTGTCAGAGAAGTCTGACAATGATCGAACTTCATGTGATGAAGCTTCTGAAGATCATAGCATGGATAGATGGATGTTAGCAATAAAAGTCTAATGTAGACTTCATGTACAAGTGTTGTATATGGACCCTCGAGGATCCACCTATATGGGTAAGACCCGTAAAGGTGTAAATGGATCTTCAAGAGAAAGGGAACCTGATGAGAAGGTACATACCTTCAAAGCATAGTTCGTAGCAATGAGCTACACATGGAAGAGAAGACATTGCTTGCAATGAGACTTGCTTTTCGGTGAACATGCTTAAAATCATCAGAATATTGCTAACCTTAGCTACACAACTTGACTATTGCATCTTCGAGATGTAAGTCCAGATTGCATTCCTCTATGAATATCTCTCTGAGGATATTCACATGAAGTAGCCCCAGGGCTTCATGGTTGAGGAAAGCAAGGTGTGCAAGATAAGGAATCCATCTAAGGACTCAAATAAGCTTCTTTGAGATGGACCATAAGATTTGATGAAATTATAAATGTTATGATTTCAAATAAAATCTTGATGAACCATGCGAAGCTTAGTGGGAGTGCCTATGTGTTCATTGCGCTAAATATAGATGATATCCTGATCATTTAAAATGATATAAGGATAATAATAAGTGTTTTATAATCTGGTTATTCCATATCTTGAAATATGATTTCAAAGATACCTCTTAGATCTTAGTTCTGAAGTTGTTCAGAAGCCAAGAGAAGAGGATAATTGGACTGTCACATTTATAGTATACCTTGGACATATTCTATTCATAGAAATTCCAAGAAAGGCTTCTAACCCTTAAAATATGGTACTGACCTATCTTAAGGGATAGCACCTCAAAGAGTTGAGGAAGTAAATGCTACAACTACTTGCACTTGTGCATTAGTTACGAGAAGCTGAGTGTATGCTAGAGTGTATAAATACCAGATGTCTGTCATGCAGTGGGAGTAGTAAATTGTTACTAATCCTACTGTAGAGATAAAACACTTGATTGCAGTAATAACAAAATCTTCATAGATGAGGAGATTTTTGATAGTAATCTCAAAGTCTTATCTTCAAAAGTTTAAGACCATGTAGATAGTGATCTATAAAGGTCTAAACTTTAGATACCTTAGGAGATAGAGATCTCCGGGAATGAAGGTATTCTAATAAGGATTATGGGAATACTGGTTATAATAATTAATCGAGTTAAAGTGTCAAGGACACTATGACAATATTGAGTATTGGTTGCATAAGATGCAACCTTCGCATTGGATGCGAGCACTGTTACTGGGGATATGCAAGTGCCGTAAAAAGGACTTGGCGTAGTCTCTTGGGAACAGAATGACTGATCAGCTTACCTAGCTATTTTCTAAATAGCCTATGATTGTCATATGAGTGTGGGTTTAAATGATTAGCCCATCAATGGCTCTTTGGGCTAGTGGGAGATTGTTGGAAATGCGAGCCCACGGCGAGCCATTATGCAATAATGTTATTGCAATTCACTCCTTAATCTGAAATGAAGAATGAATAATTTGCATAATAGGTCCCTTAGTACAATTAGGGTTATGTACCATGGCCATCTTGATGATCATAAAGCTGTTGATTCAACTATTGAATCATAGAGGCTGGTGCTTGGATAAATATCTAAAGAGTTAGATTGAGGACTCATCAAGCACCGTCAAATGATTGTTAGGAGATGATCTCCAGCCTGAGTAGGAGATGGCAATCCTTATCTCTGAAGGCTGATATCTAACCGACCTCTTGATGCAGGTCCTCTGCATAGGAATAGAGATTCGGAGGTGTCAGATTAGTTAGGTCAAAGAGTTGACTTAACGAGATCGAGATAACCGAAGTCCTATATCGTATGCTGTCATGATATAGGCACACATCCTCTGACCAGAGACAGATGTGTTACTATATGTCTGAGTATGTACATTTGGCAGACCAATAGGTTGATGACCTAATCAAGGTCTATACACCGGCGCGCTAGTGTGCATATAAGGGCATATGAGTAATACGATCTCTCAAAGGGATCATACAAGTTCAGTTACTGAACCGAAAGACATGAGCTCACTCATGAGATATTGGGATAAATCAAATTCCGTGCGCACGGTTGTCTCGCTTTGGAAGCTTGACTGAATTTGTAGGTTTGATATATACTTTTGGAAAGTATATGATCAAGACCTAGGTATGATATATGCTTTTGGAAAGTATATGATCGATACCGACTCCCAATGATCGAATGAGAAACTTACTGATAAAACCAAGAAGTAGACAGTGTAAAGTTGATCGAATACTTCGGGTTTAGTCTGAGTCTTCCAGTATGCAGGATGTACAGGTATTGGGAATACCTGAGGGTGATGTGATCATAAACGATTGTACAACCATGACGCTTCCATTCCTAGGGAGTGATGAAACGGGTCTGGATTTTAGTGACTCCTCTCAGTAGAGAAGTGATCTGATCTTGGTCCAAGTGTTGGACATTGATCTGAATGTGATTCAGATACAATGAGAAGATTAGATTTACGGTCTTGATTTAATCAAGCATCTATGGGAGGCCCGCGATCTGGATTTGAGATACGATCTCAATATCCATGTCACTATACGTGGAACAATACAATCACCCTGTCCTTATCTCCAAGTATCTGCGGAGAAAGCGCATTATCCTTGAAGGAGTTCATGGATAATTCTATTGTTGATATATGTATCCGAGCATTGAGAAAATGGATAATTGAATGTGATTTAATTATCATGAGTAATATGAATTTGATTCATATTATAAAGAGAGTTATCTTAGATAATTAAATGAGATTTAATTATCAAAGATGTAAATAATGTGAATGTGATTCATATTATTTGGACACAAGAGAATAGAGATCCAAGATGATTAAATATGATTTAATCATCATGGATATGAATAATGTGGATAGCAATATCCATATTAGTCATATATATTATAAATGTGATTTATAATATATAAGAGAGAGCTATTTGTAATTTACATTTGTTAATTAAATGTTAATGTGAATTGGATTCACATTGGACATCAAATTGAAAATGTAATTTACATTTTGTTTTGGGTTGTGAATGTGATTCACAATTTTTCAATGGCATGATTGCAATGTTCACAAAATAAATTGGATATATTTTGTGAAATAATTTGCAACAAAAGTTGTTGCAAATAATGGAGATTACATAAAAGGTGAAATAGCCACCTTCCTAATGGAGGAGGGTGGACGGCCACCACTCCCATTAGGAAAGGGAGGCCGTCCCCCCTCTCCACATGGAAGGAGGCTTTCTCTCCTTTCATTATCTCCATGTATTGATGATTTAATTTTGTAATTAAATTGTGTTGATTTATCAACATATATTTAATTTAAATTAAATTAATTGTTGTTGTGTTTTTAGCAACAAATCTTGAACATTGAAAGAAACACAAATTGATGTGGACCATTGGATTTGTGTTGACACATGGATTGAGATCCATGGATCCCAAAACCCTATAAAAGGAGAGGCACCCCATTGCTCTTCTAGACACACAAGTTGAAGCAACAAATCTCTCTCTCTCTCTCATTCTCTCTACACGTCCTCTCTCTCTATCTCTCTCATGTGGCCGTCCACCATGGATGCCCTAGAGAGGTACTCCATCGCCGCGGCATCGTCGTTATGCTGCCCGATGGTTTGCTCGTGGATCTCCGTCTCCTTCGGTGCGCCCCGCTCGTGAAGAAGACATCGGATCTCGTGTGTCGAGATCAGGAGATCCGTCGCTTGGATCATCAACATGGATTGCGAGAAGCACGCGGTTCATCCCCGCGCTCGCAAGCGTCTCCTCCGTCGGATCGGACTTGAGACAGGAGGTCTCTTCGTTTAGAGACTTGATCGCAACCACGCTTCAAGAGGTAAACCTAATACTTGTTTGTGGTTTAGACGAAACGATCCGAGAAGTGTTCTTGGATCATGTGGTTTCGTCGCATAAAAATTTTTTAATTTCCGCTGCATAGAACAACTAGTGCGACTAGTCGTTCTTCGTCGTATTCGATACGACGATCACGCTTCCGTGATGCGCTTGAGGATCTAACCATATCCCACATCACCATCCCATCATCAGAGAGTCGACCAGAGATCAAAAATAGTGAAAATTTTTTATTGCACGATCAGATTGCAACTCATCAACTGATCCAGGCCTCCCAATGTGAAATAGTGAAAATTTTGCATCATTAACCCTACTGCTTTCTAGATATTTCGGTCGCACCCCATAGAATTTCCAGATATTACATTTAGGTCCCCGTACATGGACTTAAATGTAATAAATTTTGTTTTCTTTTCATTCTCAGCCTTGCCAAGGACCAAACTACAAACTAATTTTCTTTTATTTGTTTACAATTCCACCCCTAAACTATGCAGACAATTCAGACACTTGTTTGATGTCATTTTTCCTTGATTTTTCTAGGGTAGTAACACAACTACCCTAGCAAGGTTTTATTCCATTTTGGAGTTTTTCATCGTATACTTCGTTTGATTTGATTTTTCGAACATCGCGATCATTTTGTGTTTTATTTGAGTTTCTTTTTTGAGCACATTGCTCGAACGACTTTTATCTATTATATAGTATCATATGTATATTATATTCTCCACATACTATATTGTAGATAAATCTGTCTTAAAATATATCACGTTGAAAACTAAATATAAATTGGAAAAGATAAAAAAAATTCAAAATAAAAAATCAATAAAAAATATTTCCCCGGCTTTTCTTTCTTTCTTCAAGAAGAGATAAATAAAAAAAACTATTTCTTTCAAAAACCCTAGTATCACTATTCTACCTCCTTATGTTTGATCCAAGGAAACTTTCCTCGATCAATAATTAGTTTAAGACAAATTAGGAGACAAATTTATTCATTCATTCTCTTTCTCTCTCATATTTTATTGATCTTTATTTTGTTAATCATGGATTTGTCTGGAGCGATTCCTCTACACTGACATTGACATTAACATTTTATCGCTCGCAAAACCCCGGTTATCAAAATGGTGTCGTTGCTAGGGAGGCATTAGCCATACTTTAGTTTTTGATTTTTTTAATTTGTGAGCTTTCTTTCTTCTTATTTTTCTGAGTTTCTTCGGTGTTTTTGAGTTGTTTTACAATTTTTACGGCTTTTTTATGAATTTCTTCAATTTTCTTGATTTTTACAATTTTTGTATGTGTTGCTAACAAGTTTTAGAGGGCCTACAGGATCACTTGGCTTCTTGCGAAACCAAACTAGTTGAGGGTACAAAGATTGGCTCTTTCTCTATGAGTCGGTTGTAGAGGAGCAGAGCGAGTTGGCCGATTTTTGTGTGCTTATATCATTTATTTTTGTATTTTGTGTGAGAGGAAGGGGCACTTGCTTGTTTTTATTTTTGTAGAAGGGGTCCCCTAAGAACATCCCTACTTGTACCCTGACTTGAACACTTTTTCAGGGTCAGTTTCGCTAGGTGCTCGTGCACTTGGGGAACCTCATCGCAGGTTTTAGTTTTCATTGATTTTTCTTTGTTTCACATGATTTCATGGAGCCTAGGTGTACATGCTTGATTTACTAGATGGCTAGAGTAAAACCCATATCCCTAATCCACACTTAGGCATAATTCATTGATTTGAAAATAATTCATTCTTACGCTAGAGCTTCTGATTTAGGATACGATTTTTATCGCTTTTTGCATGCATTAGCTTAGGTTTTAAACTTCTGCGCAGATCACTTGCATGTAGATTGCTGGCGTCAGGTGTGATCGCTATCTCTACATGCATCATAGTTTTTCCCTACATTCCATACTCCCTCCGTGAGACACATTTTTAAAAATAAAAAAGAACTAACCTCCCTTTAGATATATCTTGAAAATATCCAAACAAAGTGAAAATTATAAAAATAAAGAATTAAGAAAAACTTGACCAAAAATTAAAAAATCTGGACTCAAACATTTGGATTGGGAGATCAATCCCCTCATTGTTTGCAGGTACTCTCCAGACAGAGAGAGACACACACACTTAAGGAATAGAGCCTAAATCCCTAAACTTGTGCCCTAAGCGCTTGGACTCACTCTTGGGTCCTGTTACTTGCTGCAAGCGCTTGTCTCAGATGTTAGTAGAAGTAGTCTTATTTAAGTCGGTGCGTACTGTCGGCTTAAACACGAACTACCCCAGGAGACTACACCTGTGAGCTTGATATAATGATTACTTCGTCACCAAACTTTAAAATCGAAAAGATAAAAGACCGAACTTCTACGATCATCATTGTGTGAAGTTGGTGAACTTGGGGTTGCATTGTGTTTGCAAGAGAGGTGTGCGTTGTGCCGCATCTCATACGCCTTCACACTCATGTTTTTGACTTGACTTCGTGCTCTCTCCCATATATTCTTTTGACATCGAAGATGATGAACATATGGATTTTGTGCTCAGACTCCGTGAGCTTTAGATGATCCACCATACGTCATATGTTTTCATAGACTCGGGATGACCTTCTTCCCGAGTTGATCCCATCTAGTCATGAGGAGAGTCAGACCTAGACTCCCTCGCCTCCCAGCCCTTCTGTTGAGGTAGACCCCCGCCTCAAATTTTCTCCTATTTCTCCAACATATTTTTCATGGAGTTCTTATGAGACTTTTTCCTTCCCAAAGGATTTGAAAATCATGGGTAGATGGAAGGGACCAGTTGAGGACAGAGCCACTGAGGATAGAACGATCAGGGAGAGGTAAATAGATGAGAGTCCCGACCCAACATCAGGTACTACTACGGGGATTCTTGACACACAACAACAGATGAATTTACAGATCCAAGATCAGTGCAGAGTCTAGGATGAGCTAATAGCTGAGATCACTACACTGAGAGCATGAGCCTGGAACCCACCACCGCCTACCGTGGTTCCCGTTACTTTGAAAGATGAGTTTGACCTAGGAGCCAGGACGCTACACCATTGGATTCGATTACCACCAAATCAAGTGTCATACGGGTTGAGAAAGCACTTCATTTCTTCACTTCCCAAGTACTATGGGAACACTTCAGAGAAGCCGTTTACCATTTTGTAGCAATTTGAGATGATTTGTGGTACAACTAGTTATCCAAGAGTTACACAGGAGATTATTTGTCTCAAGGCCTACCCCTTTGCCTTAGAAGATAAGGCGCTCTATTGGTTGAGTCACTTATGGAGGGAGATCTATACATTGGACGATCTGAAGTCCACATTCCTGTGTAAATATTTTCCTCTAGGACAGATGAACATGATGAGGAGTTAGATCTCAATTTTACACAATTACCGCATGAATCATTACATGAGGCATGGGATTGATTCAAGTATTTGATAGAGGGATGCTTGCATTATTAGATACCTATAGAATTATTTTGGAGGGCTCTAGCCAAATGTACAGAGCCTAGTGAGCACTGCATGAGATGACAACTATTTAAAAGGGATGTAGAGTTATTTTGGTCAACTCTTATCGACTAGAGGATGGAGCAATTGATTTATCAAGATAGGTCAATTTGGTCCCAATTATCTTTTTTGGTGTAAGTTCTGGATGTAGTGAGTGTGATATGTTGACCAGAGGTTCATCACCATATGATTCACGAACAGTTTCCCGAGAATAATCGGAGACTGGGTAAACTCTCTATGGTGCTCAGTGTCACTGATCGTGAAGTCTACCTTGAGTAGAGTACCTTGGAAAGTAATGATGATTGAAATGGTTCCTCTCCACCATTTTATAGACCAATCAACTAGCTGAATGATCTCTCTTGTCTTCCTACTTAATCCGAGTTTGAGCTTGGCAACCACGGAGGTCGGGAGGATATTTATCGGTGAATAATCATGGATTCTTGCATGGGTGAAGTTAGTGTCTTTGATTTCACAGTCAAACCTAGGAAATTGCTTCACTCTGCGGCTCTTGGTTTTTCTCCATGTCACAAAAGAGGTGGCCATATACAGTATGTGTTTCTCAGTCCTTATCCTTTTATTGCCCGACCTTTTAGGCATCAATTTACTTCTCACAAATCTTTTGAGGTTAGGAAAGTGTTCAATGTCCATTATTAAGGGAAGCTCAAAATCAACTCTCTATCAATCAGTTTTCTAACTGTAGGTTCCATTTTTTTAGATCTTTTCCATTTTCAATTTTTATGGTGTTTTAAGGTTTTTAATTTTTTTAGTCTTTTTGATAGGTGAAGGAAAGTAGTTAGTAAAAGAGGGAGGTAGAAGGGACTCTGGATGTACATGACATGTGGTCACTTCGGTGTCTTCCAAGTTTTCAAAATTCAATCCATGAAATCGATGATACACTTTCATACCTGGACTAGTGATCATTGTAGAAATGTCATCCTCCAATAAGTTCTCATGACACATCATGAAAGAAGTGTGCTCACTTGGAGGATACTGTTGAGAACTCGTGCTCTTATACTCAACACACCTTGACTCAGGCGTGTAATGCTAGATTGAGTATGGCCCATCTGTATGGTAGCTATTGGTCGGAGCCTCATAAGATGGAGTCAGTATATAGGGGGTCTATTGTAATACGCGTTTTGTACACTATGCTTTTTGAATGATATCAAGTGTTATTTCAAGGAAATATTGGATTGATAGCGTTCACACTTTACGGATACCATAGTCAATAGATTCGCCTTTCTGCAATGATTTCATTGTGTTTATATCAGAGACCGTCTTGTATAAAATAGACTTCAAAAAGGTTCTATGAATTGTGTAGCACATCAAAACATGGTACCACATCTAGTAATCTGGATTTTTGGTAGTACCTTATAAGTAGTAGAAGCCACTATTAGCATAGTGTCCATAATGTATTAGATTTATATTCATTAGCCATAATCACATCATTAAGACTAATTAAGTATGATTAGTGCTAATTACCCGTCGTTAGGGATAACTAAGCGTCATTAGCAAAAGTAGGACACATGGAGAGGAAATCATGGGACGCGTGTCGTTTTATAGTCAGGACAAGTGTCAAAACCTCAGTAGCGCCATGTGTCAGCATCCTAAGTCTAACACGTGTCATGGTAAAGCCGCTTGCTTGGGCAACAAGTTATCTCGTGTAGATAAGCCAAAACCTTGCTTGGGCAACAAGCTATCACGTGTAGATAAGCCAAACCTGTTACTTGGGCAGCAAGTTTTCTCATAAATAGGACATGTGGCATACCATGTGTCTTAGAGGCTCCCTTACATGTTGACACATGTCACACATGTAAAGGGGGTGGAGGCCTATAAATACCCAAGGCCTCCCCATTCCATTTCACTTCATCCCACGCCCATCTCTCCACCTTAGAGCCGCAAGGCCGCCGAGGTTGCGGGAGGAGCACGAGAGGAACCGCGGCGAAGCCCTGTCAGTGATCGAGAGCGTTTTCAAAGCCGTAACGAAGTTCTGTCCGCATCAAGCCGTAGTACTGAAATCTACGACGGCTATAGGGGGGATTTCACTAAAGAAGGTGATTCGGACTCAAGCTAGATAGCGTTCAGGTGAGGGATTCTCAAGCGCTATTTTAAAGCACTAGTCTTTAGCGTTTATGCATGGTTTTGAATATCAAGTATGAAATCGCGTTTACTAAAGCTTTTACGCATGAATTACAAGTACCGTATAATTGATATGAAATCAGGCTTTAGAACGTATTTCAGAAGTCGTTTAAGGTGTTTTATCATGATTTCACGTTTTTAAGCATTTCGTTCTTTGTGGAATACGAATCGTAAGTTTCACTGCCTAGATTCAAGCTTTTTATATAAGAAATATGTTATGTGCAGTTATTATGCAATATGAATCAGATTTCAAGTTCTTAATGGTTTTAGTTGTCAGAATATGCATGCTATGTAAAAAGTGTTTTATGTTCATGAATTAGCAGTTATGAGCTTGAAATGGCAAGTTTACGGTTTATTAGTAACAAGAAAAGGATCAGAATTAGAAGATAAGCACCACAGTAGCTCTTTTATACAAATCATGAACTAGCCATTAGATATGGTGATGTCATTAGATATGACCCTGAAACCGCCATTAGATATGGCAAACCATTAGATATGGTATCAAGAGGACTTTGGGTCCGCATTCTGTATACATATAGGCTTTGGGCCGTATGCAGGGTGTTTTTGGTCTTTGGGACCGTCTGCGCGTATGACTTAGCTTTGTTTCAGCGTTCATGAATCAATAAATTAGCCACAGTGGTGATTAGCACAAAAAGCTTGATAGTGATGATTATGTATCAGTTTATCTGCCTTTAAAATGATTTCAGCATTTATTTGCAAATCTAGCATGTTGTTATATGTTTACTGTCATAAAGTCCTTTTTTTTTAAGTTATTTCAAAGTTATCAGCATGAATTTGGCATACTGCTCACATTTCAACTTTTAGTTATATATAAAAAGCTTGAGATCCGTTCACTGGGTCTAAGCTCATAAATGAGTTTAGACTCATCCCGTTATATTATAATTATATACAGATCAGCAGAATCACGACTAGCAGGGGAAAGTACCGCAAATACACTTGGAGGAGGCGTGTTTCGGTTTTCGAAGTTTTTGTACTGTATGTGTTGTTTTGTAAGAAGTTGTAATAGATAGAACTTGTGTAATACACTTCTTGGTGTTGTGAACTTGAAATACAAAGGTTTTATGTTTTATGAGATTGCCACATGTTTACTTGAGGAAAAAGAAGAGGAAAGATCTCTGTCGCGGCACGTTCCGGTTAGCGGGACGGGTCGTGACAACTTGTGGTATCAGAGCAAAGGTTTTAGGACCTTGAGCAAGAATTATATTAGGAGTTGACCTATAAGTATTGGAGGATAATTTAGTTATTTTATAGTTTTGAGGATGTCTAGAATCATTATTAGAGGATTTATGAAGGATCTAACTGAGGTTTATTTTTATAGGAAATAATGGCAGGAGAGCAACCACAAGCGACCGGCCCTAGTCATGAGAATAACAACAATAACAACGTGTATGACACGTTGACTTTGATAGCTCAAACTCTAGGAGGCATGGCTGCACAGTCTGTTAAAAGACATGAATTTGAGTACCAGTTACCGTTTGAGCATGTAAAGAAGCTGGGAGGAGAACCATTCGTAGGAGACACTGATCCAAAGAAGGCCAGGGAATGGTTCAAGAATATGGAGAAAATATTTGCTCTTATGGACTGTACAGATGAACAAAAGTTGAAGTATACCATATTTCTTCTGAAGGATAGCGCTGATGATTGGTGGACATCGGTGAAAATGAAATATCCAACCCCATCTCATATTACATGGGAGATCTTTGAGAAAGAGTTCAATGAAAAATACTACCCAAGGGTTTATCAGGAGGAGAAACGTAGGGAATTCCTATTCCTTACTCAGGGGAGCAATATGTTTGATGAATATGAGAAGAAATTCACCGAACTTTCAAAGTTTACGGCTTCTCTGGTTGCAACAGAAGAAGAAAAATGTAGACGTCTAGAAGATGGTATGCATATTGATTTAAAGGAAATGGTTTCAGCCACGGGATATACTGATTATGCAAAATTAGTGGAGGCTGCTCGTAGGGCTGAACGAGTAGTGATAGAAAGAAGAAAGTGCAATGATCATGGAAAGAAAAGAATTGCAGATAGACCCCTATGGAGAGGAACCATGAACAAAGAACCAAGAATAGCTGGGAATTCAAGACAAGATAATAGATCAGCTCCTAGAGTACAAGGGAACCAAACAAATAGATATACAGTTGGGACTTCTGATAATAGAACTCTTTCTTTTCCACAATGTACAAACTGTGGAAAGTATCATCCAGGAACTTGCCGCAAGGGGACCACCGGGTGTTATCAATGTGGCGAGATAGGCCACATTCGTCAGAATTGTCCTGCACTTGTCCAAAGCCGTCGGGTAATGGGAAGACCGGCACAAAATGAAAATCGTGATATTGTTGTACGTCGTCCTCCACCTGCAAGGGAACAAAATAAAAACAATACACATAAGAGATCAAACCAAAGAGAGGGAAAAGCGTTTGCTATGACCTTAGAGGAGGCCATATCCGCGGACGATGTCGTATCAGGTACCACTATTATTTTTGGGAAAAGTGCACACACTCTTATTGATTCTGGTGCAAGTCATTCTTTTATTTCACAAAGATTCTCCCTATATGCTGATAAAGTTACAAGTACTCTCAAGCATGCTTTAGCAATTTCTTTGCCTAAGGGAGAACCAGAAATTATTAGGAGTGTCTTTCGGAATTGTTTGGTTAAGATAGGAGAAAATTATATTGAAGTAGACCTTATTCCTATGGAGATAAGGGAATTTGATGCTATCATAGGAATGGATTGCTTAAGTGCATATCATGCTCTTCTAGACTGTCATAAGAAGCATGTTACTTTTAGAAAACCAGGTGATGTTGAATTCACTTTCTATGGAGAAAGAAGGATATATCCTACCCATGTCATCTCCTGTCTCTTAGCCCAGAAGATGATAAGGAAGGGATATTCCTCTTATATTGCTTACTTGTTTAATACTAAGGCAGAAGCTGTCAGTTTAGAAAACATCTCTGTGGTGAAAGAGTTTCCAGAAGTGTTTCCAAACGAACTACCAGGAATTCCTCCTGATAGGGAAATTGAATTCACTATTGACCTCATTCCGGGTACCAATCCAATTGCCTTAACTCCTTACAGAATGGCCCCAGCTGAACTTAAAGAACTCAAAACTCAATTGCAGGAGTTGACAGATAAGGGATTTATACAGTCCAGTATGTCACCATGGGGTGCTCCTGTTCTATTTGTTAAGAAGAAAGATGGTTCCATGAGACTTTGTATAGATTACAGGAGACTAAACAGAGTGACTGTTCGCAATAACTATCCTCTACCCCGAATAGATGACTTATTTGATCAACTACAAGGGGCCTCAGTATTTTCCAAAATTGATTTGAGATCTGGCTATCATCAGTTAAAGATTAGAGGAGATGATGTCCCTAAAACTGCATTCCAAACTAGATATGGGCATTATGAATTCCTAGTAATGCCTTTTGGATTGACAAATGCCCCAGCTGCATTTATGGACTTGATGAATAGGGTTTTCCGTCCATATCTGGACAAGTTCGTGATCGTATTTATTGATGATATTCTCGTATATTCTAAAACAGAGGAAGAACATAGAGAACACTTGAGAATTGTACTTCAAACTCTGAAGGAACACCGATTATATGCAAAGTTTGATAAATGTGAGTTTTGGTTGAAGAAGGTTGCATTTCTAGGCCATGTCATATCTGGAGAAGGAATAACAGTAGATCCATCAAAGATAGAAGCAGTTCTTAGATGGGAACGACCAATAAATGCATCAGAAATCCGAAGTTTCCTTGGATTAGCTGGGTATTATCGAAGATTTGTTGAAAACTTTTCTAAAATTGCCACACCATTGACAAGGTTAACTAGGAAGAATGTGAAGTATAGTTGGGACGAAGAATGCGAGAAAAGTTTTAAGGAACTCAAGAGCCGTCTCACCTCAGCACCCATACTTAGCCTTCCTTCAGGACAGGGTAATTTTGTAATCTATAGCGATGCCTCAAGACAAGGGCTGGGATGCGTCTTAATGCAGAATGATAAGGTGATTGCTTATGCTTCTAGACAGCTAAAACAACATGAGTTAAATTACCCAACTCATGACCTTGAGCTAGCTGCTATAGTATTTGCCTTAAAGATCTGGAGACACTACCTATATGGAGAAACTTGTCGAATCTTTACAGATCACAAAAGTTTAAAATATATTTTCTCTCAGAAAGAGTTGAATTTAAGGCAAAGAAGATGGTTAGAACTAATCAAAGATTATGATTGTTCCATAGAATATCACCCGGGGAAAGCCAATGTAGTAGCTGATGCTCTCAGTAGAAAGTCCAATGGTCGGCTATCTCACTTAAAAGCAGAGTATTTACAGTTAAAAGAGTTACGAGCAAAGTTAACCATAAATAATTCTGGAGCCTTATTAGCATCCTTACAAGTGAGACCCATATTATATGATAAAATTAAGGAGGCACAAGTCCATGATTCTGAAATCATTAGAATGATTGAGAAGATTAAGGAAGGAGATGAAGCCGGGTATACAATAGATGGTCAAGGGGTTTTATTCTTTAAAGGAAGATTATGTGTTCCGAGGAAATCTGATATAAAGACCGAGATTCTGGAAGAGGCACATAACTCCATGTATACTATGCATCCAGGAAGTACTAAGATGTATAGGACACTTAAAAACTACTATTGGTGGTCTGGCATGAAAAGAGAAATTGCAGAGTATGTTTCTAGATGTCCTATATGCCAACAAACAAAACCGGAGCGTTTGAAACCTGCAGGGACTTTACAGCCACTTCCAATACCAGAATGGAAATGGGAACACATCACTATGGACTTCGTTACAGGATTTCCAAGGACCCGTCGAGGTCACGATGCAATATGGGTCATAGTAGACAGATTAACTAAGTCTGCACATTTCTTAGCCATTAACATGACATACAGTCTAGACCGCTTGGGAAAGATCTTTGTTAATGAGATAGTTAGCCGTCATGGGGCTCCTGTATCAATTGTATCTGATAGAGATCCACGATTTACTTCTAAGCTATGGCCAAGCTTACATAAAGCTATGGGAACGAAGTTAGCATTTAGCACAGCCTTTCATCCTCAAACAGATGGCCAATCAGAACGGACTATCCAGACTCTAGAAGACATGCTTAGATCCTGTGCACTAAGCTTTAAAGAAAGCTGGGATGAACACCTCTCACTTATAGAGTTTGCATATAATAACAGCTATCATGCTAGTATTGGGATGGCACCATATGAAGCCTTGTATGGTAGACCGTGTAGAACACCTGTCTGTTGGAGTGAAGTTGGAGAAAGGAAATTGGTTCAACCTGAACTAATACAAAGCACAATAGAAAAAGTTGAGGAAATCAAGAGATGCTTAAAGGCAGCGCAAAGCAGACAGAAAAGTTATGCAGATAAGCGAAGGAGAGACTTAGAATTTCAAGTAGGAGACTATGTGTTTCTAAAAGTATCTCCATGGAAAGGCCTAATTAGATTCGGGAAGAAAGGGAAACTAAGTCCAAGATACATTGGCCCTTACGAGATTATTGAAAGAATCGAAAGTGTAGCTTATCGTCTTCGACTTCCAGCTGAACTAGCAAGGATACATGATGTCTTTCATGTCTCCACACTTCGGAAGTTTATTCCAGACCCAACCCATATGATACAACCTCAAGATATTCAATTGAAGGAAGATCTGTCATACGAGGAGGTTCCTGTGGAAATTCTAGATTATAAAGTACAAGAGCTTCGTACAAAGAAGATTCCTTTGGTCAAAGTTTTATGGAGGAGTCATGCAATAGAAGAAGCCACATGGGAACGTGAAGAAGAAATGAGATCTCGATATCCCCACTTATTTCCAAGCTAGCAAGGATACTTAAATTTCGAGGACGAAATTTATTGCAAGTAGGGGAGAATTGTAATACGCGTTTTGTACACTATGCTTTTTGAATGATATCAAGTGTTATTTCAAGGAAATATTGGATTGATAGCGTTCACACTTTACGGATACCATAGTCAATAGATTCGCCTTTCTGCAATGATTTCATTGTGTTTATATCAGAGACCGTCTTGTATAAAATAGACTTCAAAAAGGTTCTATGAATTGTGTAGCACATCAAAACATGGTACCACATCTAGTAATCTGGATTTTTGGTAGTACCTTATAAGTAGTAGAAGCCACTATTAGCATAGTGTCCATAATGTATTAGATTTATATTCATTAGCCATAATCACATCATTAAGACTAATTAAGTATGATTAGTGCTAATTACCCGTCGTTAGGGATAACTAAGCGTCATTAGCAAAAGTAGGACACATGGAGAGGAAATCATGGGACGCGTGTCGTTTTATAGTCAGGACAAGTGTCAAAACCTCAGTAGCGCCATGTGTCAGCATCCTAAGTCTAACACGTGTCATGGTAAAGCCGCTTGCTTGGGCAACAAGTTATCTCGTGTAGATAAGCCAAAACCTTGCTTGGGCAACAAGCTATCACGTGTAGATAAGCCAAACCTGTTACTTGGGCAGCAAGTTTTCTCATAAATAGGACATGTGGCATACCATGTGTCTTAGAGGCTCCCTTACATGTTGACACATGTCACACATGTAAAGGGGGTGGAGGCCTATAAATACCCAAGGCCTCCCCATTCCATTTCACTTCATCCCACGCCCATCTCTCCACCTTAGAGCCGCAAGGCCGCCGAGGTTGCGGGAGGAGCACGAGAGGAACCGCGGCGAAGCCCTGTCAGTGATCGAGAGCGTTTTCAAAGCCGTAACGAAGTTCTGTCCGCATCAAGCCGTAGTACTGAAATCTAGGACGGCTATAGGGGGGATTTCACTAAAGAAGGTGATTCGGACTCAAGCTAGATAGCGTTCAGGTGAGGGATTCTCAAGCGCTATTTTAAAGCACTAGTCTTTAGCGTTTATGCATGGTTTTGAATATCAAGTATGAAATCGCGTTTACTAAAGCTTTTACGCATGAATTACAAGTACCGTATAATTGATATGAAATCAGGCTTTAGAACGTATTTCAGAAGTCGTTTAAGGTGTTTTATCATGATTTCACGTTTTTAAGCATTTCGTTCTTTGTGGAATACGAATCGTAAGTTTCACTGCCTAGATTCAAGCTTTTTATATAAGAAATATGTTATGTGCAGTTATTATGCAATATGAATCAGATTTCAAGTTCTTAATGGTTTTAGTTGTCAGAATATGCATGCTATGTAAAAAGTGTTTTATGTTCATGAATTAGCAGTTATGAGCTTGAAATGGCTAGTTTACGGTTTATTAGTAACAAGAAAAGGATCAGAATTAGAAGATAAGCACCACAGTAGCTCTTTTATACAAATCATGAACTAGCCATTAGATATGGTGATGTCATTAGATATGACCCTGAAACCGCCATTAGATATGGCAAACCATTAGATATGGTATCAAGAGGACTTTGGGTCCGCATTCTGTATACATATAGGCTTTGGGCCGTATGCAGGGTGTTTTTGGTCTTTGGGACCGTCTGCGCGTATGACTTAGCTTTGTTTCAGCGTTCATGAATCAATAAATTAGCCACAGTGGTGATTAGCACAAAAAGCTTGATAGTGATGATTATGTATCAGTTTATCTGCCTTTAAAATGATTTCAGCATTTATTTGCAAATCTAGCATGTTGTTATATGTTTACTGTCATAAAGTCCTTTTTTTTTAAGTTATTTCAAAGTTATCAGCATGAATTTGGCATACTGCTCACATTTCAACTTTTAGTTATATATAAAAAGCTTGAGATCCGTTCACTGGGTCTAAGCTCATAAATGAGTTTAGACTCATCCCGTTATATTATAATTATATACAGATCAGCAGAATCACGACTAGCAGGGGAAAGTACCGCAAATACACTTGGAGGAGGCGTGTTTCGGTTTTCGAAGTTTTTGTACTGTATGTGTTGTTTTGTAAGAAGTTGTAATAGATAGAACTTGTGTAATACACTTATTGGTGTTGTGAACTTGAAATACAAAGGTTTTATGTTTTATGAGATTGCCACATGTTTACTTGAGGAAAAAGAAGAGGAAAGATCTCTGTCGCGGCACGTTCCGGTTAGCGGGACGGGTCGTGACATCTATAAATTGGTCGCATGAATCTTATCCCATATATATGTCAGCTCTCTGAATGGGTGGTATGAAGGCTGGTCAATGTGGGCTTGATCACTAAGATCGATCAAGTCAGGAAGATCATGTAGTGTAGGCCTTCTCCATTCGGTCTGTTTGTCGACCTTGTTGTACCCTAAGGTCAAGTCATAATATGTATAGGCCGATTGTTGTCAGGTTCCAACTCGAGGTGAGAATGAGGTCTGTGGGGGAAACTTATTCTGCCAATCATTCATCCCAGCAGTGGCTTGCTCTTCGAATTTGTTACTTGATTCCAGCAAGTGGACGGGAATATGATGAGTTGATACAGGGTTGATATCGTTCAGGGATGTAAGAATGTGGATTAGGGAAGAAGTACAAAGAAACAAGGAAGCCAGCCAGAGTTCTGACTTCGTGGTCAGGGTGTGTGTATGAAGAGAAACAAGAGGGTGGAGATGGTCAGATATCGTCGAAGAAGAGTGACATGGTATGATGACCAATATTCCGACATCTTTGAAGAGAGATGGGAGAATGAAGCGTGTCGAATAAGAAAGCGTGCAAGTGCACCGAATAACACACAAATAGACAAACACAAGAACAAACCCTGAGTTTACCCACCCAACACTGTAATGATCACAAGAGTACGATCGTTTATCTTTTCAATTTTATTAGGTGATAAACCAAGATTTAAGTTTAATCACGTAAGGCTTAAAGTAGGTTTTGGGTACTATCCTAGGGATTCGTCCGCACCTCTCAACAATCACAATAACACAAGCATACAATGAGGGTTTTGCTCTCCTGAAAGCAAGTGTTAATTTTAGTAAAAAAATTTGTCAACTCGGATTAGCAGTCTTGGTTTTAAGTTCGGTTATTATTTGATTAATCAACCAAATGTAGCATGTCTAACGATCAGTCTCAATTTTCTTTCAACCTACGTTTCAAAACCAAGGGGAATGGAGTCAAGAAAAATGTTGCAAATAGTGAAATCAAATATGCATGCCAAGTTTAGAAGACTTATAGTGATCCTCATGCTCTGCATGAATGCTGTAATGAAATTTTATACTATATGAGATGCAAATGAGAAGATCGTTCCTAGATAAGCAGTTCTATTAGCGAGTGATGAACAATTTAATTTGGACTAATAGCTCTACGGTCTAAGTGCATCTCATTAAATGTTATGTGTAGTCTTAAAGATTACGAGCACAAGCAATAAAAATATTCTAGTAAAAATGCTCTAAGTGCCGCGAGTGCAAGTACTATTCTACGTCAACCAACTACACGACCATGAACGGGTCAAATGTCCAGTCCTGATAAAAGCATGAACTCTCAAACAAGATTCGATGTAAGAGAGAATTATCTAAATAATTACAACACAATAATTACGAAATTGCAAATGCTCTCAAAAATAAAATTAGTTCCGTTGCTCTTTAGCAGTTGGTACGCATCAGCTCCGTCGACCTCCGATGCACTCCAAGTCCACCGTGCCCTTACCAAGAAAACAAAATTTAGGGTTTTTATCAGGCGTGTCCCTTTGAGATATTGCAATATCATTTATGCCCCTCCCTTTTCTGGAATATCAGTTGTACCCCCGACTTCTTACCATTCTGTTACTCGTGCCCCTCCATTAGTCTAACCGCCAATGAGTTGAACTTAACCATTATTTTTTAAAATCATGGTGCAGTTAAGAGTGTCATAATTGTCCATACCTCATTGTCATCATCTTCTTTCTCCATTGTTCTTCTTCTTTTCTCTCCATAAGTTCTCTCTCTTAATTAGACCTTCATGCATCAATTAAATCCCAAAAATATTTACATTTTCATGGATATATCACTCATTACGGATCAAATGGTGAATTTTATATATTTTTTTGTTAGTTTTTGTGAATTAATTAATCAAAAAATTATCCTAACTAAACAAATACTGAAAGTTCCTCTGTTTCAACCTGTAGCCTCCTCCTCCCCTCCTCTTCCTCCTCTGCACCCTTCCTCTTCCACCGATAATGCCTTCTTCATCCTCCTCTGCTCCTCTTTGTCGAGAAACCTTGCGGCTCCCCTCCAGCAGCCCGTCCCTTTCAATCATCCAAAGAAACAACTTCCTCCCTACGATTGCGACGACAAGATGCCCCCTGGTAGAGGGGGAGGAGGAGGTGACACACGACACAATGTGGGGAAGAGTTGGGGTGGAGAGGGAGGTACGGGATGGAGGGGAGGTTTGGGTGGAGGATCTCAAGGCAGAGGGAGAGGTGCAACAATGGCAGGGGACGGGTGCAGAAGAGAGGTATGGGGTCGAGGGGATGTACAGGGGGAGGATCTTGCAGCGAAGGGGGGTGCGGCAGCGATAGGAGGAGACGAGGCGGAGTGGGAGGGGCTTGTGGCGAAGAGGGAGTTACAGGCGTAGGAGAGGTGCAGGTGGAGGAGCTTGGGGGTAAAGGGGAGGTGCGGGGATGGAGATGGGGGCGGGCTAGTTAGGAGGGGCAAAGGAGGGGTCGAACTTGGGGGGAGGAGGTGGGGGGGGGGGGGGGAAGGGATGACGGTGGTAGGTGATGAACCTCCATTACATCATCTTTATTCTATCATTTTGACCTCAAAAACCCTAGTAAATGCATGTAAATACCTTTAATTCATGCATTTTCGCATTCATGCATGTTTGTGTAAATATTGTACAAAATATGATTTTTAAAGATAAAATTATAGAATAACGAAAAGAAAAGAAAATTAATAAAATATTGTAAATATTTTATGACCTGAAACCCCAAGACCTAGGCATCTAGATGAACAGGTCGACAAGGAAAAAAGTAGAGGGAGATAAGGGCCAAAATACAATAAAAATCCCTTTTATTTAATTCATTCTTTATTCATTTTGAGAACTATTTTTAGTTACACTTTTACACTTCAAATAAAGAAACTTTGAACATGAAAGTTGTAGACAATTAAATAAAGAAAAATATATAATTTCTTTTCACTCAAAAATAATGCACAGATAAAACGTTATGATCTGAATAAGATTACAGAATCCCAACTTCCCAGTCCTGTATCGCTAAAATAAAAACTCAAAACGCATAAAAATCACATTTAATTTTATATAATTTTCAATAAGATATTTAATGAAGGTGGTTTCATATTTTTCGGAGTTACGGTTTGAAAGTTCAGTTTTAGACCCCTATTATATACTTGTACAAATTAAAATATTCATTTTATTTATTATTCTTTATTTTGGTAATTTTATACTTCTATAACTTTGAAAATATTATTTATAATATATGTGTATATTAAATCAGGACTAAAAATACAAAGAAAACATAAAAATAAAATACTTATATACAACACCTAGATGAAATACCTATAACTATATCTATGTAAGTAATACACCTATTTATTTACGTATACGAAACACATCAGAAAAATAAATGAAAAATATATATAAGCACATAAAAATAATTTATAAATTTATAAAATGGTTAACAAAACTATTAAAATTAATTATACAAAAAAATTATTAAAATATATAGAAGAATATACCTATATATAATCTACAGAAGGAAACTTATAATTTTTATACCTCAAAAAAACAAATAAAAATAATAAAAAAATAATTTATAAAATATTAAATAATTTTTATTTAATAACCTAAAATTAACATAATTGTTTATTAATATAAATGAATTTACAAGGAGTTTTTCTAGGATTTTTTCCTGGTTGGTCCACGTGGACCAACCAGATTCTTTCTTTGGTTGACCTCGGTCAACTCTCTAACCGAGGTCTGGCTTTTTGTCAGAACTGCATTTTCCTCTACTTTCTCCCATTTTGGAGGCCATGCCTCGGGTATTCTCGTGATGTACCCTTCTTGGCTTTTCTTCCCCTTGGATCGAGGATTCACACCTGAGGTTCTCCTTGGGCTGTGGATCATCAATTCGAGCTCCGCACCTCAATCTTTGTAGACACTTCGTAAACCGTTCAGAAGACCTCCAATCCTTCCCATCCACTTTCGAACAGCGTCTTGGCCAAGTTTAGATCTCCAGGAGTGCCCTAGATTGACTCCGGTGACTGGGGAGCCTCCAGCACTTCTGGGTAAGGTACGATGACGCTAGGAGGGCCGGCTTCCACCATCTCCGGCCAAGGTTGGCCGTAAGGTATCATCTCAGGAATACCAGCCTTTGAGGTCCCTTTTCTTTGCTTTTTCTTGTGTTCTTTATATTCGCCTTAGTTGTAGGAACCATTTACCACCTTCCATCTCGCCTACTCCCCACCGAACATCATCTCGATCACCTCGCCGTAGCGAGCTCCGGCGAGCTTCCATTCTGCTGCCCTCCATACCCCTTTTGGCCACCATTTCCTCCGCCTCTCGTTCTATACAAATCTAGGGATGTGACATCTCCCGATTCCCACCGTCAGGTTGATCGAGGAGGAGGTCTAAGGGCGCTTCCACCCACCTCCGGCGAGCCCCGCCATCGAGGTCTTCCTCAGGTGTTCTTTGCCTTTGAGGTTTATATTCCCCCATTTTCTTGCACTTTTATGTTCACCGTCTTAGGAGTAGAGTAGTCCCTCTCTTTTCACTCGTGATCCATCGCAGCCACCTTCGCCACCACCTCACTGGAGATGGCTCCGGTGAGCTCCTAATTCGCCCATCGCAAACCATTTTCACCCCACGATCCATGTAATCCATCCCTCCTCGTGTCTTGAGTTCACTTGCAGGTACTAGGGTGCTCAAAGACTCCAACTGGAGTCGAATTTTCTCCAGATAAAGGTACCTGGATCCCCTAGTTTCCTCCAGCCTTGTCGTGGCGCATCGAGGCTCATCGATCCATTTTGGCTCTACCGGCGAGTCAGGGGACCTTCCAGGAGTCATCTGAGTTCTTCTGCCGTGAAGGAGGTGGCTGGAGCAACGTCGCATGCCGACTCAAGTTCGACCTCGGCCGTGTTCTTCCTTGTTCTTGCAAGGAAGGTCACGACCGTTGGATCGGGCCTTGGTCCCAGAATCAGCAGCCGACGTTCGACCAAGCAAGCCAGCACAATCAGATCCTTATCGTAAGATCCAATCCGGGCCATTGAAGCCGAACCGTCATCTCCCGTCCAGAGCTGACACGTCTATAAGCGAGGAACGTCGGCCGTTGAATCACACCCAAGAGTGGGTAATTTTGCCTGATACCCTCGCCATTTTTGTATTTAAAATTTGAACCTCAACCTTTCATATGTAGCTTTAAATTTTTGTAATAATTGCACCTAGACCCCTAGACTTTTCATATTTGCGAATAGGTCCCTGTCCACGTCACCTCACGTGCATGTGCGTGTGATGGGCGTAGACATTTTGCAGAGGACCCCTAGAGGGTTTCATTATTTCCATTTAGTCCTAAACTCTAATATTAAGTGTAATATTTTTGGTAAAATTGCTATTTAGCCCTTGGGTTTTTGGAATATTGCGTTTAAGTCCTTGTCAAGCGCGCGTGTCAACCCATGTGGGCTTGGCTTTTTGCAGAAGTATCCGTACGGATTTGGCTATTTATATTGAGTCCCGAAAGTTCTTTATTGCGTTGAAAATTTTGTGGATAATTGCACATAAGCCCTGAACTTTTTACTATTTACAGAAATACCCCTACTAGTAGTGTAGTTTCTCTTTATTGTCTCTAATTATTTCATGCATCTATAAAACTATATAAATTCCTAAAAAACATCATTATGTGTTTGTTGCATTGCTGTATCACAATGTATTTTTATTTTGCATTTTTGTTGCATTTTATTATTTATAAAAATTCAAAAATATGCATTTTCTTCACTGTTTGCATTAGAAAATACATAAAAATTATAAAACGTTTTTTTTTAAATTCCAAAAAAATATATTGTGTGTCTTTGAATCTTTTATCTTCATGCTAAAAACTACTAAAAAATGCAAAAGAAAACTCCTCCAAATTAGAAAATTCCTAAAATCTTCATAAAAATCTTAAAAATTCCTAAAAAATCATAAAAAACTAATTTCTTTCTTTAAATTTTATTTATTTTATTATCTATAGTTTAAAATTAATTTGGAGAATTTTTAACACCATTTGATATTTTTCATCTCCATTTTAATTTGAGCTAGTAATTGTGTTCAATGTTTTCAGTATTTTTTATTTCAAAAATATCAAAAAATTTAGTAAAATTTTAAAAAAGCAAAAAACACTATAAATATATAAAAAGCACAAAAACACTTTATTTCCTGTATTTTGAGTATTTTAGCATATTTTTATCTCTTTCTTAGCTCTTATATATATATACTATATAGCTTTACTCCATTATTAAAAGAAAAATACAATATAAAAATACAAAATATAAAAAGAAAATATAAAATCAGTAAATTAAAAATCAAAATATAAAAATATAAAATCAAAAGCTAAATAAAAAATATAAAATTAAAACCCCACAAAAATAGCATTCATATAGACAAATACATCACATTCATCCATGTACATTGATTTTGCCTGATATGTCCTGCTTGTTCCCTGTGTTCGATCTCTACATACTTGCTTCTATACGCATCTTTTAATGTATATTTATAATAAATTTTAACTCCACATTTTGCTTTACATTGTTTAATCATTGTTGTGGGTTAATTGTTGACTGACCAGAGTTTCGAGAGCGGTCGCCATAGCGACTTTCTCTCCGCCTTGTGTGAGACACATTTAGACCCTCGCAAGATCTGAGTTATCAAATGGCACCGTTGTCGGGGAGCAACAACACATAGATCGGATTTTTGTTTGGTTGTGATTACTTGTCTACGTTTTCGTTGTATTTATTTGCTCGTTTATTTGATATAATTGTTTGACTTGTCTAATCACCCTCTCTTGTTGACTTTGTATGAGGACCCGCAGATTGAGGGAGGCGCTCCACCTTAGGCGCTTGTGCACCCAGGTGAAGGCGGTAGGAGATTTCTGACCTAGCATCAAAGAAGGCAGGGAGGACTTGAGAAGATAGACACATTTAGAGCATTCTTTTTGTGTAGTTATTTATTTGAGTAATTTTAGTGATAGAGACACTCTATTATTGTAATAATACAGGTACTCAGGACTGGACTTTTCCGCCCAATTTCCAAGTGATTATTCACTTGGGGGCTCCCCGCGGTTTTTGTCGCATTTTCATCGCCTTCTTTTATTTTGTTTTCTCGCTTTCCAAGTGATTTTCGCTATTTTGTGTGATTGAGCCCTTAGTTTTAGGATTGCTTGCGATAGACTAAGGCCAACCATATAATACCATTGCATGTGCCTATAGACCGTTTGGACTTAGTCAAACTTTAAATTGCTTCTTACTTAGTCTCGGAACCATCACGTCGCGAGAGTTCTCCATACAACGTGTACAGGACCCACTGTGGTGGGCACCGAGGAGACTCCAAGACCGGACACTTCAGTTCCACTCTAGGCCATTAGCATCGGTTCTTCACACTAATAGCAAATTTTGAAACTTAGGGTGATTTCATCGGCTTGCATTTGCACGTAGATAGGTTTTAGTTATGCTAAGCATCTTCGCATGAAGAGTGCTGGAGGCAGGGTGAGCATTTCTTATTAGCATACATCATTGATTTACCGCTTTCATTGCTTTTCTAACTCTCCCTCTGATTTTGATCACCTAGGTGCTAAATGCAATTAATTCCTCGTTAGTCGCATGCATTTCTCACTAAAAATCCAAAAAAAGTGATAAGCAATAAAATGGGGGTTGCTAACATTACTTAACCCTAAAATCAACTAAAAAGAAAAACCTTGTCTTCGGGCGAGTAATCCCCTCATTGTCTTCGCTTTTACTTGCTCGCGCACAAACTAAGGATTAACGCCAAAATACCATTTCAGTCACTAAGTGTTTATGCAATCTTTTGGACTTCTCACCTAACTCTGAAACAGACAATATAAAAAGACCAACTTTTGGGTCTCTACCGTGTTGAGTAGGTGAATTGAGGGTTTGTATTGTGTGAGTTTTGTTTATGATTCCTTGTGTGTATCCTAGATCATTTCTGCGCATTTGCGCCTTTTCTCCACTTCTCTTGACTTGACCATCATGCTCTCCCTATCCCTGCCTTTTGTTTCGAGATGACTGATTGGAGTGATTTTTGTCTGACATTCACGGATCCCTCGTACCCTCCATTCGGTACACCTCAATTTTTTCAGGAGGACTACCCTCCTACTTTTTGTACATATACACCTCATCCATAGTTTCAAACCTCGAACTTTTACCCACTTCCACCTTCACATCTATCCGAGACTGATCTGTTGGAGTCACGTCTCATGTTGTTCACACTTGAGACCTTGACGCAGTTCATGGAGAAAATGAATTTGAGGTTTGATGACCTCATCTACCTAAATAAGAGCCATATCGATGCTTCACGGTTTGATGACTCAGACTTGATTGAGGATTCTTGTGAGAGATTGCAATCACCTAAAATACAAAAGAATGAGAAAATTTTAAAAATACAACAAGATTTCAAGAAACACATGATTGAGTCAGACTGTGAGGAGAGTGCTCACTTGCCAGACCCTTCGACCACACATCCATTCACACCTTGTCCCACCTTGGACCCCGAGGATGTCACGATACAGATTGTTCTTGGCATTCCTCATGTATATGTTGATTTCGACTTCCTCCCTTGTATGGAGGAGGTCCAAATTTTCAAAAAATGCTATCTGAACATAAAATGGTGGCTACTATTCATGAGATCATCCATGCCCCACTTCAACAGTCCATGACTGATTTGTCTGCACCTCTTCCCAAGAAGAGAAAGTGAAGGAGTAGATCTGAGCGTCATATCTTGACCATGGCCACTGCCCACGCCATCATACACCGTCCCATCTCCAGGAGAAGGAACACAACTACCCCCTTCATTAGTTTCACCATCTCTAACTTCACTTGTGATCACACTCTCCTAGACAGTGGTGCTTCGATTAGCATTCGACCCTTCTCGTTGGTACAGTATCTTCACTTAGGGCCTCTTAAGAAAACTAGGATGATTGTTCAGTTTGCTGATGGATCTATCAAGAAGCTGAAGGGTATCCTCGAAAACGCTGTCATTTCGATTCAGGGCACGAGCTACAATGTTGATTTTGTCGTATTGCCCATGGAGACCTCCGCAGAGGAGCACTCTCCAATCATCGTGGGACGACCATTCCTCGCCTCTGCGAGGGTCGTTATGGTTTATGGATCAGGAAAGATTCGCTTTCGTTCTATTGACGAGAGCGAGGTGATAACCACCGCATCCACTTCTCAGCAGACGTGCGCCTGATGTGCCTTCACTGATTCTAGCTGACTGCGAGGCCTATGACCTATCTGACATATTATAGAAGTTTGCTTTATGACCGTTGATGAGACCCGAGAAATCATCCGAAGGGCTGAACACTCGGAAAGCATAGACCTTGAGGTTCCTCCTTCTGGTGTGTGGCGATGTGTTGATGAAATCTGCAAGATTTACATGATTGATACTGTAGAGCGGAGGGCACTCTCCAAGACTAAAAAGGATTGACCTGGTTTGACTACTTCCACTGATAAGTCTATTCAGGGTCACTCAAATGAGATTGCGATAGAGGCCGATTTTGATCTTATCGTTTTTATTCAGAAATTCAGGCCTTTTGATTAAAAAGATGATCCACTTGAGATTCTTGAGGACGAACTGAGTTCGACTACTTCCACTGATGACTTCGTTCCTTTTTGATTTGACCTGGACGAGACCTCGCAGGACGACTCTGACTTTACTTCTTTCACTAACGATGAGTTCGTTCCTTTTCACTTCGATATCGGCGAGACCCCTAAGGGCGAACCTAGCCATACTACTTCCATTGACAAGTTTGTGCCTTTTCGATTTGACACCACTGAGGGCCTTCACCCTGTCGACCCTGATCGATTAGTGTCATCTGAGGACCCCGATGTCGACCTACACCGCACTAGACCTATTCCTCAATGGTCCTGCAAGAAGGTTCGCTTTCAACCTTCTTGACCATTTGTATATCCATTCTATTGTATATTCTCTTTTGTGTACCTCCGTCTCTCCCCTTCTCGCTCAATCACCCATTCTCGTGTGTGCATTGCTTAGGACGTACTTTGTCCTAAGTATTGGGGGGGTGAATGAGCCGAGTGTTCATTCATTGTTCCATTTCATTACTCCTGTTGTTTCCTATACTTAGGACGTCTTTTACCCTATGTATAGGGGGAGTGATGTCTACATCCTTCTCTATCTTCTTCCATCTTATGATCTCTTTTCTTCTTTTCTTAATTTCCTTTTCTATATTATTTATCTATCAGAATGGTTTCACCCTTTTTTGTCAGTCTTCTATACTTAGGGAATACTTTGTCCTAAGTATAGGGGGTGTACACCCCAAGTTCTTCTATTCTTTGATCCTCTCCACTGCCTCCTCTTCTTGACTATAAGGGATATCTTACCCTAAGTATAGGGGCAGACAGTTTGAGTACGATCTGTTCATTCCCACCCTTGACCCTCCATGCTCTGTGTATAGTATGCTATAATTAGGATTATTTGATCCTTAGTATAAGGGGGACGGTCAACTTGTCATTAGTTCATTCCTTCATTCGTTTGTTGTTCATTAGATTTTACTATATTCAATACGAGTTATGTCTTCTCTTTTTCTCTCTGATCTATGAGGACATAGCTCAAGATAAGTATAGAGGGGTCGTATCTACTGCGTATATACTTTAGCCATAACACGTACTTTCGTATTTTTACTAATAAATATGGCTAATTACACTTAATAAAATTCATTAAAAACCTTAATAAAAAGATGTTGATTATTCCTCAAATTCTTTTTGTACTTACTGATTAATAAATCAGGTGAAAATATTTTTTTGCAAAATGTTTGAAAAATAGTTTGAAAATATTTGTGAAAAAACTCTGGAAAACTATTTGGAAAATACTTTGTTACATGATTTCAACCTTTATAAACACATTTTGTTTAAAAAATTTATTTTCTTTGTGTGAAATAAAAACTATTGAAAAATGATTTGCAAATGGTTTGAAAAAATGGTTGCAAAAATATTTGAAAAATCTATATATACAGTTTGGAAAACCTTTGCAAAATGATTTTCAAATGTGTGTACATGTTTATAAAAATTGTTTGTAAAAATTAGTTTTGACTATAGTTTTCAAAATTGTTTTAAAAACCTTTGTCAAATAAGTTTTGAGGAATACATACATCTCACCTAAAATTCTTTATACATATCTATAAAATTGACCACTTACCCTTGTAAATTTTTAAAAAATCCATTTCTTGTAAATATAAGATGCACCCCTGTGTAAATATCTGTACCTAGTGTTTAGCCAAAATCTTTTGGTTTTCAAAAATCCTAGAAGCATTTGCAAAATTAAAAACTAAAAACATTTGAAAAACTTTTTTTAAAATCCAAAAAAAATGCATATGCATCATCTTTTCAAAAAACCCATAAAAAGTTCAAATTCTTGAAAATTGCATGACAAAATTATTTTCTGCATAAGCATAGCATTCGCATTTTTCGGATTGAGTTTGATAGTTGAAAGAGTCTAAGTAAAATCCGAAGATTGGAGCTTTGTTGGACCTTAAAATCTACCTAATTAACAGGAGCTTATAGGAACTGGAATTGAGGTACTTCACGTCTAGTTGACTTCATTCTTTGAGGATTACAAGACTTAGTTCAATCGATTCTTGACTGACTAAGTAGAGTATTTCGGAGCACACACATGACTCTCGTTGATAATGACCTAACTTGGACACATGCATCTTTCACTTGGCTCAACTCAATTGGAGTGGTGAGGGGAAAGGATTTGCTGGTACGAGACACACATGTGGAAACACTTGTCCTCCTCTAGGGAGGGAAGTGCACCCCAACCCATCCGGTGATGATGAGTTTTGAGGACAGGAGAGTGTGGGCTGCAATAAATCTTCAAAAGAGGGATAGTCTACTGGCTCAAGAGGAAAAACTCCTTACGTAAATGTTGTATATATTATTCCAAAAAAAAGGAGAAAAATGCAAAAACTCCAAAAAAGTGGAAAGGCCTGTACAAAAATAAAAATGCCTGCCGGAGTGTACATATGTGTATAGTTAATAAGCAAGCTTGAGCTTCAAAGTCAAATCATTTGATCCTGTAGTTGGGTGACTTAACTACACTAGTCTTGCATCCTAGGATAGGTAGCTACACTAGATACCGTCCATTCTTCTCTTTACCCCCTCCTCTTGAGCTGGTTGCCACTTGAACTTAGAAGGGAATACCCCGCTCCTTGAGGAATGAGTTGTTGGATTGGGGAATCATTGGGTTGTCATATTGGAGAAGTCAGCCTCTTTGTCGTTTCAATTGGGGAGAGCCACTATCACTTACATCGTTTAAGTCAGATTCATAGTCATAAGGGTTTGCGTATAAGTTGAAATATTCTGACCTGGCTATTGAGGAGACTTGAGCAGAGTCTTGGGATTCTCGAAGGCTGTTGGATTTTAAATCCAGTCCTCATTAAGGCTCCGCCCGCACTAAAATTCCGAAGGTCCGACTTAAGCTTAAAACTTTGATTTTGTGAAAACAAGTTTGATAATTAAATTCATTCCATCTTTCTTCTTTTTCTATTCTTTGTTCTTCTTTTTCTGCACTTATTGCATAGGTGTTTGCTAGGGACTAGCAAAGGCAAGTACAGGGGGATGATGAACCTCCATTTCCTCGGGTTTTTGGAATATTGCGTTTAAGTCTAAGTCCCTACAAGGCGCGTGTGTCAACACACGTGGGATTGGTTTTTTGCAGAAGTACCCTTACGGCTTTGGCTATTTATATTGAGTCCTAAAAGTTCTTTATTGTGTTGAAGATTTTGTCGATAAATTGCACATTGGCCCTGAACTTTTTACTATTTGCTTCAATACCCTTGCTAGTAATGTAGTTTCTCTTTGTTGTATCTAATTATTTCATGCATCTATAAAACTCTAAAAATTCCCAAAAAAATATCATTGTGTGTCTGTTGCATTGCTCTATCACGTTGTATTTTATTTTGCATTATTTTGCATTTTATTATTTATAAAAATTCAAAAATATGCATTTTCTTCACGATTTGCATTAGAAAATGCATAAAATTATAAAATGTTTTCGAAAAATTCCAAAAAATATATTTTGTATCTTTGAATCTTTTATCTTTTGGCCAAAAATCATAAAAAATACAAAAGAAACTTCTTAAAATTAGAAAACCAAAATCTTCATAAAAATCTTAAAGAATCCTAAAAATCATAGAAATCTAATTTCTATCTTTGAATTTTATTTATTGTATTATCTATAGTTTAAAATCAAATTGGAGAACTTTTTACACCATTTTATATTTTTCATGTCCATTTTAATTTCGGCAAGTAATTGTGTTCACTATTTTCAGTATTTTTTATTTTAAAAATACCAAAAAAATATGAAAAATTTAGAAAAATCACAAAAATACTATAAAAATATAAAAAGCACAAAACACTTTATCTACAGTATTTTGAGCATTTTCACCTATTTTTATCTCTTTCTTCTCTCTTGTATAAACACATATATCCTATATAGCTTTACTCCCTTATTAAAAGAAAAAGAAAAATATAAAAATAAAAAATATAACAAGAAAATACAAAATCAGTAAATTAAAAAATAAAAATATAAAATATAAAATCAAAATTTAAATTAAAAAATAAAAAATAAAAAACCCACAAAAATAGCCATCTTATAGACAAATACATCACATCCATCCTTGTGCATTGATTTTGCCTGACAAATGACGATACTAAGGTTGTCACTTCTCCAGATGCAGAGGGTGGTACTGATGCCACCAGATTCCATCATGTTGAGCTACAGTGCGGTGTTGATGCCCAGTTCTCGATGTCGTGGGTGGTACTGAGGTAACGACTTCTATTCCAGTAGTGTTTTCTCCAGTTTCTCTACACCGGGACTATATGAAAAATACTAAAAAAAATAATAAAGGAAAGATTGATTTATCTTCAAATCCAGATGTGATGATTGATGATACTTGTATGGATTCCATCCCTTCGTAGCAGCATGAACCTCTTCCTACCCTCTATCTGAGGAGGGCCCAGCCATCCCCTTCCCCCAAGCACTCCGCTTGGATAAGGGGAATAAAAAAGAAAATCCAAAAAGAGAAGCAACTAGAGTTCAGCCAGCAGATGATTGATAGATTCCATATCCAAGTGACTCTACAGGAGGCACTTCAGCGCATCCCTCTATTCCATAAGAACTTAAGAGAGAAAACTACTATTCACAGGAAGAAGAGAAACCATTAGGCAGAAATCATGTGCTAACACATGCCACTTGCTTCGCTATCCAAAACCGTCTGCCATCCAAGAGGCCAGATGCAGGAGCTCCCTATGTCAGATGCCACATTCATGAGCAGAGATTTGATTGTACTCTATTAGACAGTTGCTCTTCTATCAACCTCCTTCCGACAGCCTTACTCGACCGATTTGAGTTTGGCTCTCTTCGATAGAGCAGGACAGTCCTTTAGTTTGCTGATAGATCAGTCAAGACGCCGAAGGGGTTGTTGAAGGACGTAGTCATCACAATTCAGGGCCTGAAATTCCCCGTGGGCTTCGTTGTGTTGGACATGGAGATCCCTGAATCTCTGGTAGATACTCAGATCATACTAGGACGTCCATTCTTGGCCACAACTAAGGAGGTGTCCGACCATGATAGTGGAAGGTGTACTTTCACGTTGAGGGGGAGAGTATAAAAATAGAGACGATTGACGAGACCAGAGCGCGAGACTCATCTTGCTTAGAGCAGTTCAGCGATGCTGAGCAGTCGATAGAGATAGAGCGAGACGTCCACCAGGAGTGCTACTTTGTGCTCACTAATGATGAAGCCACTTGGTACGATCTCGTTGAAGGATATGGTCAGATCCTCAAGATCATCACGAAAGCGTGAGAGTCGTATCGAATACGATGAGGAGAGAATAGTCGCACTAGTGCTCTATGCAGCGGAATATAAAAAATTTCATACGACGAAACCACATGATCCAAGAACACTTCTCGGGTCGTTTTGTCTAAACCACAAACAAGTAATAGGATTACCTCTTGAAGCGTGGTTGTGATCGAGTCTCTAAACGAAGAGACCTCCTGTCTCAAGTCCGATCCGACGGAGGAGACGCTTGCGAGCACAGGGATGAACCGCGTGTTTCTCGCAATCCATGTTGATGATCCAAGCGGTGGATCTCCTGATCTCGACACACGAGATCCGACGTCTTCTTCACGAGCGAGGCACATCGAAGGAGACGGAGATCAACGAGCAGACGATCGGGCAGCATAACAACGACGCTGCGGCGATGGAGAACCTCTCCATGGCATCCGTGGTGGACGACCATAAGAGAGGAAGAGAGAGTAGGCGTGTAGAGAGAAAGAGAGAGAGAGAGATGTGCTTCATAAGCATTGTGTGTGTGTCAAGAAGAGCAATGGGGTGCCTCTCCTTTTACAGGGTTTTGGGATCCATGGATCTCAATCCATGGGACATATAAAATTAATGGATGAGATTGATTTATGTCAATCCAATGGTCAAGATTGTTGTTGGTGAAACCAACAAATTTAGATTAAAATATATTTGACAAAATCAAATATAAATCAATCCAAAAATCACATCAATAAATAAGGAGAGAATATACATGGAGATTACATCTCCTTGTATATTAAGGGGGGACGGCCATCCATTCCATATAGGAATTGGGAGTCGCCCACCTCTTTCCTATAGGAGGAAATCCCATGGATTTCCATGAGATTGCATGCCTCCTTGATTTTCTCTCTTATTTATTTCCAACAACTATTTGTTGGGATTTTATTCACCAAAACTAATTCTCAATTAATTTTGGGAATATTGCAATCTTGACATTGGAAAATTGTGAATCACATTCACAACCCTAAACAAAATATAATTTACATTTTCAATTAATTAGACAATGTGTATCCAATACACATTAATAATTAATCAACAAACATAAATTATAATTAGCTCTCTCTAATACATTATAAATCTCATTTATAATATATTATGAATAATTGGATATTATTATCCACATTATTCTTATCCACAATAATTAAATCTCATTTAATTATATTGGACAACTTATTCTCATATGCCCAAATAATATGAATCACATTCACATTATTCATATCTTTGATAATCAAATCACATTTAATCAACTAAGATAACTCTCCTTATAATATGAATCAAATTCATATTAGTCATGATAATTAAATCACATTTAATTATCCATTTTCTCAATGCTCAGATACATATATCAATAATAGAATTATCCATGAACTTTTTCAGGGATAATGCGCTTTCTCCGCGAATACGTGGAGATAAGGACAGGGCGATTGTATTGTTCCACGTATAGTGACTTGGATATTAAGATCACATCTCAAATCCAGATCACGGGCCTCTCATAGATGCTTGATTAAATCAAGACCGCAAATCTAATCTTCTCATTGCATCGGGATCATATTCAGATCAATGTCCAATAATTGGACCAAGATAAGATTACTTCTCTACTGAGAGAAGTCACTAATATCCAGACCCGTTTCATCACTCCCTAGGAATGGAAGCGTCATGGTTATACAATCATTTATGATCACATCACCCTCAGGTATTCCCAATACCTGTACATCCTACATACTGGAAGACTCAGATTAAACCTGAAGTATTGGATCAACTTTATACTATCTACTTCATGGTTTTATCAGTAAGTTTCTCATTCGATCATTGGGAGTCGGTATCGATCATATACTTTCCAAAAGCATATATCATACCTAGGTCTTGATCATATACTTTCCAAAAGTATATATCAAACCAACAAATTTAGTCAAGCTTCCAAAGCGAGACGACCGTATGCATAGAATTTGATTCTTCCCAATATCTCATGAGTGAGCTCATGTCTTCCGGTTCAGTAGTGAACCTGTATGATCCCTTTGAGAGATCGTATTTCTCATATGCCCTTATATGCACACCAACGTGCTGGTGTATAGACCTTGATTAGGTCATCAACCTATTGATCTGCCAAATGTACATACTAAGACATATAGTAACACATCTGTCTCCGGATAGAGGATGTGTGCCTATATCATGACAGCGTACGATATAGGACTTTGGTTATCTCGATCTCGTTAAGTCAACTCTTTGACCTAACTAGTCTGACACCTCCGAATCTCTATTCCTATGCAGAGGACCTGCATCAAGAGGTCGATCAGATATCAGCCTTTAGAGAAAGGATTGCCATCTCCTTCTCAGGCTGGAGATCATCTCTTAATAATCATTGGATGGTGCTTGATGAGTCCTCAATCTAACTCTTTAGATATTCATCCAAGCACCGGCCTTTATGATTCAATAACTGAATCAACAGCTGTATGATCATCAAGATGGCCATGGTACATAACCCTAATTGTACTAAGGGACCTATTATGCAAATTAATTATTCTTCATTTCAGATTAGGGAATGATATTTACAATGACATTTATTGCATAATGGCTCGCCGTGGGCTCGCATGTCCAACAATCTCCCACTAGCCCAAAAAGCCATTAATGGGCTAATCATTTAAACCCACACTCATGTGACAATCATAGGCTATTTAGAAAATAGCTAGGTAAGCTGATCAATCACTCTGTTCCCAAAAGACTACGTCAAGTCCTTTTACGGCACTTGCATATCCCCAGTAACAGTGCTCGCATCCAATGCGAATGTTGCATCTTATGCAACCAATACTCAATTTTGTTATAGTGTCATTGACACTTTAGCTCAATAATTATTATAATCAGTATTTCCATAATCCTTATTATAATACCTTCATTACTGGAGATCTCTATCTCCTAAGATCCTTATAGATCACCATCTACAAGGTCTAAAACTTTTGAAGATAAGACTTTGAGATCACTATCTCTAAGTTTCATCATCTTTGAAGATATTGTTATTACTGCAATTAAGTGTTTTATTTCTAGAGTAGGATTAGTAACAATTTACTACTCCCACTGCATGGCAGACATATGGCTTTTGTACACATCCAGCATACACTTCAGCTTCTCGTAAGCGATGCACAAGTGCAAGCAGTTCTAACATTCACTTCCTCAACTCTTTGAGGTGCTATCCCTTTAGACAGGTCACTACCACATCTTAAGGGAAGGAAGCTTTTTTTAGAATTTTCCAGAAAATGGAATAAGTCCAGTGTACTACTAATGCGACGGTCCCAATACCCTCCTCTTTGCTTCTGAGCGACTTCAGAATTAAGATCTAAGAGGTATCCTTGAGATCATATCTCAAGGTGTGAAACAACCAAATTATAAAACACTTATTATTATCCTTATATCATTCCAAATGATTAGAATAATATCTACATTTAGCACGATGAACACATTGGCACTCCCACTAAGCTTCACATGGTTCATCAAGATTCTATCTGAAATCATAACATTTATAATTTCATCAAATCTTATGTTCCAACTACAAGAAGCTTATTTGAGTCCAAAGATGGAGTTCTTTGGCTTGCACACCTTGCTTTCCTCAACCATAAAGCCCTGGGTCTACTTCATATGAATATCCTCAGAGAGGAATTCATAGAGGAATGCACTCTTGACTCACATCATGAAGATGTCATAGTCAAGTTGTGTAGCTATAGTTAGCAATATTCTGATGGGTTAAAGCAAGGTCACTAGAGAGCAAGTCTCATCGCAAGCGATGTCTTCTCTTCGGTGTGTAGCTTATGGCTACGAACCGTGCTTTGAAGGTCTCTACCTTCTCATCAGGTTCCCTCTTTCTCTTGAAGATCCATTTACACCTTAATGGGTCGTACCCATATAGGTGGATCCTCGAGGGTCCATATACAACACTTATATATGAAGTCTACATTAGACTTTTATTGCTAACATCCATCTTTCCATGTCATGATCCTCAAGAGCTTTATCACATGAAGTCAGATCTTTGTCAGATTCAACTGACACATGGAACCCATCATCAAACTTATTTGAAGGGGTATTAGTGTTTCATCTTTAATTGTCTTTTAGTTTCCGTTTCTAGGAGCCTCATTATCATCTCAAGATTAAATGAGTTCCTTTACTTCATTTTCATCTTGATTCTCAAGAGAGTCATCCTATAAGAATCATATTCTTAAAGATGAGATCTTTTAAGAATCTCAAGGTCATAAAGTAGGTATCCAATACCATCCTTTATTTTTCTAATGAAGTAGCACTCTCTGGTGCTAGATTCCAGCTTACTAGCTTGGAACCTTATTAGGATATACAATGTAGTCTCTACTACAGATATATATATATATATATACCTGGAAACTAAGAGATAATTATGCTAAGATTTATCATTGATTAAATCATGTCATACATGATCAATTATATCTCCCTACAACTCTATTGAGTTAAGGTTCATTAGGAGGATTGAGATAGGAATGATATTCACATCTCCATAAGGTATTCCTCGAATTCATCTAATATGTACAAGCTACCTTGATTAGATCAAATTCATTTCATCTTCCTTCAAACTTTGGTTCTAAACCAAAATTGTGAAATCTTTGAACATTTCAAAGTTTTCTAAGTGAAGAGAAGAAATCTCATATCACAAATAATCATCAATAGATATCACATATCCATAATGTTTACTATGATATAGATGATTCACATACATCAATATGTATGAGATCCTGAATACCTTGACATCTTACACCTTTCCCAAAGAAGGGTATTTTGGACATTTTACTTTGATACAATATTCATAAGTATGCTAGTTTTGAAATTTTAGACATTCTAAAGATTCATCTCTTACTTGTCCATTGATCTCATCAATAGACATATGTCCAAAATATGATGCCAGATCATTATCAAATGATCTTCATCCTCCTATTGATCTTTAAAGGTTTAATTTTCAGTATTAGAAATCTTAATGAACCATTCATTAATTTTCTAATTTAGTGGAGTCCACTAGATTTTAGATTACTATATGAAATATCTCTATCATAACTCTTTATGATAGGTCTATTTCAGAATTCATGTTATTCCCAACATTTAGAAATAAACTATGAGTGTATTCTAATATCCAGGTCATAGAGACATTATCTAAGACTAAGGGCTCTCCCACTGAAAATATGAAGTATATTCATCCATGTTGGAATTTATGCAACAATGACCATTAAACCTTAAGATCAAATTTCTAATATTCTAATACATATGCGACCAATTGCAAGTGTCATTAGAAGATTGAGATACAATTATTAGACTTTATCTTATCAAATAAGTAAGTCAATTTCAATGATTATATGTGGATTATTCTGATGTACTATCTGATTCCTTCTCTAAGGATTCTAGATAGATTTGATAGTCATACTATCAACACATCAACTTATTGCAGTATTGGCATTCATCCAACTCTTTGGATGTCATATGGAAGTCACAGAAGTACAGTCAACTCTTTGACTATACTTCTAACTTGGGTCCAACCCATGCTTCCACTGCGCTCCCTTTACCTATAAGCAACCATTGCTCAAGACAGAGGATCTCTTATGTTAAAATCAAAAAAATTTCAATATAAGAGAATTTCAACATTTATACATGCTTCATTCAATTCAAACAATATGAATATTATGAAGCTTCAGGAATGACTAGAGTAAAGATAGTAGAATGATGATACTCATCGTATCTACATCCATTTAAACTTTTAAAACTTAGGTTCAGGTAGGTACTCAAATAATTTGAATACATCATCTCCTATAGAGTCACCATTCTGCATAATGCAGAGAACCATGACATTCATGATTATATGTCGAGAACACATATGTATGCCAGAACATCTTCTTAGATTTTATAAGGATTATATGATAATTACGATCATTATCGACATGTTACTTCAAAAGTACATTCGATGAGATCAAGACTTATAGAGACATACAAACCCTAGGGTTTTAGTCCTATTGTCTCGTTTAATCATCATTCCTCATTATTATGAGGAAACTTGCACATTGCAACCACATACATTATGCGTCCAATTGCAAGTACAATATCTGGATCACATGTCCAATCCATGATATTTTACTGGTTATTATTGAGTATAATATTGAGTGGGTTTAATGAAGGATTATCTGAAATAAGATATTTACATAAGGGTATATATTTATATATATATATATACATATTTTTACTTTGATTTAGGAATTTCTATATCAAAGTTGTCTTGCCATGTTAACAATGAAAGTTTATTCCCTTAATCACTTTAAATGTAAGAGATATACTTACCATTATATCTCAAGCAAGATCTGGGATCTCCTTCCTTATCTTTGTTGCATCCCAATAATATGAGAACCTACAACTCGGATAAAAAGAAGCGGGAACACATTCCGCCTTGCAAGTCCAACTTGCATCTCCCAATTCGATCTTTAACACCCGGGCCCACCACCCCTAAGTTGATGTTGACCCGTCATTAATTGAACCAACCGTCAACACGAATAAAACTCGCTATGCGCAATCCAATATCGCCCCAATAATATGAGGACTCGATATTGGGGTCACTACGCATACGTCCTTACTCTTTCGAAATGCGACTAGCTCGATCCAAATGGATCATATGCAGGAGCTGTCACTTCGGACAGGCGTCTCCTACATATAATATCTGGCGACGGAACCCTTCACCTTGACGGGAGACCATGGATGTCACTTATGTGATCCTCCATATCATATTCAAATTATAATTAATTATCATGAATCATATTCACATAATTAATTCTTCCAAGGGAAATAATAACTATATTCATAATAGAGTGGTTTAATTGGATATAATTAATTCAATCATATTAAATTAATTATCAATCCAATTCAATCAATCAAACTTGATTGCAATACTTGAATATATATGGTATTATCTCAAAGTACGTTTTAATTCGTATTTTAATAATTAAAAATACATCTTAATCTCTTCGGCATTATCCCGGCCCTACCCGTTGTCATGGCTAGTACCGGCGAGAGTGGGACGGACCACATACGTTGCAACTCGCTACCCCAGCGTCTCCGACTAGACACCATATCCTCCTTGGGAAAGGATAATGCCAAATAGATTAATTTGTACTTGAGATGATCATCGGTTCTTCAACTGAAATTATATCATATAGTAATCAAAACAATTTTGATTATAAGGAAATTTGCTAGACAAATTCCCAATCCTATTCAAGCAAGGAGTTTGATGATTGTGTTTCCAATTTTGATCTAGATCAAATCTAATCAATTAATTGGTTGAGGCCAAGTCAATTAAGGAAATAATCATCTTCCAATATTTCTCAAATATTTTCCATAATTATTTTTTGAAATTAACAATTAATTTCATTAATTGACAATCACATGGTTCTAGATTATGAATGTAATTTCAGCAGTGACCCCTACTTACTAAAATTAGCATATCTCAATCATATTAAATCCAAATTAGACAAAATCAATTTTCGTAGATTGCTAATTTGATTTAGGACAGAATCCAAGGATGTTTCACGCATTTAGAGGCAAGTATAAATAGTAATTAACATTTTAATCACGTTCAGATCTACAGTTCCCGCAACAGTGTATACATGTTCATTAAAACAACCATATCTTGAGCATACAAAATCCGATTTACGCAAACTCAGATCCTATGGTTTTCTTATTTAATGAGGAAAAAAAATATAAGTATTAAGCTCGTGTTTAAACAATTTAAACAGTACCGAATTTATTTACTAAACAGATCTGCGAAATCAAATGCGATGAAAACTTTCGCAACCTTAACGAACCAAGTCGTCCTCGGTTTGCGAATCATATTCGAAACCGTCGACCTACGGCTCTGTTACCACTTTAAGGATATGGTTATATCCTCAAGCGCATCACGGAAGCGTGAGCGTCGTATCGAATACGACGAGGAGCAACTAGTCGCACTAGTTGCTCAATGCAGCGGAATTTAAAAAATTTCATACGACGAAACCACATGATCCAAGAACACTTCTCGGATCGTTTCGTCTAAACCACAAACAAGTAATAGGATTACCTCTTGAAGCGTGGTTGTGATCGTGTCTCTAAACGAAGAGACCTCCTGTCTCAAGTCCGATCCGATGGAGGAGACGCTTGCGAGCGCGGGGAGGAACCGTGTGCTTCTCGCAATCCATGTTGATGATCCAAGCTGCGGATCTCCTGATCTCGACACACGAGATGCGACGTCTTCTTCACGAGCGAGGCACATCGAAGGAGACGGAGATCCACGAGCAGACGATCGGGCATCATAACGACGACGCTGCGGCGATGGAGAACCTCTCCATGGCATCCATGGTGGTCGGCCATAAGAGAGGAAGAGAGAGTAGGCGTGTAGAGAGAAAGAGAGAGAGAGAGAGAGAGAGAGAGATGTGCTTCATAAGCATTGTGTGTGTGTCAAGAAGAGCAATGGGGTGCCTCTCCTTTTATAGAGTTTTGGGATCCATGGATCTCAATCCATGGGACATATAAAATCAATGGATGAGATTGATTTATGTCAATCCAATGGTCAAGATTGTTGTTGGTGAAACCAACAAATTTAGATTAAAATATATTTGACAAAATCAAATATAAATCAATCCAAAAATCACATCAATAAATAAGGAGAGAATATACATGGAGATTACATCTCCTTGTATATTAAGGGGGGACGGCCACCCATTCCATATAGGAATTGGGTGCCGCCCACCTCTTTCCTATAGGAGGCAATCTCATGCATTTCCATGAGATTGCATGCCTCCTTGATTTTCTCTCTTATTTATTTCCAACAACTATTTGTTGGGATTTTATTCACCAAAAATAATTCTCAATTAATTTTGGGAATATTGCAATCTTGAAATTGGAAAATTGTAAATCACATTCACAACCTAAAACAAAATATAATTTACATTTTCAATTAATTAGACAATGTGTATCCAATACACATTAATAATTAATCAACAAACATAAATTATAATTAGCTCTCTCTAATACATTATAAATCTCATTTATAATATATTATGAATAATTGGATATTACTATCCACATTATTCTTATCCACAATAATTAAATCTAATTTAATTATATTGGATAACTTATTCGCATATGCCCAAATAATATGAATCACATTCACATTATTCATATCTTTGATAATCAAATCACATTTAATCATCTAAGATAACTCTCCTTATAATATGAATCAAATTCATATTAGTCATGATAATTAAATCACATTTAATTATCCATTTTCTCAATGCTCGGATACATATATCAACAATAGAATTATCCATGAACTCTTTCAAGGATAATGCGCTTTCTCCGCGAATACTTGGAGATAAGGACAGGGCGATTGTATTGTTCCACATATAGTGACTTGGATATTAAGATCACATCTCAAATCCAGATCACGGGCCTCCCATAGATGCTTGATTAAATAAAGACCGCAAATCTAATCTTCTCATTGCATTTGAATCATATTCAGATAATTGTCCAATAATTGAACCAAGATAAGATTACTTCTCTACTAAGAGGAGTCACTAAAATCCAGAGCCGTTTCATCACTCCCTAGGAATGGAAGCGTCATGGTTATACAATCATTTATGATCACATCACCCTCAGGTATTCCCAATACATGTACATCCTGCATACTGGAAGACTCAGATTAAACCCGAAGTATTGGATCAACTTTATACTGTCTACTTCATGATTTTATCAGCAAGTTTCTCATTCGATCATTGGGAGTCGGTATCAATCATATACTTTCCAAAAGCATATATCATACCTAGGTCTTGATCATATACTTTCCAAAAGTATATATCAAACCAACAAATTTAGTCAAGCTTCCAAAGCGAGACGACCGTGCGCACGGAATTTGATTCTTCCCAATATCTCATGAGTGAGCTCATGTCTTCCGGTTCAGTAGTGAACCTGTATGATCCCTTTGAGAGATCGTATTACTCATATTCCCTTATATGCACACCAGCACGCCGGTGTATAGACCTTGATTAGGTCATCAACCTATTGGTATGCCAAATGTACATACTCAGACATATAGTAACACATAACCCTAATTGTACTAAGGGACCTTTTAGGAAAATTAATTATTCTTCATTTAGGGAATGATATTTGCAATGACATTTATTGCATAATGGCTCGCCGTGGGCTCGCATGTCCAACACTCGTTTCACAAGCCTTTCTCTCACCTTCAGATACTACAGATCCACCATTTTCAATGGAGGATAGTTCAGAGAGCACACTCTTGGCTGAGGACACTGTTGAGGCTGACGAACGTATTCAGGACAACAAAGCAAACTTCGTATCATGTGATTCTGATTCAGATCCCTCGGATTAAGACATAGACTGGGCAGAATTTGATGATTTATTACCTTGTCTGATTTCCACAGAGCCGACAACTAGGGTGGAGATCGTGCCAGCATCGAGTATAGATACACCAGCAGGACTGTCTTCGCCAGCTTTGCATGATCAACGAGAGTTCTCTCATTTAGATCTGGTTGCATTCACTCAGACTTTTCAGAGGCCAGATATGCCAGCTCCCAGAAGCCCAGAACTGAAGCCTTTGTTGCAGTCGTTGAAGTATAGATTCCTTACAGGAGAGAAGGAGATGTACCCAATCATTATCTCAGCATATTTGACCGAAGAACAAGAATCTCGTCTTATGGAGGTTCTTGAAAGGAACCACAAGGCAATAGGATGGAGCGTAGCTGATCTCCAGGGGATGAGTCTAGCTCTGTGCTCCCACCATATCTATCTCTAGGAGGATGCCAAGCCATCCCGTGAGTTCTAGCGACGACAGAACCCGAATCTTCGAGAGGTAGTCATGAAGGAAATATCGAATGGTGGAGCACTGATTTTATCTATCCCATCTCCGACTCCAAGTGGGTCAGTCCATTACATGTGGTTCTCAAGAAGACGGGCATCACTGCAGTTGTGAGCGAGTCTAAAGAGGAGATAGCTACCTGGGTACCCACTTCTTGGAGGGTCTGTGTGGACTACAGACGATTGAATCAGGCCACCAAGAAGGATCATTTCACGCTGCCTTTTATTGATCAGATTATAGAGAGGCTATCTGGGAAGAGTCACTACTATTTTCTCGACGGGTACTCTGATATAATCAGGTGGCCATAGCGCCCAAAGACCAGGAGAAGATGGCATTCACCTGTCCGTTTAGGACTTATGCTTTCAGACAAATGCCCTTTGGTCTACGTAATGCCCCGATGACATTCGAAAGGTGCATGTTGTTCATATTCTCGGACATGGTGGGTGACTGTTTAGTGGTCTTCATAGATGACTTTTCGGTCTATGGCGGTGGGTTTGATGCTTTTCTTGACTGCCTAGATCGTGTTCTTCAGTGCTACATAGAGGCCCATCGTGTTCTATCTTGGGAGAAGAGTCACTTTATGGTGACTCAGGGGACGGTTCTTGGTCATATTATCTCCAACAAGTGCATGGAGGTTGATCCAACCAAGGTCAATATCATCAAGAAACTCAATCCACCGTCTACTTTGCAGCAATTACGGTCTTTTCTGGGGCATGTCGGTTTCTACTGACATTTTATTCACAGCTTCAAAAGGATTTCTCTGCCGTTAACTGATCTGCTGATGAAAGACATCGAGTTCATTGTAGATGATAAGTGTCTTGCATCATTTGAGACTCTCAAAAACTTAGTTGTTGAGGCTCCTGTCCTTCAGTCACCGGATCGGTCTCTCCCATTCGAGTTCATGACGGATGCCTCCGATTCTATTGTAGGGGCCGTACTAGGACAGAGGAGGGATGAAGTACCATTTTCCATTCACTACGCTAGCCATACATTGGATGTCGCTCAGCGGAATTATACAATTACAGAGAAAGATGTGCTAGCGGTAGTCTTTGCCTTGAACAAATTTCGATCATATATTCTTGGATCCAAAGTGAATATCTTTACCGATCATACCACCATCAGGTACCTTATGGCAAAGAAGGATGACAAAGCGAGACTGAGTAGATGGATCCTTCTACTCCATGAGTTTGATATTGAGATTAAGGATAAACTTAGAGTCAAGAATGTGGTAGCGGATCATATCTCCTGATTAGAAAATCTTGAGGAATCCAAGTAGATTGATCCCATTTCAGAGACCTTCCTAGATAAGGTGATCCTTGTTATCGCCTCTCTCCCATGGTATGCCGATATTGTAAACTATCTTGTCGCCAGGAAAATTCCACAAGGTTAGACCTTCTTAGACGAGGCGTCCTTGTTATCGCCTCTCTCCCATGGTATGCCGATATTGTGAACTATCTTGTCGCCAAGAAAGTTCCACAAGGTTAGCCCAGATTTCCTTGCGAAGGCCAATTCCTACCATAAGGAGGATCCCATCCTTTATCACGAAGGAGGGGATAACGTCTGAAATTGGTGCATTCCTTAGGAGGAGCACCATAGCGTTCTCACATACTGCCACAAGCTTGAGGCAGGAGGACATCATTCTAGGAGGAGAACAGCACAGAAAGTGCTCCAATCTAGCCTATGTTGGCCTGCCCTCTTCAAGGATTCTGATGAGTTTGTGAAGAGGTGCACTGACTGCCAAAGGATGGGCACTTGTGGACAACGTGGTATGATGCCAATGCATCTCATTCACTTCTATAAAGTTTTTTATGCATACGGCATCAATTTCATGGGTCAATTCCCCAAGAGTCAGGGATTTGAGTACATTCTGTTGGCTGTTGATTATGTGAGTCATTGGGTTGAGGCCATACCCGACCAAACCGCAGATGCTAAGACTGTTTGCAAATTTTTTAGGAAGAATATCATTTCACGGTTAGGGGTGCCTATTGATATCTGACGGGGGGTTTCACTTTATCAATGACAAGGTAAAGGCCCTTGCTAACGAGTTCAACATCGACCATCGAGTTGCCACTCCATATCATCCTCATACCAATGGTCTTGCTAAAGTATCGAACATGGAGATCAAGATGATATTGCATAAGTCTGCCTAGACCGAAAGGATCTGTCACAACTTTTGGACTCAGTCTTTTGGGCATATCAGACTTCCTTTAGGACTCCTTTGGGAATATCTCCTGTTCTCTCATTTATGGCAAGCCATGCCATTTGCCTGTTGAGATTAAGCACAAGTCGCTATGGGCTGTCACTAGTATATTATTAGATCTAGAGAGTATATGAGATCAAAGGAAGGCAGAATTGGCAGCCCTGGAGGAGCTTAGAGACATCCTTTTCAAGCATCCTTCAATATAAGGAGTGAGTAAAGATATGGCATGATTCTCACAACAACCATAAGCAGTTTGAGCCAGATCAGAGAGTATGGTTGTTTGATGATAGGCTTAGATTATTTCTAGGGAAATTGCAGAGTAAGTGTAAAGGACCATACCTGGTCTGAAAGGTGCATGAAAATGGTAGTATCGACATATATGAAATGCCATATGAGTTCACCTTTGGTATTAACGGTCAGCGCCTCAAACCATATCTAGATCATGTTGACATCGCCCCGATTCATTTTGCGTGAGATGTGGTCTTTGACTCACATCATTCGCATCTCGTGCCTAATTATCATTGTCATCTGCTGTGTATAAGTCTAACACCCCATCTGCATCTTTTGATTATGCTATACTTAGGGTGCACTCTACCCTAAGTATAAAGGAGGTGTCAGATTTTTTACTATTCTTTTGATTCTTTTTACCTCTGTTTTTCTACCTATACTTAGGGATATCATTCCCTAAGTATAGGGGAGGTAAAACTTGTACATTCTCTCACTTGGATTTCCCTTTGTGTACAGTTTGCTAGATGTCCATATCATCTCATTCTTTAGTCTAACGCCCCATCTGCATCTTTTGATTGGGCTATACTTACGGTGCACTCTACCCTATGTATAGGGGGTGTCAGATTTTCGACTATTCTTTTGATTCTTTCTACCTTTGTTTTGATGCCTATACTTAGGGATATCTTACCCTAAGTATAAGGGAGGTAAAACTTGTACATTCTCTCACTCGGATTTACCTTTATGTATAGTTTGCTATACTTAGGATTACTCGATCCGAAGTATAGGGGGAATCACCGATATCTCTCTATTCGATTCTTTTATTTTTCGTTATATTATAAGCATTCCTTTTTTATACTAAGCACGAGTTATGTCTTCTTCATTACTCTTTGTTCACTCTGAGGACATCGTTCGATCTAAGTAAGGAGGGTGATGTATATATCACATATATACTTTAGCCATAACTCGTACTTCATGTGAATGTGTTAATAAATAAAATGGCTAAAATCCTTTATTTAAAAATCACAGAATTTAAATTTTTTTCTTGTACATTAAATTCTTTCTTGCACATACATGACTACTTATAAAATTTATTTTTGTACAAAGGTTTGTAAAAATGTTTTGCGTGTGATTTCTTTGTAAATACTTGTGTATAAAAATTATGTATAGAGTACAAAGTTTTTGTAAAATGTTTGAAAAACAAAAGCTTTCTAAAACCCTTGTGTAAATGTTTCTAAATAGTTTGCAAAACTTCTGCATTAATGTATACATTCAAACATTTTCAAAAATTTTGCACATTTTCAAAAATTTGCATAAAGAGATTTTTGTAGATATTTGTATATTCTTCTGAATCATAGTTGACATTTAAACCAGCCTGGAATTAAATTGGAAAATGGAGCTTGTTTAAGACCTTAGTCCACCTAATTCTAAGAATGAATTAATTCTTTGAGTCCACTATGCTATGATCACATGTCATCTTGATGAGCCTAAGTAGAATACTTAACAACACACACATGACTCTCACATACAATGGCTTTACTTGCACCATCACCTTACACTTAGCTCTCTACGGATGAGGTGGTGAGGAGGCAGTTTCCTTTAGCTTGGGGTAGCACACGGGGGTAGTACTTCTAGGCAGAACCTCTCGTCTTCTTTTAGGGGAGGAAGTTCGCCTCAACTTGATCTAGCAGTGTTGAGGTCTAAAGACATGAGTTGCGGGTTGCAATAATGCTTCAAAAGAGGGATAGTCTACTGGCTCAAGAGGAAAAAGTCCTTATGTAAATATGTTGCACCATGTAGATATGTTGTACATATGCACATCAAAAAATGTGCAAAAGAAAGAAAAAACTCCAAAAAAGTGGTGGGCCTGATAGAAAATAAAATTCCTACCTGAGTGTATATAGCCAAGTGAAGTAAAGCTTATGTTATACCTTCTCATCTCATGAAGCTTACAATGGGAGACTTAGCTACACTGATTAGGCTCCTAGGGATACAAGGCTATACTGGTCATGGTCGATTCTCTTCTTCCCCTCTTCTTGAACCAGTTGTACTTGAACTTAGAAGGGAATACCCCGCTCCTCGAGGAAAGAGCTGCTGGACTAGGGTATTAGAGTTACCTTATTGAGGGGGGCTGTTTCTTCATCATTTCTAAGGTGGGGAGCTACATGTCACTTACACAGTATGAGAAAAGATTCATGTTCGTTAGAGGTTGTGTATGTAGACTTGTTCTGATCTAGATTATTGAGGAGTCTGGACCATAGATTGGTGGAACTTAGAGGTTGTTGGGTCTTAAAACTAGATCCAAATAAGGTTCCGACAAACTAATAATCCAAAGGTCCGACTGAGCTCCATACTTCAATTTAAATGAAGACAAGTTTAATAATCAACTTTGATTCTCTTTATTTCTCTTTCCTTTTCTTTTTCACTTATTATTCAAATAAGTGTTTACTAAAGGACTAGCAAAGTCAAAGTATAAGGGGGTTATGAATCATTGATTCTCACTCTTTATTCTTTTATTTTAGCTATTTATCTTGGCAAAGCATCATGTAGATAAGTGTAAATGCAATAAATTAGCATCCAACATGCATTTGTTAATACCGCATCATTAGCATGTATTTATGCAATAATAAAAGAATAAAGGAAAATAAAGAGGAAGGAGGTATTTAGAATAAATACAGAGTGACCCGAACTCCAAGAGAAGGTCAAGACTTGACCTAATCGCCAAAGAAAATAAAAAGAGGGCAATAGGGCCTACTCTATATTGTATATATCATTTATACCTCTAAATAATTATTATTAGCAAAATAAAATAGAATATTCTTTTTACCTCATTGTATACTTTCTTAAAAAGAATGATGAAAAGAAAATAAAAATCAGAAAAATAAATTAAAAATTAAAATAAATTCATCTCTCACTTGTACAAAATACATGTATGCATACATCATTCTTTATTTATTATATACATGCACATAACTAATAAAATAAAATAAAAATTATTTTAGACTCCTAAAAACATCTCGTAAATAAATAAAATACAAAATTAGGATTTTTATGTAAAATAACAAAATAAAAATAATTGTGCAAAATACATAGGTATATTATGCATGTATATACTACTATATATTGTATATACCCTAATTATTTTTCGTAAAAATAATTAAAAATCACAGAAAAATTCCTTGAAAAATAACAAACATTTCTTACTTAAAAAACCTTTTGATTTAAAATCATTTATTATTTTTTATTGAATTTGTAAGTATTATGTAAATTCCTATTTTTCGATTGGTCCAGGAGGGTTTGTTGACTCCGGTCAACGCCCCTCCTAGCTCGGGTTGGGTCGAAAACCCATCGCTGGAGTCTTTTCTCCTATTTTTCCAGCCCGAATCCAAGCTCCTCTCTCCTCAATTCTTGGACCCTTGATTCCTCGGATCTCCGTGATCCTCATGGATTCCTTGTATGACCCGAATCGCTATTGGGTTTCGCGCTTTTCACCAATCCTTCTAGACCCTCGAGCTGCCTATATAGCATCTCTTCCACCTCCACAAAGCCCTAGCTCGTTCCTCGCCTCTTCTTTCCACCCTAGAGACCTTTGGTAGAGTGACAGCTATCGGTGGAGCCCCTCAGAGTGGAGTTTGGTAGACGTAGCTCAGCTTCGTGGCCAGCGTACGCCGCCGCGACAAGCCTTCCAACGTTCCACAGCTTGGTTGAGGCTAAAACTGGATTGCCACCTTCGCCTGAAGCTCCAGAGTCCCTCTAGAACCTCAGGTACGCGTCATATTTCCATCATTTCGTTGTTTGATCCATTCGTTCCATCTTCCCTCCGTCGTACTATCATTTGCTCCGACCAGCTGGTTGGAGCCCCGTCAGTCGCATCCACCTATTCCGATCAACTCTCCGTACCACCCTCCACCTTACACCACAACCTGATCACCCTTAGGATCGATCATTAGGTCGATATTGAGTCCCAGATCTCCTTTGCCACCTTTGTCGAAGATCGAACTTCGCCCCACCCCCTGCTTCTTTCCTTTTGTGTTCCAATAACCCCAACCGTAGCTTCTCCCCGAGTCAAGCTTGCCTTCGCAGGTGCTAACACACAAGGGGAGCCCAGTTCACACCTTTAGAGGGTCCCTCGGAGCTGCTCCAGGTCTATCTCCACCGTCACACACATCCGGCCAATAGCTTCTCCGTCGGACCCTTTCATTCGATGCGGAAGCCTTCCAAGACCTTACTGGACCCTTCTGATCGATCATCGGAGTCGAGGATCCCATCTGAGACTTTGATGAAGCTCGTCGGGTCTTATTCTTCCTGGCTTGCACTCCGTCGTTGGATTAGCCGACTTCTGCTAGATATGATCAGAGCCACCAATCGGAGTAGCCTTTGGACCATTGGATATGATGCCCTCACGCATCTGAGCCCTACGTAGCAGACATTCTCTGGGGTGTCAGATCTGACACAACAGAAGATCCACACCGCACGTCCCCGCTTCTACCTGAGCATGCCACACAACCCCCACACGCTTCACACGTGCCATGCGAGGGTATATTGCACTATTTTCCCTGTAGTTTTTATGTTTTTTTCCTAGTATATTAAATAAAGTTGTAGTTCAAACTTTTTGCTGATTATCCCCTTATGTTTACAATATTTGCATTTTAGTCCTTCGACTCTGAACACACGAGCACGATGGCATGCTTTTGTGGGTTGTTTGCACAATATGTCCGACATTTTCTTATGGTTAATGTTTGAATAGAATATTTCAGATATTTGCACTTATGCCCCTATGTGTGGTGATTCGAGCATATATGTTTATTTCGTGGATTTTTTGCAGTAGTGGCCTTGAACTTTCTATATGCATTATTATTTGCCCTAGGAACTTTCAAATAATTACAGATAGGTCCTTACAACCTGTGTCTCTTATTTTTAATTAGATAATTATTAAATTAACTCCAAAAATTCCAAAAAAATTACCGTTAGCTCCTACCAATGTGTAATATTTGTGGTAATTTTTGTGACTCGATTTAATTTTATTTGATATTTTCTAAAAATAAAAAACCCTTAAAAACAAGTATATCTATTTTATAAAATACCAAAAAATATAAAAATAGTCTAAAAAATTCTATAAAATTTCCATGTTTAGTGTGTTTTCATTACAATATAATTTTTGCGGCATTATCTTATGTAAAAACCCTAAAAGTCACAAAGATTAAAAATATTCTAAAAATCATTAAAAATTCTACAAAAATAAAAAATGGGATCCCAGTTGTCATAGTTAGGTATTTTTATTGTATTTTTTCATAAAAATCACAACCAGGATATTTGGGCATTTTTGATATTTTTGATTTGCCTTCTAGTCCAGACTGTACATTGTCTTCTTTCTTTGTGTGTGTTTCGTTTTTAGAAAATCATATTAAAAACAAAAAAATACCATAAAATCACCAAAAACACTTGCATATTTGAAATATATAAAAATATTTTTAATTCTAATTTTGAAGTATTTTTAGGCCTAATAAAATTGTTAGAACTTGTTTTTGCCTCATTCTATTTGCTTGTTTTCTTATTAGAAAATATAAAAATAATTCAAAAAATTAAAAATTAAATATCAAAATTGTAAGTAGTGTTCTAATCTCGACTACTTAGATTTTTGTGCTCCTTGTGTTCGACCCCTGTCGCTATACCAAGTTAAATGAATAGCGGAGACTGCTTACACTGGATTTTGTGCTTGTGATTGCCTTAGTTGTGATCTTTATTCTTCTCATTGAGTCCGATCGGGTTATTGAGGTCATAATGACCTTTGATATCACTTAACCTCAAGCGCCCGACCGCTCACCAAGATCTCATATCTTGCTTGAGATATAATGATAAGTATATCTCTTACATTGAAAGTGATTAAGAGAATAAACTTTCAGTGTTGACATGGCAAGACAACTTTGATATAAAAAAATTCCTAAATCAAAGTAATATATATATATATTTGCAAATTTCTTATTTCAGACAATCCTTAATTAAAATCACTCAATACTATACTAAATAATAACGAGTAAATTATCATGGATTGGATACATGATAAAGATATTGTACTTGCAGTTGGACACATAATGTATGCGGTTGTAATGAGCAAGTTTCCTCATAGTAATTATGAATGATAATTAAATAGATAATTGGTCAACAACCTAGGGTTTATATGTCTCTATAGTCTCGACCTCTCATTGAATTTACTTGGAAGTGACATGTCGATGATGATCGTAATTGTCAAATAGTCCTTATAAAATCGAAGATGATATTCTGGCAAACATATGTGCTCTTGACATTTAATCATGAATGGCATGGTTCACTACATCATATAGAATGGTGGCTCTATAAGAAATGATGTATTCAAAATGTTTGATTACCCACTTGAACCAATGTCCTTTGGAGTTAAGATGGATGCAGATACAATGGTTGTCATCATTTTACTATCTATACTCTAGCCATTCATGAAGCTTTATAATATTAATATTGTATGAATTAAATGAAGCATGTATAAATGTTGAAATACTCTTATATTGAAATCTTTTGAATTCAAAACAAGAGATTCTTTGTCTTAAACAATGGTTGTTTATAGATGAAGAGAGCATAGTGGAAGCATGGGTATGACCCAACCAAGAAGGAAAGTCGAAGAGTTGACTGCACTTCTATGGTTTCCATACATATGACATCTAAAGATTTGGATGAAATGCCAATACTGCAATAAGCCAATGTACTAATAGTATGACTATCAAGGATTCTTAGAGAAGGACTCAGATAGTGCATAGGAATAATCTACATATAATCATTGAAATAGACTTGCTTATTATGTAAGATCAAAGTCTAATAATTGTATCTCTCTCTCTTCTACTTGCAATTGGTTGCATATGTTTTAGAAGACTAGAAAATTCGATCATAAGGTTTAATAGTCATACACATGGATATTGTTGCAATTATTACAATAATCTCTATTGGATAGATGGACTTCATAATTTCAGTGGGAGAGCCCTTAGCCTTAGAGAATGTATCTATGACCTAGGTACTAGAATACATTCATTGTCTATTTCTAAATGTTGGGAATAAACATGAATTCTGGAATAGACCTATCATAAAGAGGTATGATGGATATATTTCAGATAGTAATCTAAGATCTAGTGGATTCTACTAAATTAGAAAATTAGTGGGAAAATCCTTAATTAAGTATGTGTTCCTTCACAAGTTTTACCCTGTCGATTGGCTTAAACAGATGTGAGTCAGGATTAGCAACTTCTCCTAGGGTACCCACGAGTCTATTCATGAAGTTTGGGAGCGATTCACTGATCTGTAGGAGAAGTGTCCCCACCATGAGATACCGAGGACCAGCTTGGTCCAACACTTTTTAGGACCCTGATTTTTGAAGAAATAGTCGAGGGAGAGGCCACCCTCTCCTCATCCCGCACTTATCAGAGACAACCCGAGATCCTCTATAAACCTGTGCACATGGAGGCTTCCCACGAGGAAGAGAGAGATGAGAGATCCAACCTCAACATCATCGGGGGCTATCTCTCCAAATTTGATATCATCGAGATGCGATCACAGGATCTCAAGAAACTTGCTGTGATTGAACGTACACAAAATCTGAACAAATTGGATCATATCACCAAGCAAATAGAGTTGTTGGTGTGTACCATCAGTGCCTGCCAGTCGACAACACCATCGTTCGAGACTCCGTATGAGAAGAAAGATGAGCCAACACTGCCACATCAACCTCAACCCAGTCAGCAGTAGCCAACGATCCAGCACGTATATTACGGGCAGATTCCCAACCAGGCACCACAACATTAGTTGGTGGTATAACAACTAGAGCTCCTGTCTTCTTATGATCCATTCTGTCCTCCACCGCCTCTCATTCAAGAGGTGAATGGAGTTTGGCCGAATGACACACAACTGGCCCGTCCAGGCGGACCTCAGCAAGGACCGACTGCATACTCATGTCCCTTCCCTTAGAATCAAGGAGAGATATTTGCCTAGTCCCAGCAGCCTCAGCACCACAAGTGTCCATAGTATCACAATAAGTGGAGATATAATCAACAATACCTACAACCATCGTACCGCCAACACCAGCCGTACCATTTGTACGTAGCTGCCTCTCACCAACAATATCCTCCTCCTCCTTACCAGAATTAGTATCAACTTCCTTCGCCACAACACCAATATCAGTAGCACCCTTCTCAACCTCCACACCATCAGCAACAGCGTGGTAAACACGTTGAATCTTCTGAGGCGGTTCCTGTAATCCCGAGCCTCGACTGTCTGACGCAGTTAGTAAAGGGCCTACTCATAAGATAGACAACCTGACGACCACAAAAATTCCAATTCTAGCCCAAGTCAAAACCTACCCCAATAACTTTAAGAAAAAAGAACATGCAGAATGTGAAGTCCTGTCAATTCCTAGAGTCAAATGATTGTGATTTTATTTTGTCTAATGTTGTTATTCTCAAGAGAAATAGGACCTTGCCTCTATCTACCACTATCAGAGGGAAGGATAAAGCTTCATATGATGAATCATCATCTTCTGCATCAACTGTGCTAGCTACAGGTTCGGCTGAGGAAGAAGAAGAGGGATCAGAGCCATGCCAGTTGCCACTATCCCCAATAAAAGAACAAAAAAATCAGAAAAAAAATGAAAAATACCGAAATGATGACCACAATCGAAGCGAAGTTGTGCCGACCATGGAGGAGTAAGCACCAGCAGCCGATCTAGTGCCAACCGACGGAGCGGAGACCACATGTCTTAAATATCCACCTCCAGCTCCAGCTTGTACACCTTTTTGCAGCCTAGTTGGAAAAAATGTTGTGGACATGAATATTGATATAAATGAGAACAATATTTTTAGATTTAAATTTTGTACATATTCTTTTTATTGATGCAACGGTAAAATCTAAAAAATGCAAAATAAAAAAATGCATTATTTGATCTAGATTTTGTGAAAATTGCAACAAAACCCTTCACGTTTTGTGAGAAAATTGTAATAAAATCATTCATGTGTTGTGTTATTGTTTGTATCCTGAAATTAAATTAATTACATATTAGTCCATTCCAACGCAACTCATGTACAACTACACATAGATTTCTATACATTTTCATGTTTCACCCTGCATTTTTAATTCTGTTTATTATTCAACTCTTAAACTAAGTTTTTTTGCATTTTGACACCAGTGCACCTACATTCATTTTTGCATGTTAAAATAAACTAAAAATATCAAAACATCATTAACAATTTCACAAAAATCAATTTAGGTTTCTTTTAATTATATATTGCATCTCTAATTTTTATTCTGCAATTAGATCATTTTTGTTCTTTTTAATAATTCAAAAACATCAAAAATATTCCTTATTTACATTTAAAAATTAATAAAAATATAAAACTTTTTAAAAATTCTAAAAACTTCTGATTTATTTATTTATCCTCATTCTTTTAATTATAATACCATTTTCACATTAATATTCCTCATAAAATCCGAAAAAAACACAAAACTTACAAAATATAAAAAAACTGACAAGAAATTATAGAAAATTCCAAAAAAATGATAAAATGTCTCTCTAGAAAACTAATGATCATTAATCTTTAATTTCATTTTATACCTTCAAAATCCAAAAGCATTTGCATTATCGTCTGTTTATCATTTTTCCTATTTTTGATTTATTGAGAAGCCTTAAAAAGTTAGAAAAGTTCTTGAAAATTATCAAAAATGTTAGGACCTAAAAATAATTTTAGTTTAATTTTCTGTACATTTTAGATATATTTGGAAAATGCAAAAAGGTGGTTGTCTTATTTATTCATTTTCTTAACTTGTTTTTTAACTCTTTTAACATAATCATTTGAAAATATTAAATAAAAAAATATAAAATTAGGAAACAAAGAACAAATTTATAAAATTAAGATTTCATTAAAAAAACAAAAAATTCAATATACAAGAACAAAGAGTAGTATTGATAGAATTCCCTTTTTCCTTTCATTGATTTTTCATTGAATTGAGTAACCCTCGGGATTTTTGTAGCCACCCTGAGCTCAATCTTATTCGATAAACTGGTAAATAAATAGCACTCATAGTTCTTATGCTTTCTTTATTTTTCTTGCTCGTTAGTTTGAACATTTAATAAAAATAAATACTTTTTGGTGAGGGATTTTTAGGGTTGCAACAACACTGCACTTTAATATCATTAATGGTAAACCTCACGGATTCCCCTTCTCAACACTCTACCTCTAACTAAATTATTGTGCAAGAAGACCGCGTTTAAGGTTGATTAACATGTTCTCCTTTTTTTAATCAATTCAAGGTAATAATCACTCAAGCTCCAGCCTTACAACCATCGGATTGTTCTCTACCCTTTTTTTATCATGACAGATGCATCAGATTTTGCAGTTGGGGTTGTGTTAGGATAGAGAAAAGATAAAGTGCCCTACGCCATTCACTATGCCAGCAATAAATTAGATGGATCTCAACAAAATTACACTATTACAAAGAAAGAGTTGCTGGCAGTGGTTTTTGTCCTCGAGAAGTTCATATCCTATCTTCTTGAATCTAAAGTCACCATCTTTAGTAACCACTCTGCTATTTGGTACTGACAATAGAAGAAGGATGCAAAGCCCATATTGATTAAATGAATCCTTCTCCTCTAGGAGTTCAATTTGAAAATCAAAGATAAACCTAGCGTTCAAAAATTGGTACAGATCGCCTCTTCAGAATTGAGCACCAAGAACCTCCACTGAGCAATTCTCCCAACACAGATACCTTTCCTGACAAGTCAATTCTCGTTGTGGAATCTCTCCCGTGGTATGCTGATATTTTTAACTACCTCGTTATTGGTGTAGTCCCACAAGATTGGATGAAAATTAAGAATGACAAGTTCTTGTCTGTTATCCATTTCTACCAATGGCAAGACCCATTCTTAATCAGGGAGGAGTAGATTGCATTTGGCATCGATGTATCCCTCAGGAGGACCATCATAGTGCCCTCGATCATTGTCACTCACTCGAATCTATTGAACGCCACTATGAAGACAGAATAACATCAAAAGTATTGCAGTATGGCCTCTGATGGCCTACACTATTCGAGGCTGCAACAATATATGTCAAAGGCTACGTTGACTGTCAAAAAATGGGTTGGACCCTCACAGTTAAAGACATGATGCCCCTAAAATTCATTCATATTTTAGATATATTCTATGCTTGAGGCATCGATTTCATGGTACTCTTTCCCAACAATCACAGATTTAAGCACATCCTTCTTACCGTTGATTATGTGAGTCGCTGGGTCGAAGTTATTCCTGCCTGAGCCGCTGATAGCCATACAATATGTCGGTTTCTAAAAGAGAACATCATTTCACGGTTTGATATACCAATGATTATGATATCATATGGGGGTAGCCACTTCATAAATAAAGAGGTCAAGAAATTAACGAAGGAGTACATCACCGAGCACCAAGTCGCTTCTCCTTATAATCCTCAAACCAATGGCATGGCAGGACTATCGAACAAAGAAATAAAGAAAATTTTACATAAGCTTGTGAGATCGAATAGAAAGAACGGCTCCCAACTCTTGGACTCTATCCTTTGAGCACACATGACTGCCTACAAGTCTCGCTTGGGCATGTTACCCTATCATTTGATATTCCATCTGTGCCATCTTCCATTTAATTAATTCATAAATCATTATGGACATTGAACCCTTACAACCTAGACTCACAGAAAGGTAATCAACAAAGAAAAGTGGATCTAAACACACTCCTATAATTTTTATACTATGCGTATGATAACAACTTGATGTACAAGGAGAAAGTTATACATTGGCATGACCGATACATCATACGGAAGACCTTCAAAACTGGACAAAAAGTACGGTTATTAAAGGCAAAGTTGAATACATTCCCGGGCAAATTGAAGAGTAAATGGACAGGGCCATTCAGAGTGAAATAAGTACGTGACAATGGAAGCATTGTGAAATCAAAGTTGTCATCTGAAACACAACCATTCGTCATCAATGGTTAATTACTGAAGTCGTACCTTGAGTATGGCACTTTCGTGGCCATTACCGACTCAATCCAAGTAATCTACAATGATGCATCTTCCACAACTCCAGGAACATCCAAAGATTCAGATAATGCTCCTATAAAACTCTTTCTTTTGTTTTCTTTTTTTCTTCTTTTCTTCTTTTCTTTTGTTATTTTCTTCTGTTTATTTTCTTTCTTCTCATTATTTCTTTCATTCCTCTCAGTCATCACCACTATACTTAGGATATGCTTCATCCTAAGTATAGGAGGGATGACTGGGTTCCGTTGTTAGTTCTTTGATCCATCTCTTGTTTCCTCTCTCGTTGAAATTCGGGTCTATACTTAGGGATATTTTACCCTAAGTATAGGGGGTGACATGGCAAGTTGTTGATCTGTTTATTCCCATCTTCAACCCTCCCTGCATGTTGATACAATCTGCTCTACTTAGGATTACTTGATCCTCAGTATAGGGAGCGCTTGACTTCTCATTCATGGATTCTTTGTTCTTTAGTTGTTATAGTATAGGCTTTACTATACTTTGTACGAGTTATGTCTTCACTTTTCTCTTCGATCTATGAGGACATAGCTCGAGATAAGTAGAGAGGGATCATCTACAGGTTGTATATACTTTAACCATAACTCGTACTTTCGTATTTTCAATAAGTATGGCTAAATTACAATTAATTAAGTGTAAAGAACACACTTGTTCATTGAAATTCATTGTATATGATCGTTAATAAACTAGGTAAAAATGTTTTGCAAAATGTTTGGAAAATGATTGGAAAATTTCTTTGAAAAATCTTTTGAAAACTATTTGGAAAATGGTTTCAACCTTTGTAAAAATAATTTTTTTCTAAAAAATTCTTTTATTCATGTATTAAAATCCATTTGCAAATGGTTTGGAAAATAGTTATAAAAGTATTTTGAAAAATCTATACATACTGTTTGAAAGATCGTTGTAAAATGATTTCCAAATTTTGTAAATGTTTGTAAAAATTATTTGTCAGGTTATTTTGCAAAAAACGGTTTTCAAAATATCTACAAAAATGTTTTCAAATTATTTTAAAACCTATATATACAATTCAAATAAACAAAATTATTTAATTTTATATATAAACTTGTGAATAACCAACAAATGTATATTCTTAAACACCAACTGTTTTAAATAATCAGATGCACTCTAGTGTAAATATCTATACATATTCCTTTTCTTAAAAAACCTTTTGTTTTGTAAAATCCTTAAAAATTGCAAAATTGAAGATCCCAAAAATGCTCGCAAATGTTTTTCAAAAACCTGCATAAAATTTTAAAAACTTTTTCAAAAATTCACAAAAATTTCAAAACCCAAAAATTGCATCACAAAAATATTTTACTTGCATTGTACATAGCATTTGTATTTTTTGGATTGAGTTTTACAATTGAACAAGTCCAAGTAAAATTCGAAGATTGGAGCATGGTTGGACCTTAATCCACTTAATCACAAGAACCTTATAGGAATTAGAATTGAGGCCTAAGTAGAATATTTTGGAACATACACATGACTCTTGTTGATAATTACCTAGCTTGCACACCTGCACCTTACACTTTGCTCACCTCAGTTGAAGCGATGGAGGGGTGGATTTACTGGCATGAGACACAAGCAAATGGAAACATCAGAAGTCACATATTTGTGACCATTGTACCCCAACCCAACCCAATAGCCATGAGGTCTAATGACATAAGTTGTTGGTTGTTATAATGCTTCAAAAGAGGGATAGTCTAGTGGCTCATGAGGAAAAAGTCCTTATGTAAATGATGTTGTATAACGTATTAAAAAATGCAATAAAAACTCCAAAAAAGTGGGCAGGTCTGAATGAAGATAAAATACATATCGAAGTATGTATATATTTGTATAGTCATAAGCAAGCTTGAGCTTCAAAGTCATATTCATGTGAGCCTACAGTCGGATGACTTGGTTACATTGGTCAAGCATCACAAGATAGGTATCTTCACTGGCTATTGTCCATTCTTCTCTTCACCTCATCTTCTTGAGCTGCTTGTACTTGAACTCAGAAGGGAATACTCTTCTTCTAGAGGAAAGAGTTGCTGGATTGGGGAATTAGGGCCACCATGTTGGGGAAGACTGACTTTTGTCACTTCAGTTGAGGAGAACTACATATCGGTCACAGTGTAGAAGATAGCTTCATAGTCGTAAGGGTTTGCATATGAGTTGACTTATTCTGACCTGACTATTGAGGAGACTTGGGTAGAGTTTTGTGACTTGTAGAGGCTGTTGTGTTTCAAATCCATTTCCCAATAAGGTTCTGAACAAGCCTAACTTCTAAAGCTCCGACTGAGCTCCAAACTCTGATTTTGTGAAGACAAGTTTGAGAGTTAAAATCAATCCAAGTTCTTTCTTTGTCTTTTCTTTACTTTCTTTTTCTGCACTTATAGGCATAAGTGTTTGCTAAGAACTAGCAAAGGCAAATATAGGGGCCATGAATCTCCATTTCATCACCTTTGTTCTTTCATTTTGGCCTTCATTTTAACTAAATGCATGTAAATATCATTATTTTGCCTAAATTAACGACCATTATTTATTTTATAAATATTGTATAAAATACTTTAATTAAATACAAAATTAAAGAATAAATAAAAGAAAAGAAATAAAATGCCAAAGGTATTTTATGAATCTAAACCCCGAGACCCAAGCATCCTAATGATTGGGCCGATAAGGAATAAACGAGGAGATAAGGGTAAAAAACACAATAAAAACACTAAATATTTATTCTCCAGTAATTCATTTTTGGGACCTATTTTATTATTTATTATTTATACCTCAAATTATTAAACTTTGTACATAAATAAAAATACGAAGAAAAATAGAAAATTTACTTTACTCAAAAATATTACAAATTATACATTCTACACTCTAAATAACAAGCTAAAATGCAAACTTCCCAGATCCATATCTTCTCCATAAAAACTCAAAATGCATCAAAATCACCTCTAATTGTATATAACTTTTAATAAGCTATTTAATGAATGTGGTTTCATTTAATTTGGAGTTAATATGTAGAAGTTTGTTTTTAGACCCCTAGTGTACAATATACCTAATTAAAATATTCATTTTATTTATTATTTTATATTTTATATTTTTTTATATTGTTGTAATTTTTTAAATATTTTTTATAATATATATAAAAGTTTAAATAAAATAAAACCATTAAAAATACACTAAAATAAATAATCGTATAAAATATATAGATGAATTACCTATACTTATACCTATATTATCAATACACCAATTACTTACGTGTACATGTTATATTTAAAAAATAAAATAAAAATATATTTATGTATATTTAAATTATGTATATAAAATAATAAAATTTAAAATGCAAAATAAAAATAAAATAAAATAATGTATACATAAGTAAATATACTTATAACTATACTTGTAAATTATAACTCACCATAAATTAATCCAAATAAATAAATAAATATCATAATTAAATACTATAGAAAAAATAAACTTTTTTGTTTTATAACTTTTATTTAATTAGTTCGTTTACTATTTTATTTCTTATTGTTTCTCATTTTATATTCTATTTTTGTCTTCTAGTGGTCTATGTAAACCAATAAGAGGCCGTCTTTTGTTGACCGCAGGTCAACTGCGCCCGTGGTGCCTCTGCAATGTCAGAACTGTTGCCTCCCTGATTTTGCTCCTCTCTCCCCGAATGATCCAACATCCCATTTCAATCGATTTCTCATGCAAACCCATCTCTGATCATCCCTAATACATGCCTAATCCTTCCATCTTCTGTTCATAGCTCCGATTCGTTAGAAACACTAGGTCAATAACCCTCCTCGGCTCTATTTATAAATAACCACTCCCTCCTTCTTGCCTAATTTGATCTCTCTTCGAGTCCGTTAACCCCAATCCTTGTGAGTGGGTGTATTCCTGGTGATAGCAAGAGTACCCCCGAGGTGTCGCCGAGGAGAAAGGAGGAGGTGAGGTGGTCCACCATCGCCGAGAAATCCATCTCCCGCATGGTCCCTACTCCCTAGAATCCTAGGTGCGAGCTGCTTCTTTTCTATGTTTTATCTTTCCTGTTCATTCCTTAGCAGATGCAGATTTTTTGGTTACTAAATCAGTAGTTGAGCTTAAGATTATGAAATCAAAGATTGTTGGAGCTCTCTGCTCCAGCCATGTCCCGCTATACCTCTGACTGTGCCGACCCTTTCTGGATCCGTTCCACCCTTCAATCAAACTCAATCTGGATCGGCAGATCAGAACTCCTCCTCCACCCATCACCGGAGTTCATCTCGCTCACCCCTTATCCACTACAACTTCAAATTGGGTTGAGACGAATCGCCTCGAACCCATGGTTCTTCTTCTGTAGGTAGTATGCGCCAAAGACTAGCAACATGTTGATTTCAGCTCAAGAGAAAATTCCCACCGCCCCATTCTCTCTCGGGTTCTAGACCTCTTCTCAGCGAGGTCCGAACCGTCTTTGGTTGCATCAGCTGACGCAAGACACTTCCTGGAAGATTAGGAGCCCGTCGACGACGAAGATGGTTGCCTGAGCAAGGAGTTATTCATGATTGAAGGGAGGGTAGGGAGTTGTTCTTCCCTGTTCTTTGTTCTCCATTTACAACCGTCAGATTCCACACGTGACCCATATCTAATTTGGGTCGTTGATTACAGACGAAATGCTGGCTTGTCTCAACTGCCCGATGAAGTTAAGTGCGCCTACGTGGTGCACTTCTAGTCGTCCATTCGCATGCCTTTTTGGGATAAATTTCATCGACGACCCTTACCTTTTTTATTTTAATTTTTACTCTTGTAAATATTTTTCATAGTTGTAAAAGTTATGTAATAATTGTAAGTAAAACCCCACACTTTGTTAATATTAAATATAGGTCCTTGCCAAGTCACCTCACCCCCATATGAGAGGACATTTTTCATGTATGCTCTTTCGGTCTTTATAATTGTAATTTAGTCCTTGAAATTTAAATAACAGTTGTAAACTTTTGGAAAAATTGCATGCACCCCTGTCTTATATTTTAATTGCAAAATTTCCCTTTCCACTATACAATATTGTGTACATATTTCTCTATTTTTTTATAAATATCATATGTGCTCGAGTAATCATGAAAAAATAGGATAATGTACCTGGATGCTTGATCTTTCATGTTATATTTTAAATAAGCATTTTATTCACATTCCGTATTTATTAAGATTCAAAAGAGCATCTTTATTTTCTGTCTAAATAGAAAAATCCCAAAAAATATTAAAACATTGCCAAAAATTCCAAAAAATCTTTATATTATTGTATTTTATAGATTCAGATCAAAAATATCTAAAAACAGACAAAGAAAATAATAAAAAATAAAAAGCTCAAATATAAAAAATTCTACAAAAATTCCAAAAAATATTTTCTTATGTTTGATAATTTTATTTTATGTAAAGTATTACATATGAAAATTAGTTTTGGAAATTTCTGATTTCATTTACTATTTTTAAATCTCATAACAATTCAGCATATTTATTTAATCCTTATTTGAATATTTTGGACTTTAAAAATACTTCAAAATTAGAAAAAAATTATAAAAAATCAAAAAAATAATAGAAAATATTAAACCCCAAAACATCTTGTTTTGTAAAGTTTAAATTTTTAGCCATATCTATTTATAATTATAATACTTTATATTATATTATATATCTAGATATACATATACATGTGTTATATTATTTCTATAATTATTATTTATAGCTTATAAATATTTTGAAAAAAATATAATATATAATCAGGACTATATTTATTAATATTTTTCGTTTTTATATATGTATTGTATTTATTACGATATATATCTTATATCTTATGCACCCTATTATACACATACACCTACGTATACATATGTATTTATTATTATATAAATTAAAAAGAAATTACAATAAAAAGGTATAAAATAGAATGAAATAATTTTTTTTAAAAAAAAAATAAAAACCTACATAAAAAAAGAAATTGTGTACATAATTCATTCTTGATTTGCAACAATCATTAGGCTACCTTGTTAGCTCTTAGTGGTTTGACATCTACATGCTTACATGCTATACATCTTTGTTTGTATAGTATAATAAATTGTTCTTCACATTTTTGTCATTTATTGATTAATTATATATTATGGGCACTTTTCATTTGAGCTAGGATTCGTGAGCGATCGCCTCAGCGACACTATATTTACTTTTCAGTGAGAATATTTCAGACCCTCATGAAATTCTGGCTGAACAACAAACATAACATGATTTTCTTGCATTAAAATTATTTTAAAAAGCCATGCATCTTATTTCCTTATTTAATCAATTACATATATTTAAATATAAACCCATAAAAGCTGAAAATATAGAAAACACCAAAAATATTCATTTTTCTTTGAAAACCTAATGTCTTAGACTAGTTAAAAATTAATTCCGAACCCTCATTTTACCTCCTTGAGTTCGACCTTGGGACATACCCAAGTAAAATAAATAAATTCAATAGCCTTGTGACTTGATTTTCCATATAATTTCTCGGTGTGATCATTTTTGACGAATCGCTGAGTTGCTTGGCTACAACAGCAACAATTCAACAAATTAATTAGGGAAATTCTGCATTCATCAAATAGAGTTGTTATCGGGGAGGTATTTAGTTTAGGATTAATTTTTAAATAGTTTAAATTTTAGGTTTTCCATCCTCGGTAGTCTGACAATGGTTTTCTTGTATTTATTCTCCTTTTAATATCTTTGTATTTTTATTTATTTTATTTTTGTATATATTTTTTTGTGAATATTTCTATGATATTTATTTATTTTTTTTTCACCAGATGGATTTGGAGTGATTTTCTTGGAAGCCGACGCAACTTGGAGCGATCAGGGGGTAGACAACTCGATGGACCGAACCTACTGAGAAGAATGAAGAAATTATTTTCTAAGTTTTAGATAGAGAGATGTTTTTATTTTATTTTTGTAATTAATTTTAATTATTCTTCCTGTTTCCAATTGTCTTTATTTGATGACTCGTACGTGTACCTAGATATTGGACATTTTATTCCGTGGTATGTCGAGACCTATTTCACTCTTCGAAGAGGGTGGGGCTGACTTGAGTGGTTCATAGGGTAGACCAACACTCTTGACTCTTAGAGAATTTTTATTAGAATATTATATTGCTTGTTCTTGTACTCTATTAGGTTCACACTCCACATAACAAGACACACCTTAAATCTTTCAATTTAGTCAAACTCAAATCCAATTATTCTCGACTAATAGAACTTTCTATTAGGAGAAGTTTTATCGGCTTGCATTCCATTTAGATTAATTTTCAATTATCAGTTTTGCATTCCATGTGAAGATAACGAGGAATAGGGTTGGGCATTGGGCCGGGTTAGGTCGGGTTTTAGTTGGCCTGACCTAAGCCCATTTAAGTAAATGGGCTAATGGGTCAGGCTTAAGCCCATTTTTTAAATTCATGGCCCAATATCAAACCCAACTCAAACAATTGCATTGGGTTTGGGTCGAGCCTGCCCAATTTAACACATATGTATACCAATATCATGTATTACGTTCTTCTAGCATTTATCTGATTGTTTCTTTTGCATGCGTGCATGTTTAATAATTTAGATACACTAACTAATTCATGATTCTAACATTAGTTGTATGTTAGAAATAGAAATGCGGTAGAAAAAAATTAGGCGAATTAAACCACCATTCAATTCACTATTACGTATTCTATTGTAGATGCGGGCACTACGAACCAATAAAGATTGGTTACTTACAATTGTACATGCTCTAACACCTTAAGACACATATTTCATTCTTGCATATTAATGTAATAATCTTGCACATTAATGTAGTAATGTCCTCAATCCGTGCTAATGGATATGATTATTAATGGGTCTAAGCATTTATTCTAAACTTGAAATAAGGATATGAAAGTTAGAACATGGTATTTGGAGTAAACATGAATATATTGGATATAATTATATCGTATAGGTCGGGCTATCGGGCTTGCAGGTTGGAGCCTTCTCAAGCCCGAACCAAACCCAATAATCAATACAGGTTTATTTTGGGGGCCACGGCATGCCAACTAAATTTCAAGTTTGGGTTTGGGTCGGGTTATGCGGGTCAAGTTTTGGGCCAGGTCGAGCCAACCTAACCCAATCCCCAACCCTAGAGAGGAAGCATTATTAGTCTCCTTAACTGAGCATACCATCATTGTTTTTCACATGCATTGGCCTTTCTTGACTCCTCCTCGTGATTTTCTCACATAAATCTAAAAAGGAGTTGAGAATGAATAGTAGATGTTATTATTTGGCTCATTAAGGATTTCAGTGATAACCATTTAATATTGGGATTGTTAAACAATGCCAACTTAAATAAAAAGAATAAAATACACAATTGTATTCTTGAGAATAACCCCATCCTAGTATGCATGTACTTACCACCAGATAGAGTGGTAAAGGATGCAACCACTAAGGATAGAGCCCGGATCCATGAACTTGCCCCCTAAGACTCCATTTCCGACTTTAGTAGATTTGGGAGTTGCAAGGGCTTTCCTTCCACCTTGGTATACATTTTGGTTGTGTAAGCTTGTGTGTCTCCTTTGAGATGTGATATTGAACCTGGCAGCCCGTGCAAATCACCTCATCGATTGGGAGTATATAGGAGCACCATTAGGAGTAAGGCTACTCACCTTGTGTGTCGGTATAAAAATATTTATTTATCACTTAATTAAAAGTTAAACATATAATCAATTGGACATTCACGGCCTTAACTGTATGAGTTGGTGAATTTTAGGGTTTGCATTGTGTATTGAATTACATGCGTTCAAAGATTATTGCACTTGCATACACATATTGAGGATGGTGAATCATTCTTCACCTTCATTTTCAAAGATATAAGGATATTGGTATTCATACCCAGACTCCGTGGGCCTCATTTATACGACCATATCCTGAGCTTCTTGTATCAAATTTCAATCAAGAGAACCCTCTCTCTGAGTTGGTTCTTCCCCAGCCATCATACACTCAACCCTCATTCTACACATCTCCTTCTTCGATTGAATATTCAATATATGAAATACTCACATAACCAAAAGGGTATTACACAGACACAATGAAGCAAACAAATTCGAGGATGTACATGTGCATAACTGAATTTGATAGAGAATCATGATTCCCGGTTATGATCGAGGCTTCATTATTCAAACCATACCCTACTTTAGGTGACTCTCTTCCTATGACCAATTTTGCTTTGACAATAAATTTGAGATTCAGAGTTAAGGAAATAGGACCTTGACAAGGCCATTATAGCGATGTAACCAGATGGATATTGATACAGATATATGTATCAATGTCTCTTTTTCCATTTCAAATATGAATACAGTTGCGGATGCAGATATTGACAGATATTAAAACTATCTTACGTATCCTTAAAAAATATATACATATGTAAAACAGATGTTGATCACATACGAGTAATGTTAGAAGTACTTTAAAAAATCGACTTAAATATATACGAATTGGATAGAAAACACGTGATATAAAATTACTAAATGAATTTATGTCATAAAAATTATACAAATATGGTAAAAGAAGATATAAAAATATGTTAAATAGGGTAAAAATTAAATCTATGACTATATTTATATATGAAAACAAATATATGCATACAGATGTTTGCAGATATCAAAACGATATGCATATCTGTATCCATTTTAGAACATATGCGGATACTGATATCAAAATATATATAAAACAGATATGTTGGCAGATCGGATACGGATATATCCGTAACGGCTTGCATCCCTAGACACTACCACAGAATATAACTATTGCTTAGCTCTGGATTGCATATCAGTGTCAGGGCATGATGAGTATGATCATTCATCTTCGTGTCATGAGACAATAGAATATGACATAGCTTGAATTAATCAAAGAACATACGCTTTGACAGAATAACTTGATAGTCTCATCCAAATGCTTAAAAATGTGATGGACAACCAAGGAGAAGTGAGGACCACATAAAATGGATCTGAGATACATCTTGTGCAAAACTTTTAAACACATATACCACATGTATCTGACCAATCCACCAACCATTCTATTGACTCTATTAAAAATATCAAAAAATTAGAAAAATGAGACTTAAAAAATTGGACAACATTGATATAGAAGCATTTTGTAATAGTCTGATATTAAAGCTTCCATTAATCAAGGCCATAGAGTATGCGCCCGATCTTTAGAGATTTGAGAAGAGTCAATGACTTTAGTAGATTAGGGGCTGCAAGGGCTTTCCTTCCACCTTGGTATACATTTTGGTTGTGTAAGCATGTGTCTCCTTTGAGGTGTGATATCGAATCTGGCAGCCCGCGCAAATCACCTCATCGATTGGGAGCATATAGGAGCACAACTGGGCATAAGGCGACTCACCTTGTGTGCCCGTATAAAAATATTCTTTTATCACTTAACTAAAAGTTATACATATAATCGACTGGACTTTCACGGCCTTCACTGTATGAGTTGGGTGATATTTAGGGTTTGCATTGTGTATTGAATTATATGCGTTCAATGATTATTGCACTTGCATACAAATATTTAGGACCATGAACCATTCTTCACCTTCATTTTCAAAGATGTCAGGATATTAGTATTCATACCCAGACTCGGTGGGTCTCACTTATAGGACCATATCCCAACCTTCTTAATATAAAATTTCATATCAGGAGAACCCTCTCTCTAAGTCGGTTCTTCCCCAGCCATCATATACTCAATCCTCATTCTACACAACTCCTTCTTCGGTTGAATATTCAATATAGGAACCGCTCACAGAACTGAAAGGGTTATACATGGACACAATGAAGCAAACAAATTCGAGGATGGACATGTGCATAACTGAATTGACGACTCTCTTCCCGAGTACGATCAATTTTTCTTTGTCCATAAATTTGAGATTCAGAGTTCAGGAAATAGGACTTTGACAATGCCACTATAGGGATGCAACCGGATGGATACTGATACAGATATATGTATTAATGTATCTTTTTCCATTTTCAAATACAAATACGGTTGCGGATGCAGATATTGACATATATTAAAACTATCTTACCATATCCTTAAATTGTAGATATAGATGTAAAACATATTGATCACATATGAGTAATGTTAGAAATACTATAAAGAATCGACTTAAATATATACGAATTGGATGGAAAACACGTGATATAAAATTACTAAATGCATTTACGTCATAAAAATTATACAAATATGGTAAAAGAAGTATAAAAATATGTTAAATAGGATAAAAAATAAATCTATGACTATATTTATATACGAAAAGAAATATACAGATGCACATGTTTGCAGATATCAAAACGATATGCATATATGTATCCATTTTAATTTATATGCGGATACAGATATAAAAATCTATATAAAATAGATATGCTAGCAGATCAGATACAGATTTATCCATAACCATTTACATCCCTATGCCACTACCACGTAATATGACTATTTCTCAGCTCAGGATTGCATGTAAGAGTCACGACATGATGAGTATGATCATTCATCTTCCAGTCATGTGACGATAGCATATGACATATCTTGAATTGATCAAAGAACATACGCTTTGACAGAACAACTTGATAATGCCATCCAAATGGTTAAAAATGTGATGGACAACCAAGGAGAAGTGAGGACCACACAAAATGAATCCGAGACACATCTTATGCAAAACTTTCAAACACACACACCACATATATCTGACTAGTCCACTAACCAATCTACTGACTCTATTAGAATATCAGAAAATTAGAAAAATAGATTACTTAAAAAATTAGACAACACAGATATGGAAGCATTTTGTAAAAGTCTGATATTAAAGCTTCCATTAATCAAGTCCATAGAGTATGCACCCGATCTTCAGAGATTTATGAAGAGTCAATTATCACCCAAGAAGTCATATAGAAAGAGATCTAGAATTGAGTTTCATTTAATCACTATGGCCAATTCAATGGTGGTTAGTATAAAGAGAAAATCCGCAGAGTCAAATGGTTGGCTAGTGTTATTTGTGAAATTGAGAGCGTAGAGTTTAATTAGCACATTGACGATGACTTGACCTTGAACATCGTCCTAACATTCGTATTTCACCAACTCAAACTCGAAATGCTCAAAAAGACTAGAGTGATCATTTAATTTTCATGATCGACCCATAAAAAGACCGAGAGTAATTGTTTTAGTCATCATGAACTTCCACGGTGCCAAATATAGAGTGGGCTTCATTATTTTGGACAATGAGCACCAAGGTGAGTCGTTTGAGCCCTCCATCATTCTGGGAAAACTGTTCCTAGCCTCTACAGGGGTGACTATCGATTGTGAGGCTCAATACATTGAATTCCCAAACCAAAATGATAATGATCAAACTCTCTAGGACATACCTAACCCTAAGACAACCGAACATGAAACTGACAATCGTGACATAGAGGAAACCCATAAGTCAAACCCTTCACAATAACAAACCTCTCTACAGACCACAAACACAAGCCTATGGGAGAAACTTGAGGATCTGACTGTCGAGGCTACCAGAGATGCTACCAAGGTGAATGACCTTGACCTAGACACACCTAAGTCACCAAACCTAGACACAAATATTTTGGACTTCCTTGATCATTATTGTAATCTGCGAACTGAGCCGATAAAGTCAAAACTAGTTCTGAGAAAATGCCCGAGACGTGTACTGAACTTACAGAAGATATACAACATAGATGATGATTCATGTATGCTGAGGAACCAATGGACATCACGTTTTAGATGTGTACCGACCTCACAAAATACACTAACTAATTCATTATTCAAATATTAGTTGTATGTTAGAAATAGAAATGTGGTAATAAAAATTAGGTGAACTAAACCACCATTCAATTCACTATTACATATTTTATTGTGGATGTATGCTCTATGACCCAATACAAATTGGTTATTTACAATTGTACACTCTCTAACACCTTAAGACACATATTCCATTCTTGCATACTAATGTAATAATCTTGCACATTAATGTAATAATGTCCTCAATCCATGCTAATGGATATGATTATTAATGGGTCTAAGCATTCATTCTAAACTTGAAATAAGGATATGAAAGTTAGAACATGGTATTTGGGGCAAACATGAATATACTGGATAAATTTATACCGTATAGGTCGGGATATCAGGCTTTCAAGTTGGGGGCTTCTCAAGCCCGAACTCAACCCTATAATCAATACGAGCACATTTTGGGGCCCACGGTCTGTCCACTAAATTTCAAGTTTGGGTTTGGGTCGGGTTGTGCGGGTCAAGTTTAGGGCCAGGTCAGGCCAACCCCAACCCTAGAGAGGAATCATTAGAAGTCTCCTTAACTGAGCATACCATCATTGTTTTTCACATACATTGGCCTTTCTCGACTCTTCCTCGTGATTTCCTCACATAAATATAAAAAGGAATTGAGACTGATTAGTAGATGTGATTATTTGGCTCATTAATGATTTCAGTGATAACTATTTTAATATTGGGACTGTTAAACAAGGCCAACTGAAATAAAAAGAACAAAATATACAATTGTATTCTTGATAGTAACCCCATCCTATTATGCAGGTACTTACCTCCAGATATAGTGGGAAAGGATGCAACCACTAAGGATAAAGCCCGGATCCATGGACTTGCCCCCTAAGCCTCCATTTCTGACTTTAGTAGATTAGGGAGCTACAAGGGCTTTCCTTCCACCTTGGTATACATTTTGGTTGTGTAAGCTTGTGTATCTCCTTTGAGGTGTGATATTAAACCTGGCAGCCCGCACAAATCACCTCGTCGATTGGGAGCATATAGGAGCACCGTTGGGCATAAGGCGACTTACCTTGTGTGCCCTTGTGTGCCCGTTAACATAGGGTTAATCACGACTCGTCAAAGATCAAACTCTTCATTGGACAATGTGTAGTATATAGCCTTCATAGCTCTTGCATTTAACGTCATTTCCTCCATTTCAACTTTGATGTAGCTATGTTCCTATCTTCGATTAACTAGAACTTTTTCAAGACAATATTCCATATTGTAATGTCACTTGCTCATAGGAATACAAACATCTTCTTCTTCCATTTTGTGTAGTCAGTCCTATCAAAGAAAGGTGGATGAGTCATTGAGTTTCCTTAAGTATATGATCTTGAAAAGTTTGCCATGTGTGTTTTAGAGTGTTACTTCTTCAACACAGATGAGGATCTGATATCAATTCTTGGTTTATATCTCGTGCAAACACCGACTGATGGGTATCAGACTAAATGACATAGATCATTGAAATCGCAATATTCTAAAACAAATAGAGTGTCATGTGGCACTTTCAATCACATAAAAACAATCAACCACAAGTGCACATATAATTAACGTTGAAACCCATCTGGGTAAAAGCCATGACATGAGTCTCTCGACTCACGCTTTTACTCTTATCTACAGATGTCTTCCACTAACCTGAGTTGCTAACGTGGGTAACCAAATTGTATTACAATCTCAGTTGATTATGCATTAAACTCAGTCATATACAGGTAAACAATACTAACAACTTTAATATCAAAGTAAATATGCATAAAAGAATATATTGCAAAACTAAATTTATCTTTCAGAACAATGGGCATGTTCATAAGAATTAAATACTGAGAAACAAAGTTGTTGTATTGAAGAACACATCAGAAAATAGCATTTGTATCTTTCTCTCAGAGTATGTAGTGGAAAGAAAAGATATGACACCTTGTTGCTCTTCATTATTTGTTGTAAAATTTGGTACGAGGTCCTATTTATAGGGCTCAAAGAAATATGACCCTTGGAAACAAATTGGGAATAAAATCAGCATAAAAAACTTCTTGAAATGGAATATAATCGATCGGGTTAATAAGATGATCGATTATATGGATATTCATGATCAATTAGAATCAAAATACGATTGATAGGAGAGAAAAAGTGATCGATAAGAAATATACCTGTTATAATTCAAATGATGACTGATCAGGAAATCAAGGATGATCGATTTGTGTGATCGATTATGTCAAAATGGCTAATCGATCAGCTTGAATCTTTGACTCAAAAGACAAAGTTAAATGGCTAAAATGCAATATGCATGATTTATGATCTTTTACAATATAAGACAATTACAAGAATGTAGAACTCATTAAAAGAAAGACTTCATCTTCGTCTCGGAGCTAGAGATCCTTACTTGAGCTTGAGCTCTAGTTCCATAACCTCGAACTCCTTTATGCTTCTCAGCATCTTCTTCACTTAAACTTGAGCTCCTCATGCTCAAGCTTGTTCCTAGTCTAGTAGCTTTCATAGTCTTGATCTAGCTACAAGGTATATACACAGGTTTGTCAATCTGTACAAGTTTTGACTAACAAACAAGTTTTGTTATCATCGAAATATGCATGATCACACACTACCAATCTCCCCACTTATGCATGAACTTACGATAGATTTTACACCATGATGTTTCCATTCCAAGGAAATAATTAAATCAAATGGGTTTTAGCGACTCCAATTTGAGACTAAAATGAATGAAATTTAATTAGATTAAATATTAATTTACAAAATCAAATCTAAATCCAAAGAGTTAGAAATTGATCTGAAATTATTTGACATCAATTAGAGAGTTTGTTCGGTATTTGATTTGACACACATGTAGTCGAATATCATGACATTAAGATTGAATCTAATATCAACATACTATGCATTGTATATGATCTTATCATAATTATCTCCGAGAAATCTTGAAAGCAACACACGGATCCCAATTCGGTTAGAGTCACACATCTAAGAAATTATTCATATGAATAATAAGGATTACAAATTTTTTATTATTACTAATTACTCTTTGATAGTATGTGAATGTGATTCACATGTTTATCTCATAACTCTTGTGAATATATGGTCATAGTAATTGGATTAGTGTGAATATTATTTACATTTATTATCAATATACATGTGAATATATTCACATAATATATTCATGTTAATGTGTATTGGATTCATGTTCTTCTTTAAAAAATGTGGGCATGATCTACATTTAATCACAGACCAATGGATATGATTAATTTACATGGAGGATGATTTTCTAATTATCCAAATAGATAATTGGTGGTATTTATCAAGAGATAATTCCAAAAATACCAACGACCAACTCCAAGTAGGAGTTGAATTGTGAGTTAATTATTTGTGGTGATAAATCCCCACAAATACATAAAGTGCATGTCCACTTTTTCCTATAGAAAGAGGGAAGTAACCATTCATTATTTATTCAATTCAAGTGAAATTCAAGTCCTAATTCTAAAGGAGAAAGAAGTGAAATGACTAATCGTATTATATCCCTTTCCCTCGATCGTCCATGCTATCTCTCCTCTCCACTATTGCAATCCCACCTCTCTCCCTCTGTCTATTTGTTGGCGCATCCAATAGGAAGAGGTTTTGTATTTTTGAGTGCCTCATGCATATTATGTAAAAGAGTATTTTTGTAAAATGGAATTCATATTCAAGAGTGTTGTGATCATCTCCAAATCACTTTTTGTGCGAACTAGAAGGAAATATCAATCTCTCAATTTTGTGAGAGCCTCACAATTCATCATCATGCTCGCAAGGGCAACAATCACCAGATCAAACTCAATTAAGGAGACCTATTCTTTTAGTGTCTACATGCGTCAAAAGAAACATTCTATTACTCAGGTATTTAGCAAAAGGGTACACAAATGACTTCCATATCTATGTAGTTTTCCATCGCAATGAAAGTTTTCATGATTGCTACATAACTCATATGAAGTGCCTTATAATTTTGGATATGATCCTTCTATTTCACATTTTCTACGATGAGTGATTCAAACATCCTTTCACGACTAATTTAATTCATTCAATCATCTTTAAATTTGAGTGATCTTATCTTCTATCCACAAGAATATAAAGATTCTAGAAGATCAAATGATGGCATATTGGAAACTCAACTGAAGGGAGATGTGTTTTGTTATACAATACCATGTGAAGAAAACAACATAAATGAAATTTTCCCTAGCTATTATGATTTAAGCTCATATTTTTGATGTTAATCCTTAGCTGTTATCTTTGATACTTAAAGTTAGAGTACAAGCAAAGACGTCAATTATATTATTCATAATGTTTAATAATCTCACTCAGAGTCAATTTAGTCTATTAATTTCGTCTTAAGTCCAGTAATGGGTTGACCTACTTGACTAGCAGCGAAACCTTAACTTAGACCTCCCAGGTTGACACGTTCACTCGATAAACATTCTTTCTTAATTAGCAAAATTACTTTAGTTGGATAACTATAAATTTTAGCCAAGTACTTTTACAATCTAATAGTTTTGTAAATAATTAAATCATCGTCCCTCCACAATCAGTCCACTGCTTCTTAAACCAACCAAATACGTCTTGATTCATCAGTTGACCACTTTAGATTCCAACCGAATAATCAATTGGACAATAAAAATTGAATATTTTGAAAGTGCTTTTCATGGGATCATTGCTCAAAATCGTCAACTAGTTTCTATTAGGTCATACTAGTATTTCTATCAGTAGATCTATTATATTTGAATCTGGACATTATAAATATACATGTTTTTAATCTCTTGTGGGTAATTACGAGAGGACTAATCATGCGAAGTGGAAGGATTTATTGTCTCATCTTGATCAAGGTTGTCGATAGCTTATCAGGTTGTCTCGGGGTGGGGTGTCTCCTTGAGAATTTGATCACTTTGGTCCGAGTTTGTAAGTTTTATGTCTTGAGTATCATCATCGATAGTAGATCTAGTAGAGGCTAAGAACGGTTGTCTCAAAATGATCAGAGATTCAATCAACTTTCCTTGATGCTCAATGTCCAAGAGAATAAAGTCCACTCTATATTCGACACCTTGGAAGTTCATGACGATAGAAATAATTTCTCTAAGTCTTTTAACGGATCGATTAGATAGTTGAACAACTATAATCTACTTAAGCGATCCGAGTTTGAGTTTGTCAAACATGGAATTTGGGAGGACGGTTAGGATAGTGTCATCATCTATCTGAACATGAGTAAATTCAATATCCTCAATTACTTAATCACCTTACCAACCACTAAACATTGACGTTTTTGGTCTTTTAATTAATCACCAACAAGATGGATATATAAATTAAATGAAATTTGGTTCTTGATCATTTTTAACCTTCTTTTTAGTTGATAATATAATCTTCATAAATCTTTCAAAATAGGGGACAAAATCTATGGCTTTATCAATGGAAGCTCCAAGATCAATCTCTTGTAAAATGCTTACATTTCAGCGTTATCCAATTTTTTTTTTGATTTTCCTATTTTTGGTAGAGTTAGTTGAATAGTCAGTGTATTGATCAATTTTCTTGGTGGTCTATGGTGTATGTATTTGAGTGTCATTTACATGAGGTGTATTGGGTTCACTTTCTTGTATGTGAGGAACTACATGGATCACCCTTGATCAATGGTTTTTGGTAGACAAGACAAGTGTGTTGTCACCATGACCATTCTCGACTCTCTCTTTCTCTCTGTATGTGTGTGTGTCTCGCTGGAAGGACAACAGGGCAGCAGATAAAAGCTAAATCAGAAAAGGGGATTGCCCTTATATAGGAGGAGAGATTGGGAGGGAGATGTAGGAGATGAGGGGCTCTCTGTTGGAGAAGAGGATAAGGTAATGACTTTGGAGGAGATAAGGGAAGTTAGGGGATGGAGGGGATTTGAGTTGCTTTTCCTGGAGGGGATAAAGGTGATTGAAGATAGTGACATAAGGGGTTGGTGAACAGAAAAGAGATAATGGGTTATTTCTCCAGGTCATTAGCTCTATTGATGAGAGGATGAAGGAGTATGTTGGAGGTTGAAAACGAAGGGGATTAGGATAATAGGTCAATAACACGGAGGTTGATTCCATCACTTGGGGAAGAAGGATTAGTTTTGAGGTCAGAGAGAACATATGGTATGAATTACAAAGATTGTCCGGAGAGGAGGGCATGTGATCAGAGAAGGGATAAGGTGGTCGATTGTTTGAAGGTGACTGGAGGTTGTAAGAGATGGGAGGACTTTTGGATCATCAAGATCAAACAACCATGGTTGAGTCTGAGGTGAAAAGGGGGAGGGAATGAGAGTAGTCATTGGCTCTAAATTGATCCAATGGTTAAGGTGAATGGTGTTAGAGGAAAAGGCAAGTTGATCATGGAGGAGGTGGGTTGACCAGTCACCTACCGTGGATGGACAAGGAAGTGGATGTGGATATTTGACTTGTTGACCATGCACGAAAAATAAAGAAAAATAAAAAATTAACAAACTACCTCAAATGTAAAAATACTCAAAATGAAAATGTAGAATAAAACGCATTCTACAATGTTCATGAATGATTCAAATGCACGAGAAATCAAATATGAATGATGTCATTTTTTGTTGACATTTTATGCATATATAACAACACAGACGAATATGTCAGAATGCACAAGTTATGATCTCTCTTTTTTACGGTTTTTATTTGATTTTTATTTTTATGCAACTTGTTAGAAAATGAGATGAAATAAAGAAATTAAATATAAATGAATAAAAAGGATTTAAATATGTACATGAAATTACAAGTCAAAAATCAATGAATATGTATAATATACAATTCGGTCCAAAATTCAAATTTCACAAATCAGCTCCGATTCTTTTGAAGTTAATCTTCATTTGTTGATAATTGATTGTGCATTAATTCAAAAGTGAGTAGATTGAAATTGGATTGTCTTGAAAGTGAAGGCCAGGATTTGAGCCTTAGTGCATCACAGAAGCGTATAGATCACATTGAATATGATCTAGGCAAACTCGTCGTACTAGTTGCAATGGGCGATGGAATTTAAACTTTTAATAAGATGAAACACATGATTCAAGAATACTTCCCAAAATAGTTTTATCAAGATCACAAATGAGTAATAAGTATTACCTCTTATAGCGTGTTTGTGGTTGCTAATCTCTAAAGTAAGAGATTCTCCTGTCTCAATTTTATCCTATTTAGAAGCACTTGCGAGCGTGTCGATGACGCACAAAGCTCCCATAATATGAGTTTATGATCCAGTGTTGGAATATCTATTTTGTCTCAAGAAATATGTATCCTTCTTCACAAGCAATGAGCACTATTTCTATCATTAACCCTTCTCTAAAGGAACTTTTGATATTTGATTGTTAAGTTTGTAAGATGTTCTTGAACAATGGAGCATGCTATTTCAAAGGAAGTCAGAGGACAATCGGAGATAATCCATACTCGACAGTTACTGTAGTGTTTAGATTTTAGTGTTGACATTGATATCTAATCCAAAGTTTTGAAGAGTGGGCTTTGTAAATGATTGAGATATTCACGCATATATTGTGGTCTTTATTGTGAAGCAGTTGGCTGGCTCGTCTAACCAAAAATCATGAGTCAAGTGACTAAGGCATAGTTTTCACCTTATTGAGTTTCCATGTAAATATCATGTGCAATGTGCTTACTTGATTGATTGATTATATATGCTTGGTATTATTATGCAAAAGTTGTAAAAAACCATAGATATATTATTCACCCTCCTCTAGTGGTATCGGGATCCCAAGAACTCAGATCAACGAATTTTAAGTCCACATTAAATGATCCCTTCCAATTTGAAATGCAGTGATAGCAAATTGCATATTTGGAACACGAAATCAGTGTATCCAAGCTTAGCTCAGATGCAACTCGCTTGTTTTTGGGTGTGAAGCAGTGTCAAACCAAAATACAGAACAAGCATTAGTCGTCCCTGAAAATGAGGTGATCTAATCACACCTTCCAGTATGGCTACCTTGTTACGAATTCACTCCAATCACTACCCCCACCTTCAGTATCCCCCTCCTTACGGTTAAGGTAATGGCTTCAGGAATGGCCAAATCCCAAAGTGCGATGAGCAATGTGTACAAGGACCATGACTAGATTCACTGTTGTATGGATGATCAACGATTATGTTTAGTTGTATGAAAAAAGAATGTATATTTATACATATTTTTAGTTTATGTACATGCTTGATTGTGAAGTATAACACAAGAAATCAACTTAACTACTCAATTACAATTTAACATATTCATATTAAGTTCAGACGAGATATATTCAATGTCCAGCATGGATTGTTGTAGTGGTTGCTTAATTAAACCTTACAAGTTAAGGAAATGCTCCCAGTCAACGTTTCACATGACCTGATTAGAAATATCTAGAGAGAGTCAAATATGAATGGATGAATGGGTCATATTGTAATTTTCTAAAAGGAGAAAAATGTATTTGTTAGCAAGAACAAATATGAACTAGAATAAATTACAAAAAATTCCCTATATACACTCTTAATGTCATAGATGAACTTTAAAAGGTAACAATGCAGTACTAGATTTGTCTCAATATGGTCCTTCACTATTGAATTTAGTTGATCGTACTAGATTTGTCTCAATATGGTCCTTTACTATTGAATTTAGTTGATCATTTCATCTTTCCATCCTTAAATTTCAATAGTCAAGGACCACATTGAGACAAATCTTAAAGTTCAATTACCACATTGTTATCATTTGAAGTTCAGATATGACATTGAAATCAAGGGTATAGTTCATGGACTTTTTGATAATTTACTCTATTACTTATTTCAAGTTGTATGGAGATATGAGCTTGATTGCATTAATCCTTTTTATTTTTTTCAATTGATGTTAGTTTAATTTGATTAAGCTAATAATGATTGATAATCTAATATTCACAATAAAGATTGAATTTCCCTTAATTGATTAATCATGGTAATATGACAAGAAGTAATTAATCATCAATTTAAATGTCATATGGAAAGTCATATGGCGACATTCTTGGTCTCCAGTCACCGCGGAAGGAACCATTGACATAATTGTCAAGTATAAGTGCACATGAATAGGGTCCCTTCATTTCTCGCAAGGGACGGGTCGTATACATAATGACCCCAATATAGTTCATATAATTAGGTGACATAGGATTGCACATAATGTACCATATATGCTCATCGATGATAGTTTTAATTAATAATATGTTAACATCACCTTATGGTTGGAGAGCATGGGTGTTAAATACCAAACATTGGGAACGCAAGTTGGTCTTGCATGGTGGAAATAATTCTGCTTATTTCACCATAATTATATTTTATCATATAATTAAGGTGTGAATAAAGTGGAAAGGAGATCCTACATCTTGCATAAGATATTTGGTTAGTATACCTCATGCTCTGAAAGTTAAAAAGAGAAATACTTTTAAAAAGCAAAGATGCAAGACATTATTTATTTAAATAAATTGCATTAACAAAGATTTACTGAAAACATGAACTTGTAAACTCATATGCTTAACCTACTCAAAAACAACTCAAAGTCAATTAGTTGACAAGAACAAATTACTTGGATTAGATCCATAATTTAGTGCTCATACTTAAAGCAGAGTGCATAGTGTATGTGATTTCATTTGTGAAGTATGGAAACCCTCATAGAGAGGATGCCCAAAACATTAATGAAAAGTGGGATGAGCATGCGGTCACTCGCTACTACATTCTTGGACCAATGTCTAATGCGCTTCGAAGAAACATATAAACATTACATCTGCTCACGACATCCTACTAAATCTGAAGGAAACGTTTGGATATGTGAATCACACTTAGTTTTATAACTCGATGAAATGCATACTTTGTTGCAAATTGTAAGAAGGCACATCAATTCTAGAACATTTGCTCAAAATGTTTCGGTATATTTCCGAACTAGATACCCTTAGGGTAGAGATGGATGCAACATGCAGATTGACTTCATGTTACTATCTCTATCCAAGTTTTTCAAAATTTAAGTTGAAACTAACAAATGCTGAGTTATATTCTCTACTAAAGTTCATTAAGGATGTAATGAAGAAAGAAAATCACTCGATCTTGGAAAGGTCAGATCCTAAAGAAGAATAAGAAGAAGACACTTTATGTTGTTGGACAATCTTCTAAAACTTCAACACATTTAACATCCAAGAAAATGGATATCTGCAACTATTGTACTAATTCAGGAAATTGATTGGAAGCACAATTGTCCAAAATATCTAAAAACCGTGGAAAAGGGAAAAGGTAATATTCTGATAGGTAGAACCTCTATTTTTATCACTAAAAAAACTTATTTATATGACAAGAAGGAAGTTAGATTGTTGATTCTAATTCTTTTGTTCACTTAAGCAACTTATTGCATCTGTTTCAGGAAACTGGAAAAGTCGATGAGGGGGATCGTCATCCAGATGGAATCTAATGTAACTATTGCACAATCGCCATTAGAACCTGATGAATCTGCTATTCATCATCTTTATTCATTTATTTTGGTTTAAAATCTCTTATAAAACACTTGTACATAATACCAACTTCATATTCTTACTAACTTGCATCTGTGTGTAAATATTGTAATATTTTTTATTTTAACCTAAAATAAATAAAGAAAGAAAGGAAAAATAAAGAAAAGAAAAGAAGACTGTATATATGTAATAGATACAGGCTGACCTGAACCCCGAGAGAAGGCCAAGATTTGACATGATCGATCATGAATAAAGTAGGGGGAGATAGGTTCCTTAATCAGAAAATTAAAAAAAATGTGTTTTGTAAATACTTCTCACTTATTGTGTAAATCTGTCTAAAACTAACACTATTTTATTTGTACATAAGTTGACCTCAAACTAAATAATGCTCATAACAAAAGTTGTCAGTAAAAATGTTTCTTAATTAATAAAAATAATTGCACAATCAAATCTTGTATATAATAAAAGTAACAACATCCGGAAAAAGCCACTTAGCAATAATTGAAAAATCAATCCTGGCTCGATATGAACTCAAAATGAACCAAACTAACTTCCATTATATTCCAAATTAAGTTATCTTTAAAATGGCTATGGTTTCATAATTTTTGGAGTTGTTGAAAAGTCGGTTTTATGGGGTGGTTTGTGCAATTTTCCCATGTATTTTGCATATATTGTTTTTGTATATGTATTTGTAAATGTTTTTACTAATTATTTATAAAAAAAATTAAAAATAAATTTTTTAAAACAAAAAACTAATTTGCTTATTTACCCACGTAGATAATATCATATTTGTATATAGTATATGTATATAGTTAATTATCTTAACTAACTACCACAAAAAAATAAAAAAAAAATAACATTTATTTTTCAAATAAATAAGGTGACAAAAATACAAACAAATAGTTAATTTTTATAAATATTTATCTTGATAATTTATCTCATTTCAATTTTCCTTCTCTCTTATCTCTTATCTTCATTCAAAAATTCAAAAATTCAAACTCCATTATCATTTTTATTTATATGGCTCCTTCTCCCTCATTCCAACTTGATCAATATTTGGTGAGAGGAGCCCGATCTCCAAGAGTTGTCTTGTCGCAGAAGGGTGCCTAGCCTCGGAGCCGTCCGGTGACAACGCATCGGCCTTCGTCGAGGTGATCAAGGTCTTTTCCGCTCCTAAGGTGAGATATATTTTTTTTCTTATTTTTATCATAGATTAATAGTAGTTTTATTTTCTCACCTCTTTATTTCGTTGTCATTTTTCTAGATCTTAAAAACCATCACGATTTGATCCGCCACCGACTCGATTTTCCATTTCACCTCTCGATCTATTCGCGTTCTTTTCTACCTCGCACGATCTCTTAACTCCGATAACAAACGATGGCCAGAGACTCTGATTCGATTCCTCCATTTCTCTGGATCTCTCATTCACGAATTCCGTTTTGATTTGGGACTGAGTCATCATGTTTGCATCATAAGTTGTTGATAAATTAAACAAAAATTAAATTAATTATTAAAGAAAAAAATTTGTTTACTTCTCTCTAACATTTTTTTTGCATGATCATCAAAAAAATTAAATAAAAAATTTAAAAAATATAATAAATGTTTCTATTTTCAGTTTTAAGTTTCTCTACTTCATATTTACAAAAAAAATTAAAAGGGTTTTTTTATTACAGTTTACATATAAAAAATAAAAAATAAAAAAGGGAAGGGCCAACTGCCCACCATGGGCAACCCAGGCCCACCGCCTGCACCCTCCCACCTGAACTGCCGCAGCCATGCACGGTGACCGCCTTCACTTCCCTCACGCATCCTGTCGCGTGAGTCCGTTCCAACCACCATCGCTGAACTCCGTCACCGCCTTCACTTCCCTCGTGCTTGGAACGACACATCTCCAATCACTAGGACACCCGTAGTCTGCCCGCACGCCCTCGCGTTGGCCACCTGCGCGCCCTCACTGACGTCCGCCGCCCAGGCCAACGCCAACAACCACCGTCCGTGCGGCGGAGCACCGCCCGGCCCGCGTGCTCCATACGCTTTGGAAGATCAAGGGTCCACTCAATCCTTGAAGACCCAAAGAGCTAAAGAAGCCCTAAAGGCATTAAAAAAATGTTCTGGAAAAATAACGAAAAAGCACCCAGGCATTTTGCAAATTACAAAGAAGAGCCCCACTCCAGACTGTCCCATGTATTGCACGTGCTACTTGGGTAACTTGCACATTTCCCCCTCTGCTTTTATTTCTTTTATTTATTAAATGCAAAAACAATAACTATTTACATTTTAATCCCTGTATTTCCAGACCTTTATTTCTCTAGTTTTTCTCATTGAAATAAATGTTTTCTTTGGGCAATAAATCTTCTAAAATTCATGCTATGCTTCTGATGTGCTTATCTTTTTAGCATAAAATTTTCATTGCATTTTTTCATCATTTGATATTATTAAAAAAAATAAAAATAGTGTCTTTCTCTTCTTGAAATTCTAAAATTCATAAAAATTCAAATATTCCTCTAAAAATTCCAAAAAAATCTACTTAACTTTATATCATTGTCTTTTCATTTATGTGCAAATTTTGTGCATTAAATCTTTTTAAAACCCCAAAAAATTGAGAATACTAAGAATTTTATAAAAATCAAAAACAATTCTACAAAAATTCAAAAATCATGATTTCCAGGAGTTTTGGGCATTTAAAACATTTTTAAGATGTAAATTACTCCTGGTTGTGCATTGATTCTCGTTGTTACCACTGTTTGATTTTTGAAAAATATAAAAAACATATGAAAATTCTAAAATAATTTCCCAAAAACATTTCAATGTCTTTAAAACCAAAAAATATTTTCTCTGGATTTTTCTGAGTATTTGTGATATAATTGAAAATACAAAAAGAGTTTGGTGTGCATGGTTCTCATTTTGTGCATATTATTCTTTATTTAAAAATTAAAAAAATTACAAAATTAAAATCACTAAAAATTTGAAAACCAGAAAATAAAAAATAGAAATAAAATCAAAATTAAAAAATTAAAAGAGAAAAATTCCATAAAAACAAAGGATAGTTTGCCTTTGAGATTTCCTTTTTTATTTTAATTGATTTTTTTTGTCAATTAATTGAATAACCCTTAGGAATTGTAGCCTCCCTAAGTTCGATCATGTCTGCTATACAGGTAAATAAGTAGAAAAATTTTTCTCTTGCTTATTTTTTTAATTAATTTTGCAGCTTGAATAAAAAATAAAAAAATTGTTTGTCTTCTATGGGACTTTTGGGGATAACAACGACACTTTCATTATTAATATCAATCCTCGAAGATATCGTGCCAATAAAATGGCGCTGTTGTCGGGGAGGCACGGCGAGGGTAGTTAGGTTTCTCTTTTGACCAGCTATTTTTGGTTGTAAATAATCTTGCCACATTAGTCCATTGTTCATTTTCACTGCATTCATTTCATTATGTATTCTCATATTTTATAATTATGTTTCTTACATATTCTCTCTTTTCTTTTTCTTGTGAGGACCCGCAGAGAAAAGGAGGCGATCCTAGGAGAGCCGAAGCACCCAAGCGACGTGGAGGCGGCTTGATTCTTCACCGAGCCGCAGGATAGTGTGAGAAGAGGAGAAGAAGAATTGAAGGAGACCAAAGAGAGAGAGAGAAAGAATTTCTAGCATTTGAACACTTGTAACAAGGACATTCATTGGTTTCAGGGTCTGTTTCATCAAGTGTCGGTGCACTTGGGGGACCTCACCGGATTTGTTTTTATCGCCTTTATTTTCTTTGTTCCACGTAGATTTCGTGAGCTACATCTAGATTGCTTTAATTAGTTTTCTTGATCTAGGTACTTAATTAGGTCCAAACACCCTAAACAAGAATTTTTGTACCTATAGAGTAGAGCGTAATTTGGACTTAGTCAAATTAACTTGTTCTTGACCGTTAATAGAAGCTATCATCTAGTACAATTTACTTGCATCATATAGGATAGTTTATTTTTCTATATTTAAATTCTGCACGGATAATTTTGCATGTAGAGTTTTGGTGACAAGGTACGCATCTCTAACCCCTACATGCATCATCATTTTTAATCGCGCATTGGCATTTTCGATCTCCTTCCTCATTTTTCACTCACATAAGATAAAAAAGAAATTGGACACTCGGTAGGCGATTATTTGAAAATATCTTAACGAAATGACAGTTTCCTAAAATACAGGACTGCTAAAGAAAACTCGACCCTAAAATAAAACAAGGAAAAATCATTATTCTGGGGAGAGTGACCCCATATTGTTTGGTTTGTATGTAGCGAGAGAGAGAGAGACCTGCACACTAGAGTAGAACCACATCCGAACTCTTTTCATACTATTATCTTGTTTTAGTCGTTCTCCAGTAAGGATCTCTTCGGTAGCCGGTAAAACGACCCACGATGTCCTTAGCAGATTGAATTGATTGGGTAGCTGGTAAACAGTCTGCAATTCATATTGGCTGGGAAAGATCTAACTTTGGGATAAGGCCAGTCACTTGAGAGTATTGGGTTCCTAACATCTCACTTTAACCGCTATGATATATTGTATTATCACCAAACTCTAAAATTGACAAGATAATTGACCGAACCTTCACGATCTACATATTGAGTTGAGTTGGTGAACTAGGGGTTTGTATTGTGTTTGCTTGCTAGTGCTAAAGATCCTTCTGCGTAATTTGCGCCTTCATTCACTTTCACTCTTGCATTGACCTTCATGCTCTCGCATCCTGCCTATTGATTTCGAAGATGTCGGATTGGAGTGTTTCTCGTTCGGACTTCGCAAACTCATTCTACGCTCCGAGTCGTTCACCTTCTATTCGGGGAGACTCACTTCACGAATATTCCTCTTTCCCCACTTCAGAACATCCATGAATCCACTATTTGAGATTGGCTTTAATCTCGAATTAATATCTAAGACTCCATCGATTCTGAGCACTATTTGAGTGTCATGTACATTTTCAGAGTCAGAAGACGAACACTTAATGCCACCAAAGGGAAAGGGAACCATGTCAGAGTAGAGCGAGATCAACAGTACCATGTTAGCCGACATTCAGTCAATTCGAGCCCAGTTAACAGAGCATGCTAATTTCCAGGCTAAACTGAGAGATATGATTCTCGAGATGAGACAAGAAAGAGAAGATAGGAGAGAGGGGGAAAACAGAAAGCTTGGAGGTGGGAATGGGGAAGAAGGACCTCACATAGAACCTAGGCCTAAGCCTACATTAAATGATGCTTATAATCCAGGGGTAGGATAGACAAATTCTTGGATACAAAGCCCTATGGTTCATGGGCATTTTGATCTTAAGCCTAATATTTTACCTCTTCTCCCAATATTCCATGGAAGCATTAATGAAGAACTTTATATACACCTCCAACAGTTTGATCGCATTTGTGGAGCAATACACTAACCAAATGTCCTATTAGAGGTAGTGCAGATGACCACCTTTCCATTCAGACTGATGGGAAAATTCTTGTACTGGTTAAATCACTTGGGGAAGGTTGTCACTACTTGGGAAGAGTTGAGGTCCGCATTTCTAAACAAGTATTATCCATTTGGATGCCTCAACCAAATGCGATCCTTGATTGCTAATTTCTCTCGGATGCCCAAAGAGCCTATTCACGAGGCGTGGGAAAGATTCAAAGATCTGACGGAGAAATGCCCCCATCATGATATTCCAAAGACCAACCTTGTACAAAATTTCTTTGGGGGTTTAAGCATTGAGAATCAGAAGATGGTAAATGTCGCCTATGGGGGGAGCCACTTCAACAAGGACGAGGATGTCCTATATCAAATTTTTGAGGAGATGGCAGAGAGTTCATTAACTCTTTCTTCTTCATGTGCTTTTTAGAAACACCCCGTCACCGCTCCTGTAGTAGCCTACAAGGATGTCAACATGACGGCATCACATGAAGTGGATAGGGTGGACAGTTCTGATTTGAGCATTATTGAAAATCACCTATCCAAAGTAGACATTATTTAGAAACGATCAAAGGAGCTTGAGAAGCTTCATGTGATCGAGTAGAGGACGAAGAACTTGGATAAGCTGGATGAGATAATAAATCACCTGGATCTTCTTGTGAGTACGATCAGTGCAGTCCATAGTATGAGTGCAGCAACTGATACCTCTACTAGGGAGTAGACTTATTCCACCCAATAGAGTAGCAGAGGACCATCCACAGTTCAGCATGTTTACTACGTGCATACACCTGATCAAGCTCATCATCATGCACATCAGATTGTTCCGTGCCAGTAGGAAGTAGCCTACATTCCTGAGCACCGCTCTCCACCTCCACCTATCATTCAGGAGGTGAATGGTATCTAGTTCGACCGTGAGCAAAACCAGCCCCATCCATCAGGGCAAGGCCATTTGGATTCACAACAGGGTCAGAGACCCGTCTACCAGCTTCAGCGAGGCATACATCAACAGTACCAGCACCAACAGTTCCAACCTCACTTTCAGTCTCCAGCACATTTCCAAAATTGGAGACAAGGACAGCCACAACAGTAGTTTATGTACTTTCCTCAGCCTAACCAACAGTAGACTCCATATTTTGGATAGTATCCTTCCCCCCTCCTCCTTATTATAAGAATCTGTATGGTTACCAACAGCCTCTGTACTATCAGTCTCAACGATAGCCAGTCAATGAGCAACCCAGGCCCCTTCAGTCAATCTGACACTGGACAAACTTGCATTTCTTATGAAGAACCTGAGTGACCTAACTTAGCAGATTGATGACCCGACCACCACCAAGACACTGATTCCCGCACAGATAGAAGCCAAACCCAATAATGTCAGATGCAAGGAGAAGGTATCCAAAATCCCACCCACCCTTGAGACAAGTATGTCCCTTGATTTTACATGTTTATCTGACGCCATTCATCTCAGGATTGGTAGGATCTTGCAGCCGCCTACTCACCAGTTGGGGTTGGGAGATCGAGCCACTGAGAGGACATCATCTTCTACATTATCACCTTCACCAATAGTTGAGAGGACCATTGTAGCAGTACCCAAGTCTGGAGTTTCACCGCCTTCACCGCCACCTTCGCCAGGCAGATATATATCATCATCAACAAGGGAGAATATACCAGTCACAGCTTTTTCCTGTTCACCAGTAGCATCATCTAGTTCTATATAGATTTTGTTTTTCCTCCACCTGATTTGGACAACATTGTACATACTGATTCTGGTTGTCCTGTTGTACATGAGGACACTATTTTGAATAATGGAAATGAATATCTGCATGTTTCTTCTGATTCAATGCCATTTCCTTCTGCTCTCAAATCTAAAAAATTCAAAAATTAAAAACAACCTTATCTGATCCTGGAGTAGTTGAGATCTTATAGAACATCTTTCTAAAGATGCCACTCCTTAAAGACATGGAATACATGCCCACAATAAAAGAGGGAATGAAAGAGGCATGTACACAAAAGCGTCAACAAAGGAAGAACAAACGAAAGGAAACAGAGAAGCACATCTTGACCATGGCCAAAGTTCATGCCATCAATAACCTCCCGCCTAAAAAGAAAGACAAGGGGCACCTCACATCCATTACCATATCTTTGATCAAGAATTTGATCGTGCTCTTCTTGATAGCGGTTCCTCCATCAATCTCATGCATTCCTCTTTACTAATTGAATTTTGGTTAGGGACTCTTAAATCAACTAGGATGATCCTCCAGTTTGCTGATAGATCGATTAAGAGGCCAAGAGGCATATTATAGGATGTTATTGTAACGGTGAAGGGAATGAATTTCCCTATTGATTTAGTTGTCATGGATATGGACACACCTGCACCATTACTCCATACCCCGATCATACTAGGTCGATCGTTCCTCCGAACGGTCGATGAAGCAGTTGATTATGGTAATGGAGAGATCATCTTTCACTCTCGCAGTGATAAGCTGAAAATTGAAATTATCTCTGATCATATACTATCACCGCCACCTGCACCAGATGAGATAGAGAAAGCTATATCAGAGCCAAATGACTGTGTTTTTCTTGCTGAATTAAAAGAGACAGATATTTTAACTGATTTTATAGATACCTAGGAGTTCCTCTCCCAAAAGGAATCTACGGAAAGCATAGTCGATATGAGTTCTCTTGGTGGTCCAATTGAGTTAGTTGCTGATGAGAAGTTTGAGATGATTTCTGAGGATCAATCTGAGTTTTTAGAGGCACCTTCTGATATTCCTTTGATACATATTTTCTAAGATTACTGATAATAGGCCTCATTCTGAGAATTCTGAAGTACAGATATCTGAGCCATTCGTTGAATTTCTTAATTCATGCACAGATGAGAGACATCGTTCTGAGATCATTGTTGAGATATCTGAATAATTAATTGATCAGAATACTGAACACCTGATGAGACCCTCCAATCTGAGCAGAGATCGTTCATTGCAGATCTATCAGAGATTTTACTTGCCGAGCAGTTAGTAGCCAAGGTGGACAGTCCATAGAGTAGAGATCATAGACCATCTACCAGTGCAGTAGCAGAGGTTATTGTAGAGCCGATTCAAACCCCTCCTGAGCTCTAGGTCTTACCATCAAAGTTGAAATATGCTTTCCTTGTGGGACCCCCTAATGTTTTTGGTCATCCTCAGCTCACAGTTAACTGCTGAACAAGAACCGTACGTGCTAGATATTCTTGAAAGAAACCGCAAGACCATAGGTTGGAATATCTCATATCTCCGTGGGATCAATCCAACTTTATGCTTGCATCATATCTACCTAGAGGTTGAATGTAAACCCTCCGTGAATGTCAACGCCGTCTAAATCCAAATCTAAGTGAGGTTGTCATGAAGGAGATCAGAAAATGGTGTGATGCTGGATTTATATATCCTATTTCAGATTCCAAGTGGGTTGGCCCTTTACACGTGGTTCCGAACAAATCCGGGATTACTATTGTAAAGAATGATTGTGGTGAGGAGATTCCGACCCGGGTACCTACTTCATGGAGTGTCTGTGTAGATTACTGACGCCTGAACTTAGATAGCAAGAATGATCACTTTCTACTGCCCTTTATTGATCATATTATTGAGAGGTTGGCAAGGAAAGAGTTCTTTTGCTTCTTGGATGGGTACTCGGGATACAACCAAGTTGCTATCGCTCCTGAGGATCAGAAGAAAACTACTTTCACTTGTTCGTTTGGCACCTACGCCTTTAGATAGAAGCCCTTTGGATTCTGTATCGCTTCCACTACATTCCAAAGGAGCATGTTGGTCGTTTTCGTCGACATGGTGGGTAGTTTCCTTGAGGTCTTCATGGACGATTTCTCGGTCTTCGAGGATAGTTTTGACACATGTATTTCTCATTAAGATCGAGTTCTTCAATGTTGTTGTGAGGTAAACCTAGTGATCTCATGTGAGAAGAGTCACTTCATGGTGACTAATGGGAGTGTTTTGGGCCATGTCATCTCCAAACATGGTATGGAGGTTGACCCGGCTAAGATTGATGTGATTTCCAAGTTAGAGCCACCGTAGAATTTGAAGCAGTTGAGGTCATTTTTTGGACACGTAGGATTCTATAGGCGATTCATAAAGGACTTCAGCAAAATCGCTAGGCCTTTGACTGAGCTTCTGTGTAAGGAGACTAATTTTTTTGTCGATAACAAAGTCCTCTTTGCATTCAATCAGCTGAAAAAGATGGTTACTAGTGCTCATGTCTTATAACAACCTGATTGGTCTCTTCCCTTTGAGATCATGACGGATGCCTCAGATTTCGCAGTTGGAGTTGTTTTAGGATAGAGAATTGATGGGATACCATTTATTATACACTATGCTAGCAAGACTCTGAATGAAGCACAACAAAATTATATAGTTAGAAAGAAATAGATGTTAGCAATTGTGTTTGGGCTAGAGAAGTCCAGATCTTACCTCATTAGTTCTCATGTTATCGTATACACGGATCACACTACCATACAATACATGCAGGAAAAGAAGGATGCCAAACCACACCTTATCAGATGGATCCTTCTTCTCTAGGAATTCGATTTAGAGATTTGAGATAAACCTGGAGTGAAAAATGTTGTGGCAGATCACCTTTCCCATATCACAGATGCTGAGACCTATTATGAGCAAAACATGATCCCTATTTCTGAAACCTTTCTAGATGAGGCCATTTTATCTGTGGACTCACTCCCATGGTATGCTGATATTGTGAACTATCTTGTCCCCAAGAAAGTTCCACAAGATTGGTTGAAGTACAAGGTAGACAAATTTCTGTCAGAAATTCATTATTACCAGTGGGAGGATCTGTACCTATTTTGTGAGGGTGCGGATTGTATCTGGAGAAGGTGTATTCCTGAAGAGGAACACACTAGTGTACTTGAGCATTATCACAAATTAGAATTTGGTGGGAATCATTCGAGGAAACGCACAGCAACAAATGTTTTACAGGGTGGCCTATGGTGGCCCACATTATTTACGGATGCTACAGAGTATGTTCGAGGTTGTACAGACTGTCAAAAAATAGGAGGAACTGTTGGTTCCAAAGGTACCATACCCCAAATATACATACATATTTCTGATGTTTTTGATGCATGGGGGATAGACTTCATGACCACATTTCCTGTCAGTCAGGGATTTAAGTATCACAGTGGATTACGTTAGTCAATTGGTAGAGGCTACCCCCCCCCCCCCCCGAGCCGCAGATAGCCGTACAGTGTGTTCCTTTCTCAAGGACCACATTATTGCATGGTTTGAGATTCCCAAAATACTGATTTTTTATGGGGGAAGGCATTTCATTAATAGAGAAGTAAGGAAGCTTGTGAAGGAGTACGTCATTGAGCACAGAGTTGCGTCTCCTTACCACCCTCAGACATGGCTTGGTAGAAATTTCAAATAGGGAGATAAAGACAATATTGCAAAAATGTGTACGTCCAGATAGGAAGAACTGGTCCCAGATGCTTGACTCGATTCTATGAGCTTATCGAGCAGCGTATAAGTCTCCTTGAGGTATATCTCCCTACAGATTGGTGTATGGAAAGCCTTGCCACCTGCCCGTGGAATTAATTCACAAATCTTTATGGGCACCCCGTGTATGCAATCTTGATTATGAGAATCTAATAAAGAACAAGAAGTTAGATCTGAATAAATTACCGGAATTTCGAGACTTTGTATATGATAACTTACTCATGTATAAGGATAGAGTCAATCGTTCGCATAATAAACACATTCGAAGGAAGACTTCTCTCCCGATCAGAAAGTTTGGTTATTTGATGCTAAGTTGAAGATGTTTCTAGGAAAATTAAAAAGCAGATGATCAGGACCGTTCATTGTGAGAGTTGTACGTGATAACAGAAGTATTGTCATATATGGATTGTCATCTGACGCACAACCATTTGTTATGAACGGACAATTGCTGAAGCCATATCTAGATCATGATACATTCTTGTCCATTGTGGATTCTATATCTTTGGTATCAGATGATGATCTTTTGATTCCATCTTCTGTGTCTGATACATGGGTTGATACCTCTTGTATATCATTTTGTTTCACTCTTTCTTATCATGTTTTATCGTTTACCCCTTTTCTGTGTATGTGTTATGCTATACTTAGGATGTGCTTTATCATAAGTATAAGGGGGTGAAGGATTCGTGTTGTTCATATTCATCCTGTTCATCACTCTTGTTTTTGCCTATACTTAGGGATACTCTACCCTAAGTATAGCTGGAGTGATGGTGTGCATATCGTGTTTTTTGTGTCTTCCATCGAGTCAGTATATTCACTTCATTTGTTTTCCCTTTTGTACACTCTACTATACTTAAGATTACTTGATCCTAAGTATAGTGGGGGATCACCAACTTCTCTTCTTTCTATCTTTTGTTTGAGTCGTTATAGCATGGGAATCTTTTCAATTTTATATACTTAGCACGAGTTATGTTTTCCTTCATCGCTCTTTGATCACTATGAAGACATAATTCGAGCTAAATATAGGGGGTGTTGTATATATTGTATATATACTTTAGACATAACTCGTACTTTTAAGATAATTATTTTGGGGGATATTTATATAATTTGGTAAAATCCACGTGTGTAAAAAAACAAAAACAAAAGAACAAAAACAACAAAAAAATAAAAACAATCTCTTGTAAATAATTGTATATATTCTAATAACCCTTGTCAATTTAAAAAAACCTAAAAATTACAAAACCAAAAATCTATAAAATTTGCAAAAAAAACCTTTCTTTTACATCTGCATTCTCCAAAAATCCATAAAAAGTTCAACATTTGACAATTGTTTAAAAAAATGTGTTTTTCACATGTGCATCTTTTTTTCAAAAAAATCCTTCTTTACATTGTACATATTTCCATGCATTTGCATGTGCATTTTTTAGGATAAAATTGGCATTTAAACTAAATCTAGAATAAAATTGAAGAATGGAGCTTAGTTGGACCTTAATACACTTAATTTCAAAGGAACTTTATAAAAAATGGAATTAAGACTTTTCAGGTCCTAGTGACTTAATTCTTTGAGTCCATAAGACTATGTTCACATGTCATCTTGAGTAGTCTAAGTAGAATATTTAACAACACACGCATGATTCTTTAAGACTGTGGCTTATCTTGGACAAAGCACTCTACACGTAGCTCTTCATGGATGAGGTAGTGAGGAGGCATAATATTTTGGCTTGGGTAGCAAACGAGGGTAGTACATCTAGGTGGAACCTCTCATCTTTCTCTAGGGAAGGAAATGCGTCTCAACCTGGTCTGACGATGTTGAGGTCTTTAGACAGGATGTTGTGGGGTTGCAATAATGCTTCAAAAGAGGGATAGTCTACTGGCTCAAGAGGAGAAACTCTTTATGTACATGATGCACCTTGTATATACTTTCCAAAATAAAGTATTGTAAAAATGAAGAATCTCCAAAAGTGGACAGGCCTGATTGAAAAGTAAAATGACTGCTGGAGTGTATATACAAGGATAAAAAAGAGAATAAGAGCAAAGTCAAATTGTTGTAATCTTGCAGCGAATGACTTAGCTACACTGGTCATGCATCCAAGGATAGGTAGCTACACTGGTTACCGTCCATTCTTTTCTCCATCCCCTCTTCTTGAGCTGGTTGTACTTGAACTTAGAAGGGAATATCTCCACTCCTCAAGGAAGGAGTTGCAAGACTGGGGAACTAGAGTTACTTTGTTAAGGGAGGTTGTTTCTTTGCTGCTTTTGAGGTGGGGAGCTATATCTCACTTACACTGTACAAGTAAATATTCATAGTCACAAGAATTTGTGTATGTAGACTTGTTCTGACCTGACTGTTGAGGTGACCTGAATAGGAGTCTTATGGAACTTAGAGGTTGTTAGGTTTTAAATCCACTCCCATTAAGGTTCTGACAAACTAATAATCTAAAGATCTCACAGAGCTCTAAACTACAATTTTATGAAGAAAAGTTTAATACCTCAATACTATCCTAACTTCTTTTTTTCGTTTCTTTTTTCTTCTATCCACTTATTCTTTCAAATAAGTGTTTGCTAAGGGACTAGAAAAGTTAAAGCATAGGGGGATGATGAATCTGTGATTCGTCCTCTTTATTCATTTATTTTAGTTTAAAATCCCTTATAAAACACATGTACATAATACTAATTTCATATTCTTACTAACTTGCATCTGTGTGTAAATATTGTATATTTGTTTATCATTTTAACCTAAAATAAATAAATAAAGGAAAAATAAAGAAAAGAAAAGAAGATTATATATATGTAATAGATACAGGCTGACCTGAACCCCAAGAGAAGGTACTGATCGACCAGGAATAAAGTAGGGGGAGATAGGGTCCTTAATCAGAAAATTCAAAAATATATATATGTGTTTTGTAAATACTTCTCACTTATTGTGTAAATCTGTATAAAACTAACACTATTTTATCTGTACATAAATTGACCTCAAAACAAAATAATGTTCAAAACAAAAGTTGTCAACAAAAATGTTTCCTAATTAATAAAAATAATTGCACAATAAAAGCTTGTATAAAATAAAAGTAACCACATCCGAAAAAAGCCACTAAGCAATAATTTAAAGATTAATTCCTGCTCCATATGAACTCAAAATGAAGCAAACTCTATTCTAAATTAAATTATCTTGAAAATGGTGTGGTTTCATATTTTTGGGAGTTACGGTTGAAAAGTCGATTTTCCAGGGTTGTTTGTGCAATTTTCCCATGTATTTTGTACATATTTTATTTGTATATATATTTGTAAATATTTTTACTAATTACTTATAAAAAAAGTTAAAAATAATTTCTTAAAATAAAAAACTAATTTGCTTATTTACCCTTGTAGATAATGTCATATTTGTATCTAGTATATGTATATAGTTAATTTTCTTAACTAACTACCATAAAAAAATAAAAAAATTAACATTTATCTTTCAAATTAATAAGTTGATGAAAATACGAAAAACATTAGTTAATTTTTGTAAATATTTATCTTGCTTATTTATCTCATTTCAATTTTCCTTCTCTCTTATCTCTTATCTTTATCCAAAAATTCAAAAATTCAAACTCCATTATCTTTTTTTATTTATATGGCTCCTTCTACCTCATTCCATCTTGATCAATCTTTGGTGAGAGGAGCCCGATCTCCGAGAGTCATCTTGTCGCAGAAGGGTGCCTAGTCTCCAAGCTGTCTGGTGACAACGCATCGGCCTTCGTTGAGGTGACCAAGGTCTTTTCCGCTCCTAAGGTGAGATCCATTCTTTTTCTTATTTTTATCATATATTAATAGTAGTTTTATTTTCTCTCCTATTTATTTCGTTGTCATTTTCTTTAGATGTTAAAAACCATCACGATTTGATCTGCCACCGACTCAATTTTCCGTTTCGCCTCTCGACATATTCGAGTTCTTTTCTACCTCGCACGATCTCTTAACTCCGGCAACACACGGCGGCCAAAGAATCGGATTCGATTCCTCCATTTCGTCGAATCCTCATTCATGAATTACATTTTGATTTGGGACCGAGTCATCATGTTTGCATCATAAGTTGTTGGTAAATTTAAAAAATTAAATTAATTAAAAAATAATAAAAAACAATTTGTTTCCTTCTTTCTAACATTTATTTTACAGGATTATCAAAAAAATAAATAAATAAACATTTCTATTTTTTGTTTTTAAGTTCTCTATTTCGGATTTACAAAAAAACCGAAAAGGTTTTTTTATTACTTTTTACATATAAAGGAAATAAAAAAAATAAAAAAGGGAAGGGCCAGCTGCCCACCATGGGTGGCCCAGGCCCGCCGCCTGCACCCACCAGCCTGAACCGTCGCATCCACGTACGGTGACGGCCTTCACTTCCCTCGCGCATCCCACCGTGTGCATCCGTTCCAACCGCCATCGCCTAACTCCGTCGCGTGAGGTTGCACGCCCTGAGCACCTCCTCTCTAGTCGTTGAGGCCTTCCGCTCCAGGTCGCGTCAACTCGTCGCCACTGCCCAGGTCGCACGGACCCCGTGCAGGGCACGGCCTTCCGTTGCTGACATGCGCACCCACCGCCCGTAAGAGAATGCCGACGCCGAACTTCCACTGAGTCCATCGTCGTCGCTTGGGGCAGTGCATCTTCAGTCACCAGGACACCCGAAGTCCACCCGCGCACCCTCGCACTGGCTGCCTGCACGCCCTCGCCGACGTTCGCCGCCCAGGCCACCGCCAACCGCAGGAGCACCACCCAGCCCGCGCTCTCCATCTGCTTGGGAAGATCAAGGGTCGGCGACCCATCTCAATCCTTGACGACCTAAAGAGCCACATAATCCCTAAAGCCAATAAAAAATGTTCTAGAAAAACATCTAAAAATCCCCCAGTCATTTTTGCAAATTACTAAGAAGACCCCCGCTTCAGACTGTCACGTGTATTACACGTGCTACTTGGGTAACTTGCACATTTCCGCCTCTGATTTTATTTCTTTTATTTATTTAATGCAAAAAATAACTTTTTGCATTTTATTCCCTATGTATCCAGACCTTTTGTTTTGCTAGCTTTTCTCATTGAAATAAATGTTTTCATTGGTCAATAAATTTCCCAAAAATCATGTTATTCTTATGATGTGCTTATCCTTTAGCATAAAATTTTCATAGCATTTTGTCATCATTTAATATTATTTACAAATAAAAAATAATGCCTTTTTCTCTTCTCGAAATTCTAAAATTCATAAAAATTCAAATATTGCTCTAAAAATTCAAAAAAATAAATTAACTTTATTTCATTATTTTTTAATTTCCATGCAAATTTCATGCATTAAATCTTTTAAAACCCAAAAAATTGAAAAATACTAAAAATCTTATAAAAATCATAAAAACCTTCTTCAAAAATCCAAAAATCGTGATTTCAGTCCCTATCTGTAGTTTTTTATCTCTATTTTATCATTAAACTAGTTGCCAAGAGTTTTAGGCATTTTAAACATTTTTAAGTTGCAAATTACTCCAGACAGTGCATTGCTTCTCATTATTACCACAGTTTGATTTTTAGAAAAATACAAAAATATTTGAAAATTCTAAAAAAAATTCCCAAAAATATTTCAAAGTCTTTAAAACCCAATAATATTTGCTCTTGAATTTTCTGAGTATTTGTGATCTGATTGAAAAATACAAAAAGAGTTTGGTGTGCGTAATTCTCATTTTGTGCACATTGTTCTTTACATAAAAATGAAAAAAATTGCAAAATTAAAATCACTAAAAATTTTAAAACTAGAAAATAAAAAAATAGAAATAAAAAAAATTTGAAAAAAAGTTAAAAAGAGAAAAAAATCCACAAAACCAAGGATATTTTGCCTCTGAGATTTCCTTTTCCTTTTAATTGATTTTTTTATCGATTAATTGAATAACCCTCGGGAATTATAGCCTCCCTGAGTTCGATCATGTCCGCTATGCAGGTAAATAAGTAGCAAAAATTTTCTCTTGCTTCATTATTTGCTTTTAGTTAATTTTGCAGCTTGAAAGAAATTAAAAAAATAAAATTTTGTTTGTCTACCACGAGATTCTTGGGTATAGCAACACCACTTCCATTATTAATTATCAATCCTTGAAGATATCATGCCAACAGAACCCACAAAATATCATTATCTATTGGAAGAGTTCTATTTATTCAAGAATGTCTCTATGTTCCAGATATTAAAAGGAATTTATATCCGTATTTAAGCAAGTTAGACATGGATATTTTCCCTATTTTTTAATAAGCTTACCATAAGTCATTATAATAAATTTTATATTGGAAGGTTTTCTATCACCTGATGGAATCTATGGATTGGACATGAACGAATCAATAATGAATGTCAATATCACTAATAATAATAATGCCTTCAACAGATCATGGAAGGATGTAGGTTATTACTATGGCCTGACATCAAAAACTTGGACATGTCTATTGATTGGATCAATAGACTGATAAAAGACAAGCCTTTTGATTTTCGTGAAAGTCTAAGAATTATCAACTTGCAAGCATTGTATTCAAGGTAAAATGACTTGGTCACCCTTCTCCAAGAAAGGTGTAACATCCAATGATATACTTTACCTAATTCATACTGATATGTATGGTCCATTTAGTACAACAATACTGATAATCAGAATTTTGCATGTGGTAAAATGAATATGTCAGCGTAGAAAATTGCTCGAAACAAAATATTAATTAATCAAATAAAAATTAATAAAATAGGAGAGAGGAAGAGAAAAGAGTGAATAAGAATAAGTCGGCTCTCTCCTATTTTATCTTCACTATTTCATTTATCTAGGTAAGAGTACTTGGGTCGATCTCGAGGAAGAATAATAGAAATACTTTGATTTTTTAGAAAAAGGATATTTTTGTGATTTTTAAGTTCTCAAAGAAATCGAGAAAACACTTTTTATTGGTTTTGATTTTGAAAATTATTTTCTTTTTAATTTCCAATTTTTATATGATTTTCAAAGTGATATTTTGAAAATATTACTACAATGATAGAATATTGCCCAAGCTTCTCAATGTAGTCCCATATCCAAAGTATAAATGAATGCAATAAAAGATATAATTGTTCTTTCAATTAGCTCCCTGGTCAGGAACCTAAATGAAAGGAAATTTCTCTAGAATAACACTTAGGTCTCTGCGTGGGGAACTAAATGTAAGAAAAAATTTCTGGATGCGCATCTGGAATCTAGAAAGCAACATGAGCTTATTTGATATTTCACCACTGTTTGGAATTTAGTAGCTGAGTTTAGAAGGCGCAGGGCAATCTGGAGCATCCATGCATGACACGTGTCATGAGGCTGCTATCCTAGTTCGCTCCAACGTTCTTCCCTCTTTCTTTATGTATGACGGCTCGAGTTCCTCATCTCCAGTGATGTGCATCTGTGCAGACGATGGAGGAGGTTTCCTTCCTCCTCCGAGCTTGCCTATGGTATGGGTGGAACTAGGATGATGGAGGCTGTAGTTGGAATTCAACGAGGGCTTCAAACCCTAATTATTGAATCAAGCTCGAATTGCTTCAATCAGTGAAAATGATGGTGCTCTAGATGTAAAGATGCACTCAAAAGCACGATCAGATCTTGCAAGTTAGAATTAGGTGCTCAATTCATTGTGAAATCGGCCAAGGGATAAAGGTAATTGTAGATCGAATATAGTTTCCAAGAAAGAAATATTTATATGCAAAATGGATTGGTTTTGAGTCAAATTGGATAAGAAATTCTAGTTATAATCAAAGAAGATGATTATGGATAGCTAATGGAGTGATTAGATGAACTAATTGAGGTGCGATGATACAGAAATCAAATGATGATGAAAGATGTATCTGGGATTAGAAGAGTATATGACACTAAAAGTCGTCACTCTATAGTTGGTGGCTAGAGTTCCACAGACTCGGTGGCGCGATGCAAGGCGAACAAACGCCTTGGAACCCTCCACCGACTAGTCCTCTTCCATGTAGGGTGGCTACCAGGCCCTGTCATGGTCGGAGGTGGTTGCACATAGTGGAGAAAGAAGGGAGGTCAGCAGAATGTTTTCTGGTAAAGGAAGAGTTAATTGCAACTTTGCAACTTGGGATTAATTTATAGGAGAATCGATAGAGATTTGGAGTGAATCCTACGGTTGGCAAGTATGAGGGTAGTTGAAGGGTTTAGATCGAGTAAAGGATAAAAGGTGACACGAGAATAATTAGTGGAAGTTGAGGCATTGGGACAGACTCCTACTGGTCAATTCTTGAGGAAGACAACCCAAGTGCTGACACATGTCAACACCAGGTCGACCAATATAATAAAAATATTATAAAATTAATATTAAATAATAAATGATATTATTTTAATTACGAATAAAAATGAAATATCTAAATAATTAATTTATCTAAATTATGGAATAATTAATTTTTCTAAATAGTAATAATTTATGATATAAATATTATATTAATAAACATGTATGTACTTTACTTATTAAGAAGTGTTTTGTTTTTAAATTTAATAGTTTATAAATAAAATAATATTATTATATTTTATTAATTATTATCTTAATAAATAAAGTATATGTGAATTTTGTAGATTTTAATGAGTTGGTTTAGATATATAAATAAATATAGATAAATGTGCTACAATTCAAATTCATTTATAAATAAGGGTTTTCGATTTATTTAAAATAATAAATAGTGTTGAAAAATTCTGAAATAAATCGTGGTTAAAATACAAGACCATGAAAATAATTAAAAGTTATAAAATATTAAAATTATAAATTATGTATTCTCGATAAAATGAATAGCCCAGAAACTCGGTTGTCATTAGGTCCCAAAACCGACTTCTTGTAAAAGGCTCTGATTTTAATGAAACTCCATTAATTAGAGAATATTATTTTATGAACTTCAATGGTGAGTAGAGTGAAATTAGAGTTCGTATGAGGAAGTTATGATGTTCAGAAGTTGAGAAATTGACAATTTGAAAGTTAGATTTCTTGGCATACATACGAGATAATATTTTCAACTTATTTTTATATTTTTCTATTCATTTTTAGAAATAACTAGGAAACTAATTTGATGAAAAATATATAAAAATGAATTAATTAAAAATCAGTGAAGTTTGATAAGTATTTGATAAATAGAAAATAATGTGTGGAGTATATAATTAATTCTTTTGTGGTTTATTTCCTTATCTTCCCCTACTTATTTGTTTGTAGACCAATTCAACTTGACTTGGTCTCGGAGCTTAGGTTATATAAATATATCCTTCAACTATATTTATATTTTATAAGTCATATTGTACATATATTTACAATCTACCTTCTTCTCTTTTCTTTATTTTTATTTTTTATTTATTTACATGTTTTTATGCATGAAAGTGCATTTTTATTCATGAGTATGGTTTTGGTAAAAAAAGAAATTAATGGATATTTAAATGTATTTGTTAAGGGTTTTAAGACAAAATGCAGAAAGAATGTTAATGAATCATGGATTCATCAAACCCCTATAATTAAACTTTGCTAGTACCTTAGAAAACACATATTTGAAAAATAAGGGAAAAATAAAGAAAATTAGAATGAATATGTTTTCCTAAACCAATTAATGAGAATGGAACAAGGACAAAGATTGGTCGGGCCTAAAAGCATTTTTTCATAGCCTTAACTAGGATTAGGATTTTAGTTTGAATAGTCCTCAAGTTCCACAAATCCTTATTTAGGTTCACCTCAAATGCCAGCTCAGAACCACTCATCTATATCACCAACTCTATCAACCTTGATTTAAATATGTACTTTGTGTGAATTGTGGTAGCTCTTCCATCTGAAAGAAGCGAAGAAACTACCCATCCCAACAATACACTCCCATTGGTTCCTCATCCAGCTACTTTTTCCTCGAGGAGGGGGTATTCCCTTTTAAGGCCAGGTTGTATTGTGTCCACAACCGAATAGAAAGAGAATGAAGAAGAATGAGAAAAGAACTGGAGTGTGACCAGTGTAGTCACATCCCCTTGTGATGCCCAACCAGTGTAGCTAAGTCTCCACTAAGACGTATAAGCTTTTTGGTGGGAGTTTGGACCATTGTGGTCATATTTGGTATTTGGTGATTTCTTCTTTGGATTGGCTTTGTAATGTTGCTTGCACTGCATCAACTTTTTTGCCTCGATGGTTTGCATCTTTTCATTCCGTCCATTTCTTGAGGTCTTTGAAAAATTATGCCAGCAAATCCTTCCCTTATCCGAAGCTTTCAACCTCACAACTGTCGTCTTTAGACGTCCGCGCCAATAGACAAGGATGAAAATGCACTACTAAAATGAATTTCCCTTTGCAATCCCATGCAAGACGAGCTAAGAGCAAAATGCATGTGTCTAAAATTGGTTCACTGACGAAGAGTTAAACGGATGGCACCAATTGTTCTACTTTGGAAAGTTTAAGTTGACTTCGCAAAAATGATCTCATGGAACCCAAAGATTTAAGTCAATGACCTGAAGAGTCTAAATTCTAAGGTCTAACTAGGCTCCTTACAATGAAAGTTAAAGGCCATAATCAAGCTCCATCCTTTAAACTATTCCTGTTCTTTAGTTCTAGGAATCAAACTTATTCTGAAAAATGCATTGCAAATGCAACCATTTGTAGTGAAGTATATTTTCTGAATTTTACTCATTTTTATGGATTTTAAGGATTTTGTATTTTTTATACCTTTTTATTTATGGATTTTTCAATTTTTATAAACAAGTATATGTACATGAATTTTACAAGATAAGTTACCAATATTTTATTTGGACTAAATAATGTATATTTTACAAATTTTATACTACAAAGAATTTTACAAAGATTAAATGATTTTTACACATATTATAATAAATAGGATTTTAAATAAGTACTATACATATTAAACACATATTTTAAATTAAGAGTTTTAAATAAGGATGTTACACATATTTTACTCATTTACAAGGATCTTGTAAATAATAAATAAAGAATTAATGGATTTTAACCTAACCCTTACATACTTTTAATGGATTTTATAGAATTTGAAAATACATAAAAGTACAATTTATGGAAGCAAGTATATACACAATATATATGCACCACCCTATACTTAGCCTGTGTTATGTCCTCATAGTATCAAAAGAGAAAAGGAGGACATAACACGTGCTAAGTAAAAGTGGGTGAAAAAGAATAAAAGAAGAGAAGTAAGTCAACCCCCCTATACTTACGATCATGTCATCATAAGTATAGTGGAAGACAAAAATGAGGTGATTGAGGAGAAAGGAATATATAAATGAATGGACAAAGAAAGAAAAGAAAATGAAATCAACAAAATAACTTGGCCTCCCTATACGTAGGATAAGAGTATTCTATGTATAGGAAAAATGTGGTAAAAAATTAGGGACCAGTAATTAGTGGAGAATAAAGGGAAAAAAAGAAAAGTAAAAAAATGAAAATGCAAATCAATGGGAAATCGGTCCCCCATTATACTTATGATATGGTGTTATAAGTATATAAAGACTAATAATAAAAATGGGGACGATTAGGGATGACTAAGAATGTACAAGAGTAATCAACAAATCAGCTTGTCCCCCTATGCTTAGGGTAAAATATCCCTAAGTATGGAAAGAATATCAACAATTGAGGGATAAGCGAAAGATCCACTGAAACCAAGACAAAAATAGTCTTTATAAACATGAATGTAAAAAGTGGACAATGTTAAGGTGCCTCTCAACAAGCACTAGAGTTTACACCCCTAGCTGGACGAAAAGGCTAGGACAAAGTAATAACAAGGTTCATGAAATCATTTGTAAGGCGAATGTCGTATTGTCATTGTCTCCTCAATGTGGAAACAAATAAAAAAGTCAACAATGAAAAAGAGGACACCTGAATAAACAATTAGGTGGTTGTCTATTACCGGGTAAATAGACATGAAAATAACGCCGGAACCAGTAGTATAAAAGGTTATCGGTTCAAGATCAAAATTGAGTGAAATAACGGAGCCGAGAAAGTCGAACATGGAGAAAGAAGGATATGTCAAGTATTCCTCCATGTCAATCACTGTCTCAAACAAGTATAGCAAGTCAAGAGACTTTCTAAGAAAACTGATATCTGATGTAACTAATGTAGAGAAATCATAGAAATAATAGAATATCTCAAAATACATCTCATTCTCATGAGGGTCGTCAAGGAGAGAGAACTCAAACTTAGAATCAAAATCGGAAGACTCATTCTCGTGATCCGAGAGATCAAATACACAATCAGAAAATAAAACCAAGTATTTAGAACATGGTATTTCCTCCCGCAGATAACCCTCATGGAAGAAATCAAAATCATCAGATAAGATAGAATTATCATAAGATAATTGGGCATCTGTATCGCTATCGATCACCCACTCCTCACATTAAAGTATCACATTGCCTGAAGATTGCCTTAGAATAATCTGGAAACAAGAAATGTTACTACCCCACCATGCAGTTGCTGAAGAAGTGTCTGAAATCGATCCTCGAGCCATGGTACTACTGACAAATGTCTCATCCTAAAAAAATTTATTAATCGCATCAAACAAGTGGATGAGCTTCTAAAAAATGAGACTATCAATGTTTGATATATCAAAATAATATCCCTCATCTAGCTCAGGTTGGTTATGATGTAGAAACTGAGAAAGATGAAAGGATGACTAAGACATCATGAGCTCCTTTTTTGGAATACCTGAATAGTTCCTGAAATGTGAAATGTGGTATTGGCTCAATCTCCAGCTGAAAACTCCATGGAAACTTGGTCAATGTCTGAAGAGGTAGACTCATGGTGATTGTCTCATTGTATAATGTCTGTGATGCTATAGTTAACAGACTCCAAGTACAAACTAACTGCACACCTAAGTCTCGTTGCTCATCCATGTCTATAAAAGAATGCGTCATTATTCTAGCATATATTTTGCTCGTGTCTCGCTTCTGCTCAATATCATCTCTAAGGACCTCAACTCTTTGCTCAGTATGAGGGTGGAAATAGAGCAAGAGAAAGAATAGATGAAGAAAGAGACGAGAGGTCGGTTAGGGTTCCAACCTCAATACATGATAAATGAGGATGATGGGGCTGTAAACATGGAGCCGCAAGATCCGGCAGGAATGAATACCAACCCATTATCATGACTCAAGAAAACAATATGAATGATAAAAGAAGAAATCTAAATGAGTCTCGTATAGGAGTGAGAGATAAAAAGAAAAGGAAAGGTCACCAGACTCAACAACAATCAAACACAAAGCAAAACCCCACCTACTGACACCGTAATGACTGTAAGAGATTGATCGTTAATCTCTTCAATTTTAAAGTTAGGTTATAAAGTTGTTATTTTAATCAAGCTCACAAGTGTATTCTCTTGAGTATTTTGCGTTCGAGTAGGTTGTCCAAAACTAATATACACAAAACAACTTCATCTAACGTCTGAGGCAAGTGCTTGCATCAAGTAACAGGAACCGAAAGAGAATCCAAGCGCTTAGGGCACAAGTCCAAGAAGTTGGTCTCTAACCTCTGTTGGACATGCTAGCCCACGATGAGCCATTATGCAATAAATGTTATTGCAAAAATCATTTCCCTAATCTGAAATGAAGGAAAAGTAATTTGCGTAATAGGTCCCTTAGTACAATTAGGGTTATGTACCATGGTCATCTTAATGATCATACAACTATTGATTCAATAATTGAATCATAGAGGCTAGTGCTTGGATGAATATCTAAGGAGTTAGATTGAGGACTCATCAAGCACCGTCAAATGATTATTAAGAGATGATCTCCATCATGAGAAGGAGATGGAAATCCTCTCACTAAAGGCTAATATCTAACCGACCACTTGATGGGGGTCCTCTGCATAAGAATAGATATTCAGAGATGCTTGTTAAGTTAGGTTAAAGAGTTGACTTAACAAGATCGAGATAACTAAAGTCCTATGTCGTATGCTGTCACGACATAGGCAAGCATCCTATAACTAGAGACAGATGTGTTACTATATGTCTAAGAATGTACATTTGGCAGACCAATAGGTTGATGACCTAATCAAGGTCTGTACACTGACGCGTAGGTTTGCATGCAAGGGCATATGAGTAATACGATTTCTCAAAGGGATCATACATGTTCATTAATGAACCGGAAGACATGAGCTCACTCATGAGATATTGGGAAGAACCAATTTGCGTGCACGGTCATCTCGCTTTGGAAGCTTGACTGAATTTGTAGGTTTGATATATACTTGTGGAAAGTATATGATCAAGACCTAGATATGATATATGCTTTTGGAAAGTATATGATCGATACAACTCCCAATGATCGAATGAGAAACTTAATGATAAAACCCTAAAGTAGACAGTCTAAAACCGATCTAAAACTTCAAGTTTATTCTAGGTCTTCCAATATGCAAGATGTACATGTATTGGGAATACGTGAGGATTATATGATCATAAACGATTATATAACCATGGCGCTTCCATTCCTGGGAGTGATGAAACGGGTCTGGATTTTAATGGCTTCTCTTAGTAGAGAAGTAGTAATCTAATCTTGGTCCAAATGTTGGACTGTGATCTGAATGTAATTCAGATGCAGTGAGAAGATTAGATTTACGGTCGTGATTTAATCAAGCATATATTAGAGATCTGCAAGATTTGGATTTGAGATGTGATCTCAAAATTCAAGTCACTATACATAGAACAATACAATCACCCCATCCTTATCTCCAAGTATCTGCAGAGAAAGCGCATTATCCTTTAAAGAGTTCATGGATAATTTCATTGTTGATATTTTATATCCGAGCATTGAGAAAATTGATAATTAAATGTGATTTGATTATCATGAATAATATGAATTTGATTATCCGAGTATTGTTGATATTTTATTTGAGTTAAATTGGAATATACTGATTTATTGAATTTAATTTAAATTAGTTATTGTTGCAATTATTTTAGCAACAAATCATGGCCATTAAAAACACAAATCAATGTGAGCCACTGGATTTGTATTGACTATGGATTAAGATCGTGGATCCCAAAATATTGTAAATAGAAGGACAGTGCTCTTCTTAAGTTTACAACATATGATCTCTCTCTCTCTGTCATTCTCTCTCTACACCAACTTAATCTCTCTCCATCTCTCTTATGGCCGTCCACTACGGAGACCTAGAGGGAGTCGCTCTCGCCACAACATCACCGTTATGCTGCTAGATTATTTGCTCATGGATCTCCTTCTCCTTTGGTGTTCCTTGCTCATGAAGATAACGACATATCTCGTGTGACGAGATCAAGAGATTCACCACTTGGGTCATCAACATGGATTGCGAGAAGTACACGTTTCATCAACGCGCTCGCAAGCATCTCCTCCGTCGGAGTGGACTTGAGACAGGAGGTCTCTTCGTTTAGTGACTTGATCAGAACGACGCTTCAAGAGGTAACCTTAATACTTTTTTGTGGCTTAGATGAAATGATCCGAGAAGCGTTCCTGGATCATGTGGTTACACCGCATGGTTTTTTTAAATTTCCGTTGCCTCGAGCGACTAGTGCGACTAGTCTCTCCCGATCGCATTCGATGCGATCTCACGCTTCTGTGATGAGCTTAATGATCTTACAATATCCTTCCAATGGTATCAGAGCTAGATTGAAGGTTTTCGATGCGATCCATAAACGTAGGAAGACTTGAGTTCATTAGGGTTTGCGAAAGTGTTCTCGCATTTCATTTTCGCATCTCTGTTTTGTGGTTATTTTATATCATGTTTAAATTGTTTAAACATGAAAATAATAGTGTATTTTTTCTCCATTAAATAAGGAAACCGTCAGATTTGAGTTTGTGTGATTTGGAATCTGTTTGCTCAAGTTGTGATCATTTTAGTGAACATGTATCCACTGTTTCGGAGACAACAAATCATGACGTAATTAATGAGTTAATTACTGTTTTAAAACGGCTAGAAATACATGAAAAGTACATAGGTTTTGTTTTAAATCAAATTAGAAAACTTTGGAAACTTATTTTGCATGATATGATTTAAATTGATTGAGATATGCTAATTTTAGTAAGTGAGTGTCACTGCTAGAAATTAGTTTCCTAATTAAGAACCTTGTATTGTCATTTAGTCAATTAGTGAAATTAAATGGTTTGATTTCCTTGAATAATAATGTATAAATATTAATGAAATATTTGATGATAATTGTTTCCTCAAATGGCATTGTCTTAACCAATAATTGAATAGATATGATCTAGATCACAAATTGGTTACATGATATATTTTCCAACAAACAAAGTTGCTTAAATAGGATTGGGAATTTGTTTAGCAAATTTCCTTATAATGTTAATCAAAATTGTTTTAGTTATTATCGGGTATAATTTTGGTTGAAAAACCGAGGATCATCTGAAGTACACAATCGATTTGGCATTATCCTTTCCCGAGGTGGATATGGTGTCTAGTTGGAGAGCGTTGGGCTAGCAGGTTGCATTGTGTACGGTCTATCCCACTCCCGTCAGTACTGGCCATGATAATTGGTATAGATGGGATAATACATGAGGGATCATGGTGTATTTTTATAATTTTTAAAATTCTAAATTATATATATTTGAGATAATAGCATATTTCAAGTAACAATAAAAAAATGTTTGTTGGATATTAATTGGATCATCAATTTTAATATGATTAGATTGGTTGGAAACCAATTAAAATTAAGACACTATATTATGAATAGATGTGTTATTTCCCTTGTAAGAAATAATTATGTTAATATTATTCATAATAATTAATTAAAATTTGAACATGATATGGAGAGTCGCATAAGTGGCATCCATGGTCTCTCATCAAGGCGAAGGGTTCCGTCGCTAGGAATTGTATGTAGGAGACGCCTGTCCGAAGTGACAGCTCCTGTATGCAAGCGCATTTGGATCGGGCTCTTTGCTTCTCAAAAGAGTAAGGTCGTATGCGTAGTGACCCCAATATCGAGTCCTCATTATATTGGGGCAATATTAGATTGCACATAACGAGTTCTAATCCTATTGATGGTTGGTTCAATTAATGATGGGTCAACATCACCATAGGGGTTGTAGGCCCATGTGTTAAAGACCTAATTGGAAATGCGAGTTGGACTTGGAAGGCGGAATGAGTTCCCGCTTCTTTTTATCCGAGTTGCAAGTTCTCATATTATTGGGATGTAACAAAGATAAGGAAGGAGATCCCAGATCTTGCTTAAGATATAATGGCAAGTATATCTCTTACATTGAAAGTGATTAAGGGAATGAACTTTCAGTGTTGACAAGGCAAGACAACTTTGATAAAACTCCTAAATCAAAGTAATATATATATATGCAAATTTCTTATTTCAGATAATCTTTCTTTAATCCTACTCAATACTATACACAATAATAATCACTATAATATCATGGATTGGATTCGTTATCAAGATATTGTACTTGCAGTTGGACACATATTGTATGTGGTTGCAATGTGCAAGTTCCCTCATAATAATGAGGAATGATGATTAGATTGACAATAGGAAAACAACCATAGGGTTTGTATATCTCTATAGTTTTGATCCATTATCAAATGTACTTTGGAAGTTACAAGTCTATGATGATCATAATGGTCAAATAATCCTTATAAAATCTAACAAGATGTTATCGCATACGTACGCGCTATCCACATTTAATCATAAATCACATGGTTCACTAAATCATGCAGAATGGTGGCTCTATAAGAGATGATGTATTCAAAATGTTTGAATACCTACGTGAACCAACGTTTTAAGAGTTTAGATGTATGTAGATACAATGAGTGTCATCATTCTACTATCTATGCTCTAGTCATTCATGAAGCTTCATAATATTCATATTGTTTGAATTGAAGGAAGCATGTATAAATGTTGAAGTACTCTTATATTGAAATCTTTTGAATTCAACAAAGAGGTCCTTTTGATAAAGTAATCTCAAAGTCTTTTCTTTAAGAAATTAAGACATTATAGATAGTAATTTAAATATCTTACCGACAGATACCTTACTAAGACTATGTATTAATCAAGGAGATAGAGATCTCCAGGCATACGTGTAGCACTTACTAGTTATAATAATTATCAAGTTATAGTAACAAAGGTGCAATAACTATTTTGACAAGATCGAGTATGGGTTACGTAAGATGCAGCGTACACATTGGATGTGAGCACTATTACTGGGGGATATGCAATTTGTAAAAGGACTTGGCTAAATCTTTCGAGAACAGAGTGACTAGTCAGCATACAAAGTTATTTATCTAAACAAGTTAAGTTTAGCACATAAGTGTGGATTTAATATTAGCCCATTAATGGCTCTATGGGTTAGTGGAGATTTTGGACACGTGAGCCCATAACAAGCAATTATGAAATAAATATTTTCATATATCGTTCATTAATGTGAAATAAAGAATAAATAATTTACATAATAGGTCCCTTAGTACAGTTATGGTTATGTACCATGCCCATCTTAGTGATGATGCAACTGTTGATTCAAATGTTGAATCACAGAGGCTGGTGCTTGGATGATATATAAAGAGTTTGATTGAGGACTCATCAAGAACCATCAAATAATTGTTAAGAAAGGATCTCCAACCTGAGAAGGAAAAGGGAGTCCTTTTCTAAAGGCAGATATCTGACCAACATCTTGATGCAGGTCCTCTTCATAAAAATGGATATTTAAAGGTGTTAGATTAGTTAGGTCAAAGAGATCACTTAACGAGATTGAGATAACCAAGACATATATTGTATACTCACGATATAGTCACACATCCTCTAAACGGAGACACATGTGTTACATATGTCTGAGTATGTACAATTGGCAGACTAATAGGTTGATGACCTATTCAAGGTCTATACAATGGTGAGATGGTGTGCATACAAGGGCATACGAGTAATACAATATCAAATGGATCATCTAGGTTCATTATTGAACAGAAATATATGAGCTCACTCATGAGATATTGGGATCAAATTCCATGCACGGTCATCTCACTTTGGAAGCTTGACTAAATTTGTAGGTATGATATATGCTTTTGGAAATTATATGATGAACACATAGGTATGATATATGCTTTTGGAAAGTATATGATCAATACCAATTCCCAATGATCAAATAAGAAACTAAATGATAAAACCCTGAAGAAGACAGTCTAAAAGTGATCTAAAACTTCGAGTTTATTCTAGGTCTTCCAGTATGAAGGATGTACAAGTATTAGGAATACTCGAGGTTGTGATCGTTAATGATTATATAACCATGACACTTCCATTCCGAGAGAGTGATGAAAAGGTTTGTATTTTAGTGACTCCTTGATGAATTCGCCTTTTGCACCGGTCTTGTGGTCCACACAAGGCAGCACCATAGTCGTCAAGCGACCGATCACTCAAGCGATCAAATCAACAAGTACCCACAATGTAAAAATAAGCATCAAATAGCAGATGTGAGGCACAATTATTATATTCTATAAACAAAAATGTATAGCATGCAATCATTTAGAGGTCAAACCACAGATAGCCAACTAGGTAGCCAATGATTATTGCTAATCAATGTGAGTTACGTACATACTTGTCTTTTAATCCTTTTTATATGGGATTTTTGCTTGAAATATTCTTTTTAATTTTTAATCAAATTAATAGTGCATATATGTATATAGGTAATTTAGTAATAATAAGAGAGATATATTATTATATATATACATATATGTAGGGAGATAAAAGAAAGAAAGACAATCAAATGCAAAAAAAGTTTATATATTATATTTTTATTTTATTTCATTTAGGTTTCTAATTTTGCACATTTTTTATTTCTTTTTTATTTTTAAAAATAAAATAAAAATATATTCATATAGAGTATATTCAAACATAATATAAATATATAGATAATGTATATGTATATGTACACACATAGATAGTATATGGCATATATATCTATACATATCCACAAATACATGAAAATAGTTTTTTGGTTTTTTTATTTTTCAAATGTTTTTTGTGATTTTTCACAAATTTTCAGGTATTTTTAAAATAAAAACATTTCAAATAAGGATTAAATAAATAGGTTAAATTGATTTGAAGTTTAAAAATAGCAAAAAGTGTCAAAAAATATTCAAATCAACTTTGGTTTTTTGGTTTCTTTTATTTCCAAATGTTTTTGTGATTTTTCAAGAATTTTTGCAAATTTTTAGGTATTTTTAAAATAAAAACATTTCAAATAAGGATTAAATAAATAGGTCAAATTGATTTGAAGGTTAAAAATAGCAAAAAAGTGTCAAAAATATTCAAATCAACTTTAATACATAAAAACAATAAAAAAATATACAAAATTTTTGGAAATTTTCATGGTTTTTCCATTTTTTACTAAATTTTCAAGATTTTAAATTTGTTTTATTTTCTTTTTTTAGGGATTTTTTGTGTAGAGTCAATGTAAGTAATAATAAGCATATTGGAATTTTTGTAATTTTTAAAGGCGTTTTCATTTTTTTGGACTTTTAAAAAAATAGGGAATTAACGCTCATTGTTTGAATTTTAATAAATACATAAAACTAATAAACGTAAATTAAAAATTAGAGCATGAAAATATGTCATTCATGGCATTTACATGAAATTTTACAAAATAACATACAAACAGGGCTATTTTTAACAAAAATAAACAAGAAAGTAAAATTCAACGTATTAGCAGGTACCTCTATGCAATTAAAGTAAACATTTCATTCCTTCCATAACCTTTTACAAAATACAAGGGCATACATGCATTTTTTCACAAAATAAATATATTAAAAATGCCATAGAAGGGCCTTTTTGTAAATAGATACAAGTTAGGGTCCTTTCTACAATTTTTGCAAAACTTTTAAAACTGAATATACAATTTTATGTATTAAAATGAAATATATAAACAAGAAGGACATGCCTGCAAAATACCCAACTCATGTGGCAAGCCATGTGAGCTGAGATGGAATTAACACATGGGTAAATACATGAAAGTGTGGGTGATATATGCAAATTTTACAATACTATTTACACTCCATATGAATATTTAAGTACTAAATTAAAATAATGGAAATAGAGGGGTGTACGGTGCAAATTAACCATATTTCCGTGTCATCCGGTGGTCGGGGATCTTCACTAAAGAGACTGAGGTTGCACATCACTTCGGTCTAGATCCAAGGGCAGAGATTAGAACTGGAGAGGCCTCCTGATCTGACGGTATCCGAAGCATTAGCAAGAATACAAAGAACAACCGAGAAAATTGAGCTTCGATCTCCGATTCCACCCGACTTCGAGCACCAATGTTCACACCAAAAGGCTACGTAGGTTCCTTGAACCATTCCAGAATATCCATGTCTCATCGGTGGAGACCGGACAAGAAGGTTGAGCTTTAGGCGGCCTGGGAGGTTCAAAATGCCTCGAATCAAGGCTCCTGGTGATTCTCTAGGAGGATAGATCTGCACAAAATATTTAGTGACTTGAGAGGTTCCTCTTGGCCCAAAAAAGGATGTCTGGAACCTCATGAACGGTGAGGTGGGTGCAGCTCTGACGAGGATGAAAGATGGAGCTTCGATCTCCTCGAATAAAGGCTCGATTCAAGGGAGAAATGAGACGGATCGATGAAGCAATGAATAGGGAGTGACATGATGTGGAGAGAGGTCGATAATAAGGCGATTACTAGCGGAACACTGCCTAAAGTCAATCTCCAGGCGATCAAACTAATTCGAAATTTACCTACCCTATTGATATAATGAAAAAACTAAATGTGGAATTGAAGTGACAAAAAGAAATTTTACTTAAGAAATAAAAATGTGCACCAAAGTCTACCTTAGAAATGAAAATGTGCACATCTTACCTGTCCGAGAAGCCAAGGAGTAGGACTCTACCAGAGCGCCCCCTGGACCTCCTCTCCTCCTGTTGCGATGCTTCAAGCCTCGAGGAAGCAGCCTCATTCACTGGCAAACTCACACGCACCATCTCGAAGCACTACAAAGCTCAGAGAGGGTCAAGGAATGAAAGAATGAATGGGGTTCTTTATTTATAGATAAAGTTTCAGTTGATCTTTGATCGAGATTTAATCATGGCATAATGCAATTCAAGCGAATCTAACGAGTAGGCGAGGATGGCGATCAGGATGTGATCAAAATCTATAAAGTACTCGAGGAAAATGGAGGCACAGGGTGGCCTAGAAAATTCGAGGATGTGGGGGTCTCGAGGCTCTAACATACATCAGAGGCGGGGAAGAGCATGTTGACCTGGGTCAACAAAAGAATGACTATGGTTGGTCCACGTGTACCAACCAGAAAAAAGCTAGGTAGAAATGCCTTGTGAAATGAATAATAATTAATAAATAAATTTATTAATTTTAGGTTATAAAATAAAAAATACTTATTATTTTATATAGTATTTTTATGCATTTTTTATTTATTTTTATGGGTTCATTTATTATAGGTTACTTTTAGGGTTTTATTTATAGGTATGTTTACCTATATTATGTATATTTTATTTTTGATTTGTATTTTTGATTTATTATTTCATTCTCATAATTTATATATTTATAGCTTATTTTTATATACATAAATAGATTTTAGTTGTATTTTTGTGATGTCATTTTAATAACTAAATAAATATAATTATTTTTATATAGGTATAAGTATAGGTATGTTATCTAAGTATTTATTTGGACTATTTTATCTTTGTGTCTTCTTTAGTGTTTTATTCAATTATAAATATGTACATGTATTTTAAATAATTTTTATAAAATTATAAAAATTATAAAGAATAGATAAAATGAATATTCTATTCGGGTATATTGTACAATAGGGGTCCAAAAACCTAACTTTCGCATCTTAACTCCAAATTAAGTGAAACCACCTTCATTAAATAGCTTATTAAAAGTTACATACAGTTAAAGGTGATTTTAATTCATTTTGAGTTTTTATCGAGATGATATGGTGTGGGAAGTTTGGGTTTTATCTTTTTATTCTGAGTATAAAATGTACAGTGGGTATTATTTTTGTGTGAAGTAAATTTTGTATTTTTTATACATTTTTATCTACAACCTTCATGTACAAATTTTATTGATTTGAGGTATAAATAATCGAGAATAAAATGGGTCTCAAAAATGAATTGTTAATGAATAAAATAATACGGTTTTTAAAGTGCTTCTAGACCTTATCTCCCCCTAATTTATTCCAACCAACTCAATTCTTCACTTGGTCTCGAGGTATAGGGTCATAAAATCCCTTTGGCATTTTATTGTTTTTCTTTTCTTTCATTCTTCTTTTATTTTAGCTTTAAACATTGTAATTTATACAATCGTTACAATAAATAGTGAATGTTAATTTGTGCAAAATAATGATATTTACATGAATTTAGCTAGGGTTTATATGCCAAAATGAAAGAATAAAGGTGATGAAATGGAGATTCATCAACCCCTACACTTGCCTTTGCTAGTCCCTAGAAAACACTTACACAATGAGTGCAGAAAATAAAAAGAAAAAAAGAAAAAGAAACGACTTGGAATAATTGTTGACTTTTAAAATAGTCTTAATAAACAAAGTTTGGGTCTCAGAGAATGCGCTTGGATTAATAGAGTGTTCGGAACCACATGGAAGTTAGGAAATGTGACATAATAGCCCTTAGGTTCCATACTTCTATCATTCAGTTCAATTCATAGCCAGTTCAGAACCATCCTCTCAGTCACATACTCTTCCTACCTTGAAATGATAGAACCATGTGTGTGAATTTGTTCAGCTCTTCCCAAACAAAATCGTTGAACCATCAAGGCATCTGCTCTCATGGTAACTCGTCCTCGTGGAGACAGATATTCCCTTCTAAGGTTAGGTGCTCTCGATCTTAACAACTAAATGGGGAAGAAGTTATAAGAATGGAAAAAGAAGTGGAAATGGACTAGTGTAGTTTTCATTCCCTTATGAAGTCGGTTAGTATATCAATTCTTCACCAAGAAGCAAGCTTTTTCTGAAGCTCAAATTTTTGTAGAATTTTTTGCATAGGATTCTTTGGATATTTTCGTTGACTTTGTATAGCTTTTGCATTCTTTCTTGTGCCCCAGTGGATATAGAATATTTTTGTTCCACCCATCTTTTAGGGTCTTGGAAAAAGTTGCGTCGGTAGACCATTCCTCGTCCAAAGCATTGTCTCAATCCATCTCCAACATTTAGATACCATTGTTACCAAAAGAAGTGGATTGTAGTACCTTCATCAGCAATCCCTGAGAATGGTTCCTAAGCCACCCTTGACGAAGCAGCCTTGCATCATCCCGACTTAGACTCCAAGTTTTTTCAACAATCCATCTGAGTTGAGCTAAGTGCTAGATGCAAGGTTTTCAGTTAATTCATAGTCTCAAGAGTCTTACGGATGATATGAAGAGTTCTATTTAAGCACCTTAATTGACTCATGAACATAGTTTTATGGAACCTAAAGAAAAAAGTCATGGTGGCCTGAAACATATCCACTTCTAGTTTTCAATGGGTTCCTCTGAAATTAAGTGCATTGAGGTCTATTCCAAGCTCTAATCTTCACACTATATTTGGACATGTTCAATTTTCTAACTTATTATGAAAAATGTGAATTCTATATGCAAGAAAAATATTTTTGTGATGCATTTTTCTAATTTTCAACTTTTTACAAATTTTTGAAATATGCAATTTTTTGAAAAGTTTTTTGCAAATGTTTTTGGGATTTTCGATTTTGCAAATTTTTAGGGATTTTTCGAAAATATAAGGTTTTTGGAACAAAGAGGTAGCATGTGCAGCTATTAACACAAGTGTACATCCTTTTATTTACAGGGGTTGGGTTAGCAGAATTTACAGGATTGTCTATACAAGGTTTGTAAAGAATCTTTATTTGTTTAAATTACTTACATAGTTCTCAAATAATTTGAAAAGATTTTCTGAAAACATTATGAAAAATTTATTTTGCAAACTAATTTGACAAATAACTTTTAAAATCATTTTACAAAGTTTGAAAATCACTTTGTAAAGATTTTTTCAAAAGTATATATAGATTTCTCAAAATATTTTTGCAACCATTTTTCAAACATTTCAAATAGATTTTCAAAACTTTTTAATTCAAACAAAGAAATAAATTTTTAAAAACAAAACAATTTTACAAATGTTAAAAACATTTTGCAAAACATTTCCAAGCAGTTTTTAAAAGATTTTTCAAAGAATTTTCCAAACTATTTTTCAAATATTTTCAAAACTTTTTTCCTGATTTATTAATCGCTATATGCAAAGTGTTTTAATGGATTTTATACAATTATGTTATTTACACTTAATTAACTATATTTTAGCCATAGTTATTAAAAATACAAAAGTACGAGTTATGGCTAAAGTATACACATTGTATATATAACATTGCTATACTTAGGTTGAGATATGTCCTCATAGATCGAAGAGAAAAAAAGACATAACTCATACTAAGTATAAGAGAGACTATACTACAACAACTAAAGAATAATAAACAAAAAAAAGTTGAATGTTCCCCCTATACTTAGGATCAAATAATCCTAAATATAGCAGATTGTACACATGGGTGGAAATAAACAAATAACAACTCGATATGCCTCCTCCTATACTTAAGGTAGGATATCCTTAAGTATAGATAGAAAATATCAATAGGAGAGAAGACATGTGAGGATATCAAAGAATGAACATATACGATCGCTCGTCCCACCTATAGTTAGGATGAAGCATATCCTAAGTATAGAAGCGATGAGTGAGGAAAACAAAGCAGAAAATAGAACATGCAACCAAATAGAAGAAAACTAGGGGAAATGTTTTTTGGGAACGTTATATGAATCTTTCGATGTTGTTGAGGTTGTGGAGGCTTCTTCATTGCATATCACTTGAACTGAGTCGGCAACAACCAAGAAAGTACCATGCTCAAGGTACGGCTTCAGTAACTGACCGTTGATGATGAATGGTTGTGTGTTAGCTGACAAATATGATATCATGTTGCTTCCGTTGGCTTGCAATTCTCACTATGAATGTCCCGTCCATTTACTCATTAATTTGCCGGAGTATATCTTCAACTTTGAGTCTAATAGCAACACTTTCTGTCCAGTCTTGATGGTCTTTCATCTGATGTGTTGATCATGCAAGTGTTTAACCTTCTCTTTGTACATCAATGTGTTATCATAAGCATAGTCTCGGAATCCCATGAGCTTGTTCAGATCCTCTTTTCTTTTGTGACTACCTTTTCGTGAGTCCAAGTTGCAGATATTGATTGCCCATAATGATTTATGGATCGGTATGAGCAGATGGCATGACTTTCCATACATGAGATGTTAGGGCGACATGAAGGGAGACTTGTTAGAGGTTCTGTATGCCCAAAATACGGAGTCCAAGAGTTGGGACCAATTCTTTCTGCTGGGCTTCACAAGCTTCTACAAAATCGTCTGGGTTTCTCTATTTGAAAATTATGTCATGCCATTGGTATAAGGATGATAAGGAAATGTGACTCAGTGCTCGATGTCGTACTCTTCCGCTTATTTTCTGACCTCTCTATTAATGAAGTGACTACCCTCATCTGATATCAGAATCTTTGGAATCCCGAATCGTGAAATGATGTTCTCTCTCGGATTCTGACAAACTATACAGTTGTCACGGTCTCAAGAGGGGATAGCTTTAACCCAGCGACTCATGTAGTCAACGACGAGAAGGATGTTCCAAAATCCCTGACGGTTGGGAAAGGGTCCCATGAAATCAATCCCCCAAGCATCGAATGCATCTGAAATCTAAATGAACATCAGGGGTATTGAATCTTTAGCTGTAAGGGTGCCTCTCAATCTCTGACAGACAGTGCAGTTCATCACAAATGTTGTAGCATCCTTAAATAGTGTCGGGCACCAAAGGCCACACTATTGTACTTTTGATGGCATTATATCTCTAGAGTGGTGTCCACCAGATTCCAGCGAGTGACAATGCTCAAGGACACTATGATTCTCCTCTTGAGGGATACACCGTCTCCAAATGCCATATGCTCCATCCCTTAATAGAAGTGGATATTCCCATTGGTATAAATAGATTCGGGATAGAATTTTTCCTTCTTGATATTTGTCCAATCTTGTAGGACTACATCGGAAATGAGGTAGTTCACAATATCGACATACCAAGGGAGTGAATCCACAGCCAGAATGTCATCAGGAAAGGTGTCTGTGATGGGTGCACTGCTCAGTGGAGTTTGTTGTTGTTAAATTCTAGAGAGGTGATCTGCTACCACATTCTGAATCCCAAGCTTGACTTTAATCTCCAAACCGAACTCCTAGAGGAGAAGGATCCACCTGATCAGTCTAAGATTGGCATCATTCTTCTGTTGTAAGTACTGGATAGCAGAGTTGTCTGTATAGATGGTAACTTTAGATCAAGTAGATAGGATCTGAACTTCTCAAGGGTGAATACCATAGCCAGCAATTCTTTTTCTGTGACAGTGTAATTTCTATGAGCTTCATCTAATGTTTTGCTAGCATAGTGAATGGCATAAGGTATCTTGTCTTTCCTTTATCCTAGAACAGCCCCAACTGCAAAGTCTAACACATCTGTCATGGTGTCAAAAGGAAGAGACAAATCCGGCAGTTGTAGGACTAGAGCTTGAGTGATTAGCTCCTTTACTTAATTGAATGAAAGGAGAACCTGCTGATCAACATTAAACTCGATCTCCTTCCACAGCAATTCTATGAGAGGTCAGGCGATACGGCTGAAATCTCCGATGAATCTCCAGTAGAAACCACATGCCCCAGGAATGACCTCACATTTCTAATAGTCTAAGGTGGATCTAGATTGGCAATCACATTCACCTTTGCCAGGTTGACTTCCATACCATGTTTGGGATGACATGACCCATTATAATCCCCTCTGTAACCACGAATTGACTTTTCTCTTGAGATAGTATGAGATTGACTTGTCAACATTTCTGAAGTACTCTGTCTAGGTGTTGAAGACAAAAATCAAAGTTGTCACCATAAACGGAGAAGTCATCCATGAATTCCTCAAGAAAACTGCCATCCATAGCAACAAAACTGCAAGCATGCATCTCTAGAATGCGGCAGGTGCATTTCATGGACAAAAGGGCATTCTCCTGAAAGCATAGGTGCTGAGAGGGCAAGTGAAGATAGTTTTCTCTTGATTTTTGGGAATGACTGCCACTTGGTTGTACCCGGAGTACCCATCCAAAAAGCATAATAACTTCTTGCCGACAATCTTTCCAGTACTTGATCAATAAAAGGAAAGGGGAAGTGGTCCATCTTTGTTGCTGCATTGAGGCAACGGTAGTCAACACATGTGCGTTACGATGTCAATACCCAAGTAGAAATCTCCTCTCCGCTTTCATTTGTAACCATGGTAAGCCCGAATTTCTTTGGAACTACATGAAGAGAGCTTACCCATTTTGAATCGGAGATGGGATAAATGAAGCCTGTGTCACAGCATTTCATGATTTCTTTCATGACCACGTCTCGCATATTTGGGTTCAGTCTTCTTTGAAACTCTCAGGATGACTTGGCATCTTCTTCCAAGTAAATATGGTGTGAGTACATGGCAGGATTTACCCCATGGAGGTATCATACGTGCCAACCAAATGCCTTGCGATTTTTCTCTAAAACCTTAAGAAGTCAAGATTCTTGATCAGGGTTAGCCTATTGCTGATGATAACCAGATACATATTTTTTACACCTGCAAGGAAGCATACTTGAGCCTACTTAAAGTGGCTTCAATTCGGGTTCTGATGCGGTCTGCTTCTCAGTTACTTTAGAAACTATGATGGTGGGTGGATGATCTACTAAAAATTTGGAGGTACTTCTCACCTCAGTGACTTGTGGTTCAACTGATAATGTGCCGAACAAATCTGCAATGAAGTCATCATGTTCGAACTAGCATGAATCTTCTAAATCAAATAGATGCATCAGCAAATTGGAATATGTCTCCCAAGTGATATCGGAGCTTATGTCGACTGTGCTTGCCTAGTTCTCCTCATGAGGGGGGGTCCATGTTTCATTCAAAGAGAGTTTTGTATCTCTTATGTCTGCAATAAAGGCATAGTATCCTTCAGGTGGTGTTACATGACTTTCATCAGATACGACTTTTAGATCACTAACCATGTCTATGGTAACTATGTTCCTGGTTGAGCTGAACGTGATCTTCCCAGACCATAGTCAACCACAACCTCTGTAGTTTGTAAAAATGGTCATCCAAGGATAATTGGGGTCTAGAGTAATGGTGTAGGGGAGTCCATATCAAGGACTACAAAATTAACAAGAACTCCATGTCATGCACCTTTACAATAGTGTCTTCCAACAAACCATTCGCTTGGTGGATCGATCAATGAACTAAAGGATCATATGTGTTTTCTTAAGTTGATGCAGCCTGAATTCTTGTAGTAATGATGAGATCACTAGGTTAATGGAAGAACCACTGTCAAGAAGAGTTCGCTTGAAGACTTGGTTAAAAATATCACACCTGATTAAAGGCGCTCCTTTGTCTGGTTTCTTCTGAGGGAGGTTGTTGATGGATGCAATTGTAGCCATTGTAAGGACGTGCTTCTCTACTTGTTGTTGTTTGTTATTGTGATTTGACCGACGCTTGTCAGTATATTCTCCCTTTAAGCCCTTTTTCACAATGGGCATGTATTCCATGGATTGCATCATTGGTAGCTCGACATCAAATTCTTCAGAATAACCACAACACATGGATCAGATAATGCACTTTTTCTTTTTGTAACTTTTTTGGATTTTTCTATTGCATCAGGAAAAGGAATATTTACATAATTGAAATCAAAAGCATTGTTCGTATTTACAATAGATTTCTTGTCACCTATATTATATACATCCAAACTACAAAAAGGTGTATAGTCTATAAATGGTGGTGTCGTTGTTGGTGGACATGTAAAAATGGCAGTCTCCGCTTTGCCGGTTAGCATTGGATCGGTTACTGGTGATGTCTCCTCCATGGCTGGCGCGGCTTCACTTCGACTGTGATCTTCGTTTTGTTCTTTTTTTATTTTTCTGATTTTTTTATTATTTCTACTGACAAAGATAGTGGTGACTGACAATTAGCATGGCTCCTCCTTCTTATTATTCTTCCTCACCCGAACTGCAGTTGGCTCAGCTGATGCAGAAGATGATAATTCACCAGATGAAGCTTTATTCCTTCCCTTGATTGGGGCAAACGGAGGAAAGGTCCTACTGCTCTTGAAAGTAACAGCATTAGACAAAGCAACCAACGCCATGTCGGTGCCACAACACCTTGACCAATGGATTCTCCTTGCTGCGAAGCTTCTTCACAGCACGGTCAAGTATCTATACCGGCTTCTCCTCGTATGTCAAATCAGGCTCCATGTCTAGATTCTTGTAACTGATGATATGTCGAGGGTCATGGACATATTTCCTCAAGTTGGGTACATGGAATATATCATGGATAGCTAAACGATGTGGAGGGAGTGTTACTCAGTATGCCACCTTCCCCAGTCTAGCAAGAATCTCAAAAGGTCCAACATATCGCGATGCCAACTTGCTACGAACAACAAATCTCTGAATTCCCTTCATGGGAGATACACGGAGAAATACTTAATCTCCCACCTGTAATTTATAGGGATGTTATTAGTATGAGGTTTATTTAAATTTGCAAAAGGAGCAAGAGGAATGTATTGGATACCTGAAACTCCAAATCTCTTCTCCGATGGTCCGCATAACTCTTCTGGAAGCTTTGTGCCATTAGAAGCCTCCGTCTCACAAGATCAACAGCTCTCGCAGTATCCTCCAAGAGATCTACGGAATAGAGAGCATGATCACCTACTTCACGCCAACTGAGAGGTGTGAGGCATCTCCACCCGTATAGGGCTTCAAATGGTGCCATGCCGATACTGGAATGATAACTATTGTTGTATGTGAATTCCACCAATGGTAGATGGTCCTTCCAGGACCCTTTCCACTCCAAAGAGCATGCGCGAAGCAAATCCTCTAGTGTCTGTATGGTGCGCTCACTCTGTCCATCTGTCTGCAGATGATAAGCAAAACTCATCTTCAGCTCTGTCTGTAGTGCTGACATGAACTAATGCCAATAATGCAATGTAAATATCGAATCCTTGTCAGACACCACCTCTCGTGGTATACCATGTAGCCTAATGATATTCTACACATAGAGTTTGGCTAATCTGGATGGAGTGTAAGTCGTGTTGACAGGTATGAAATGGGTTGATTTGGTCAACCTATCAACAATGACCCAAATGGAATTATGGCCATCCAGTGTCTTCGGCAATCCCATGACAAAATCCATAGAAATGCTCTCCCACTTCCACTCGGGAATGGGGAGAGGCCGCAGAAATCCTAGTGGTCTCCTGTGCTCGGCCTTGACCATTTGACAGGTCATGCATCTGCTGACATGTTGCGCCACTTCGCACTTCATTCCATCCCACCAGAAATGTCGACGCAGATCACGGTACATCTCCGTGCTACCTGGATGGATAGATAACCGTAAACTGTGTGCCTCATCAAGTATGTCTCTGCGTAACTGGTCGTCATTGGGCACAATGACCCATCCCGCCTTCCATAAAATGGACTCTGTCACCACAAAATCATCAACCTCATCCTTGATGGCGCGAATATATCGATCTCGAATCCAAGGATCTGTCTTCTGGCCTTCGACGATGCGATCCCACAAGCTGCTGAATCGTGGAGGTACGACTGTAGAAATGGATGCGCTCTCCTAAGGATGCCAATCAGTCAAAGCTGCAAGCATCTCCCATGTATATAGCCAGTTTGTCGTACCCTCAGCATGAGCTCTCTTGCTACGTGCATCAGCCACCACGTTTCCCTTACCGGTATGGTAAGAGATCGTGCAATCATAATCCTTCAGTAGCTCGAGCCATCTGCGTTGTCTCATGTTCAGCTCCTTTTGACCAAAGATATACTTTAGGCTCTTGTGATCAGTAAAAATCTCGAAATTCACTCCATATAAATAATGTCGCTAGATCTTCAGAGTGAAGACAACTGTCGCCGATTCCAAATCATGGGTGGGATAATTCCACTCATGCGATCTCAACTGTCATGATGCGTACGCAATCACTTGGCCTCGCTGCACCAGTACTGCTCCTAGACCTTCTCCAGATGCATATGTATAGGCTGCATAATCCTGAATGCCTGAAGGAAGAGAAAGAATAGGCGCTGCAGTCAATTGCTCCTTCAGTGTACTAAAGGCCTGCTCGCATGAATCGTCCCAAATGAATGGATCTCCCTTCTGTGTCAATCGTATCAAAGGGCGAGCAATGCGTGAAAATCCGTTGACGAAGTGTCTGTAATAGCATGCTAGCCCGGGGAAGCTCCAAATCTGTGTAACTGTTTTGGGCTGCTCCCAAGACATAACTGCCTCAATCTTCGTAGGATCAACTACGATGCCTGCTCCAGAAATGACATGCCCCAGAAATGAGACCTGGGATAATCAGAACTCACACTTGCTCAACTTGGCATATAGCTTGTGCTCCCATAATGTATCGAAGACAATCCGTAGATCATCGAGAATATATGAGCACATCATCAATGAACACCACCACAAATTTGTCCAAATATGGACGGAAGATCATGTTCATCCTATCCATGAAAGTTGCAGGTGCATTGGTGAGCCCAAATGGCATCACCACAAACTCGTAGTGTCCGTAGCGAGCCCTGAAAGCAGTCTTTGAAATATCTGACTCTCTAATCCTCAGCTAATGGTAGCCTAAGCGAAGATCGATCTTCGAGAAAACGGAAGATCCCTGGAGTTGATCGAATAAATCATCAATGCGTGGCAAAGGATAAAGGTTCTTTACCGATCTCTTATTCAGCTTCATGTAATCAATGCATAACCTCATGGATCCATCCTTCTTCTTAACAAATAGAACCGGAGCACCCCAAGGTGAAGTGCTCGATCTCACGAATCCCAAAAAGTAACTCCTGTAACTGCACCTTCAGCTCCCTCAATTCAGCTGGTGTCATGCGATATGGTGCCATAGAGATCGGTTGTGTATTTGGTAGCAATGTGATCTCGAACTCGATCTCCCTCTCATGAGGCAATCCTAGTAGCTCATCTGGAAACACATCTAGGTATTCTGATACTACTCGGATGTCTTGTATCATTGGCTCCTGATGAAATACCTTCCGAATAAATGCAAGGTATGAATCACAACCCTGATCAACAAGTCGTTGAGCTCTGAACACAGAAATGTACCCAATTTTGGAGTCATGTAAAGTACCCTCAAAAGTGAACTCAGGTAAATCTGGAATCCTGAAGACAATTGTCTTCCTAAAGCAACCAACAAGTGCATGATAAGCATATAACCAATCCATACCCAAAATCAAGTCGAACTCATCAAGATGTAGGAGTAGACAATTTGTGATCATCTTGTCACCGTCAATTAATACTGGAAAGTGCCGGACTATCAGGGAAATGATAAACAATTGGCCACCTAGACCTCGGATGTGAAATGGAGAATAGAGAGTCTCTGTGACTCTACCTAAAGAAGCTAGTAGCCTTGGAACAAGAAAAGAATGCATCGCACCAGAATCAAATAGAACATGGAAAACTCGATAAGAGTAGTCAGTATGTGTGCTAGTTGGTCAGTCCTCCTGGTCTGGTCGGGATGCCATGGCTCTGTATGAGAACCAATTTTAGTCATAAAAATTTATTATTCATACATAATATGATATATGCTTTTTCTCTTCTTGGGATATAATATGAAAATTAATGAAATTGGTGACATCTGTGGTGACTGAATCTGAATGTCATATTTCTCTTCTCGGACTCACGACAAGTCGGAAGACTGCCGCTATCCGGGAACTTAATGCGATCGGAATTGAAATACTGCGAATGTGTGTATCGGGGTACCACTGCTCTGTATTACTTTTGATTTGATTACTGTTCTTTTTATCATTGAAATACTATATTGGAAAGATCATGCTTGTATGGTTTCCCTCACCTCTCACATGTCATATCTTCTCCTATAGCTTCATATAATATATGATTTTCTGATTGGTTGTATCATTTTTTATAATTTTATCCAAATGTATGCATATGCATCATTTATCCTTGTTCTATATTCTAAACTATAAATATTATCCATTCTAACAGAAACAGAGTTCTAAGTTGAGTGCATAATATATTACAGGCATGTTCATACTTAATAAGAAATGTATTGATTATATTCTAACATAAGCACGTAGAATAAATACCATTCACGTATGCAACTAAAATAACTTGCTTAAAACAGAATAGTCTTAATTTTTTTTAATAATCATAAATTGTACATAACTCCTTTTGTGGGACCTACGAACACAAACGAGACATCACATTCTACTTGATTATTTCTCTTAAAATTATTTGGTTTACTTTGACTTAGACCAGAATTGGAGTTTTAGTGGTCATCAGGTCGTCCAGCTTATTTGTCATTTCTGCGAGACCCTTTACCAATTAGGCCAAGCAATCAAGGCTCGAGTTCATGGGAACCACCTCGGAGGGTCCAGCGTGCTTCTCATGCTGGGTAGCGGATATGGATCCTGAGACTATTGTTGTTGGTAATGTCTCTGAGAAGGAGGGAGTTGATATCGATGTTGATATGGAGGAGGAGGATACTGTTGCTGAGGTGCAAACGCGTATTGGTGGTATGGTTGGTGCAGATGGTACGGTGTCTGCGGATACTACTATGATTGTCTCCTATTATTGTGGTATTGTGGAGACTGGTGATGTTGATACTAAGGTGGAGGCTGATAGGATTGTACAAAGCCACCACCCTGAGGTTGGTGGTACGACTAATTGTCTAGTGGCTGGCCTTGGGGTTATACAATAGGACAGGCAAGTTATGCATCATTTCTCCAGACACCATTGATTTCTTGGATCAGGGGTGGCGACGAGAATGCTAGATCAGAAGATGGTAGGTAGTATGGTTGGTAGACTACTATCTGTTGATGCAGCGGGGCCTGCTCTAGCGCTTGCACATAATACACATGTTGGATCATCAGCTACTATGGACTATGTTGAGGATACTATAGAGGTGATGTCTATTCTTTTTTCTAATCAGGAATCTCTAATGATGGTGTCACCGACTGGCATGAGATGATGGTGCTCATAAGCAGCTCCAACTGCTTGGTGATTTGGTCCACCTTATCCAAGTATTGCATCCTCTGTTCGATCACAACAGGCTTCTCAAGATCTTGTGATCGCTTCTCGATAATGTCAACCTTAGAGAGATGGCCCCAAATGATGCTGAGGTTGGAGCTCTCATCTCTCGCTACCTTGCGGGATGTTGCCACATGTTCTAGCTTGTGGAGGACCTGAGATTGTCTCTGATAAGCACAGGATGAAGAGAGGGCAGACCCTCCTTTGTTCATTTCTTCAAAAATCTGTCAGGCTACATCTTCATCCATGTTAAAGTGGGATCCCCTACAGGCAGCATCAACTGTCTTTATCTCGAGACCGAATTGCTCCCTTCCTTGCCCACTGGTTTAGAAAGCGAATTAGTGAAGAGAATAGGCCCCTTGTGAAACCATACGTGGCTAAGTTATTCAAGATGGGCAAGGAATCCAAGGAGAAGATATTCTATCATAAGAAGCTTAGAGAATGGAAAAAAGGCTCGGAAAGGCCGAAAAGGTAGGGAATTTCACCTCTTGCTTATCAGAAAAGGGGATTCTACCAGAGGGACATTCAGGACCATGAAGAAGTGTTGGACCAAGTTGGTCCTCGGTATGTCATGGGGGGCACTTTTCTTGTAGATCAGTGAATCATTCCCATGCTTCATAAATGGACTCGTGAGCTTCCTGAGAAAAGTTACTAATCCTGGCTCGCATCTAGTTGAGTCGATCGAGAGGTAGAACCTGTGAAAGAATACAGGCTTGAGTTCCTCTAATATCATCTCGACCTTTCCCATATGATTGACCTAGTACTGGGCCTTGTCCTATAGACTGAAGGGGAAAGCAGTCATCTTCACTACACCTAATAGAATGTCAGGGTAGTGGGTAGTTCTATAGATGCGAGAGAACTGTTGCAGGTAAATGTATGGTTCATCGTTGGTATTCCCATGGAATGGGGATAAAAGAGCAAGGAAATGAGTATTCATCTCAAAGTGAGTGTGCACATATGGGATGTGAATCCAAGCGGTCATCTGGTTGTCCCCAAGATTATATGTTTCTTTCAGCATTAGTTTGGGGTTCTCATTCCTTGCCTCTTCTTCTTCCTAATCTGAATTGTTATGGGGTGGATCCTCATTTCTTCCTCCTCCTCACCTAGGTCTATTCCTTAAGTTATTTTGCATATCTTGAAATGCAGTATGGACCAGGGATTCTTCTGTTAGTTGTTGTTGGATGGCTTGGATGGAATCCAGCAACTGAGAGTTCACCTGGTTCTGGTCGGGCACTTGACCCTTCTCTGGCTGGGGCAGCTGCTACCCTTTGCCCTTTCCTTGAGGAGCCATCTCGAGGTTTTGAATCTGAAGAGATGAATTCCAGATTAGGATCCAGGACTGGGATTGGCTTCTATCTGCAATGTAAGAGAATTCCAATCAGACAACTTGAAATTGAATGCTAGTTGTCGTTATGAGTCTGAGATTAGGGTCAATCCCATATGGTTGTGAACTGAGTAAAATATGTAGACTGAAATCGACCTCCATTCACAATGGGCATAATTGGGATAAGAATAGTCATAGTTTATTTGGAGATAAAGGAAAGTGAAAAAAATATGAGGACTCTAGATATCAGTTTGCAAGGTCCGAATCAGGTTCTCAGGAATTGCCTTGAATTATTGACAACGCCGAGTCCATGAAATCAATGAAGGTATCAGCAAAGTCCTGACTAAACCATCCATGGATCGACATCATGAAGCAAAAGAGGATCGATGCAAGAATAAGGATATGATGGTCAACAAAGAATAAAAAGGAGTGTAAAATAGTAGAAAGGCTCGAAAACGAGCAGGGGATCAAAGAGGATACAAATATAACGAAATTTGCGCAGGTACGCGGGATTTGATCTATGGACCTTAATATAGATACATACAAACACAATAAAAAATTGGGTTCACCAACTCAACACAATGTGAATCCGTAAAGAATCTGCTATTTTTATCTTTCATTTTTAGATTTGTTATTTTAGTCATATCTTTTAACAAGTCCTTAGTACGCCAGCCCTGTAGGAGTGAGAGTATTGTCGGAAAAGTACCTCCTCCTTTGTAACATGTGGTATGCACTTTTTGAGGTCCTTGTAACCCTTCATGGGTCCCTACTCAGCCAAAGAATAAGAGCGAGGAAACCGATAGGCGAAACCACTACTTCAGACCTCGCTTGCAAGAATCACCTGTGAGCATGCAAGAACCTACTCGAAAATAAACCGATGAGACAGACACACCTGTGATAGCACGGCCTATGCTCAGTACTTCAGACCAAGTCGATGTACCACACAAGGCGAAAACTCCATCGCTAATAGTGCCATGCTTGGTCATGTACAATAGAAGCACCAATACTTTGAAAATTCAAGAGATACACAAGACACAACAAACTAGGTTTTGGGTTCTAATCCTTATTGGGTCGCACCTCACTCATGGGAGGTGTTTTGGTCCCCTCCTAAGGTACCTGAAGACAATGAAGGATTTATGAACCCAAAGCAATGAACTCCATTACAAATTTTAATTAAGATTCAAGTTTATTTAGCAGTCCCCTTGTTTTAGATTTTTGGATTTTTTTTCCTTTTTTTGATATTTTACATACAAGCATCTAACAATTTCATAGGTTTTCGTTTAATTCTTAAGTTCTCAAAATCAGAGGAAGATGACGAAAAAATCATGCAAGTCGATTCGATGATGGAAATCTCATCATTGAATTTAATGAGCATGTATAGTTGAAATACTAACAGTGCTTCCCAGCTCTCTCCATGCGGTATGCAAAACAGAATTTTTAAACCTATCTACATGATGGTGTGCAATCAACATAATCACCCCAAATAGTAGATAATATTAGTCGTGAAGAACCAGATGATAATTATTCAGAAATAAATCCTAGCTTCTGGTCTTGGAGACTTCTTAGTTCCTGCCACAACGAGTCCTGCTAGTGTTGAATGAGGCATTTTTCGACGCATGGATTTATGTCCAAATAACTAACGATTATTCATTTGACTGGATCCAAATGTAAGAGACTATATGCACAACTAACGATTATTCATTTGACTGGATCCAAATGTAAGAGACTATATGCACATAACTCTTGTTAGGATTTGGACCTAATTACCAATACAAGAAAACCTAAAGTCTAGGCGCTCCATGCACATAAAACAAATAAAAAGAAAGGCGGAAAACTCAAATCGTAGGGAAATAAATAAAACAAAGAGGTAAAAACATGAGAAAACCACGACGAGGTCCCCATGTGAACAATCACCCGGGCCCTAGGCCTCATTGTGTAGAGTAGTGTCCAAGTCCATAATTATTATAATAAATAATGAATATATGAATCACTCTCTATCTCATCAAAGTAAAATAAAATTTTAAACTAAAAATCTAGGCTAATTGGTCTCCTTGCCATACTTTTTGCCTCTCTAACTGGTCGTGAGAGGAAGATCGGTCTCTACCTTATTCTGCTACATTGTCCTCCTAAGATATCGTCCTCTCATAGCAGGCCCTCACAAAAAATACAAGAAAATAGGTGCATTAGAACAATTAATCAAATAATCTAAATAAGCAATGAAATAAATACAAGTAAGAAAGAGAAAGAAATTTTTGTACAAGAAAATGAATGAATAAATGAATGGATAAATAAAAAAGAAAAATATATGAAAATTAGGATACACACGTTGCTTCCCAGCAATGGCGTCATTTGATGAGATCGTCTTTTGTACTGGTCTTGTGGTCCACACAAGGCAGGACCACAGTCGTTAAGCGTCGAGCACTCAAATCATCAAATCAACAAGTACCCTCAATGTAAAAATAAGCAATGAAAATCCAAAAATGTGAAGCACAATTTATTATACTCTATAAACGAAAATGTATAGAATGGAAGCATGTAGAGATCTAACAATAGAGAGAAAACTAGGTAGCCTATGATTATTTCCAATCAATGTGAGTTATGTACATACTTTCCTTTTAAGAATTTTTATGTGGGTTTTAGGATTTAAATATTTTTTTCAATCAAAGTAATAGTGCATAAATGTAAACAAGTAATTTAATAATATTATTATTAAGAGAGAGAGATATATATTAGTATATATATACATATAGGTAGGGAGATAAAAAAGAAAAACAATAAAATGCAAAAAGTTATATATTATATTTTTATTTTAAATTTTTACATTTTAAATTTTGAAAATTTTTATTTTATTTTTTATTTTTTAAAAATAAATAAAAATATATATTCATATAAATATATTAGCACATCCGATATCTTTACTTCCCATCCCGATCTATTTGTCCCCGGTAGCCGACACCCACCTGACTGCATATCTGGGTGTCTTTTCACCTTCTGGGTGTGTCACCGTTCTCACAGGGAGACGATGATGCGAGTACGGTATTCACTTGTCAGATACCGTCCTGTACTTCACCAGTCTCTTCACCGCTTGTATATATGTGTTTGTATATTCCGTTTTCCCGCATGTTATGTGTGCCCTAGATCTATCGCCATTTCTTTGTGTCTACACTGAGGACGTACCTTGTCCTAAGTATAGGGGGGTACACACCGCGTTGTTCTTTCGTCGTTCAGTTTCGTCACTCCTGTTGTTGCCTATACTTAGGGATAGCTCACCCTAAGTATAGGGGGAGTGATGCGTATATTCTCCACGATCTTTTCATCTATTTGTATATATCTATCTTTTCTTTTTCTTCTTCTTCATATTTCTTTATCTAATTAAAAGGTGTAGCCCCTTTGTGTCAGTTTCCTGTACTTAGGACGTACATTGTGCTAAGTATAGGGGGGTACACCCCTGATTTGTTCATCTGTTTATTCCCACCCTTGACCCTCCCTACCTTGTGTACAGTCTGCTCTACTTAGGATTACTTGATCCTAAGTATAGGGGGACGGTCAACTTCTCATCTGTTCATCTCTTATTCATATATTCTTTAGACTTGTCTATACTCAGTACGAGTTATGTCTTCTCTTTCTCTTTTCCGATCTATAAGGACATAGCTCAAGCTAAGTATAGGGGGTCGTATATACTATGTATATACTTTAGTCATAACTCGTACTTTCATATTCTCTTAATAATATGGCTAATAATTCTTTAAATTCGTTAAAAACCCTTAATAAAAAGATGTGATTATTCCTCAAATTCTTTTTGTATTTACTGATTAATAAATTTGGTGAAAATATTTTTTGCAAAATGTTTGAAAAATAGTTTGAAAATCTTTGTGAACATTTATTGAAAACTATTTTGAAAACGTTTTGTTACATGTTTTCAACCTTTGTAAAAATGTGTGGTTTGTAAAAATTTATTTTCTTTATGTGGAATAAAATGTTTGAAAAATGATTTGCAAATGGTTTGAAAAATGGTTGCAAAAATATTTTGAAAATCTATATATACTGTTTTGTAAAACCTTTGCAAAATTATTTTCAAATGTGTGTACATGTTTGTTCAAATGTTTGTAAAATTTATTTTGGACTATAGTTTTCAAAAATTGTTTGAAAAATTTGTGTCAAATAAGTTTGAGGAATAGATACATCTAATAAATAAAAAATAATAAAAAATAAAAAAAATTATTATTAAACACCATTCTTTAATAAGTGTACATATATACCTATAAATAAAAAACTAAATTGTAAATCCTAAATTCTTTGTAAATAAAGCAACACGCCCGTGCAAATAGATGTATATATGTTACTTTAAGTGCGAAAATTGTTTTATTTTGCAAAAATTCTTTCTCTGTGTAAAAATCTTTCTCTTTGTTTTCGAATTCTGTGAAAAATTCCAAAAAAAGTATATATGTTACTTTAAGTGCCATATTTGAAATAGAATTTGCATAGCATTCATATTCTTTGATTGAGCTTGATGATTGAACTAGTCCAATAAAGTCGAAGATTGGAGCTTGGTTGGACCTTACCGCACCTAACTGCACTGGAACCTTATGGGAACTAGGTTTATGGTACTTCAGGTCTATTTAGACTTAATTCTTTGAGAAAGCAGGGCTGGGTTCAAGTCACCTCAGTGGACTAACTAGAACTTTTCGAAACACACGCATGACTCTTGTCGGCCGTGACCTAACTTGGACACTTGCACCTTTCACTTGGCTCAACTCAGTTGGAGTGGTGAGGGGGTTGGATTTGCCAGTCTGAGACGCACACGAGTGGAAACATTCGTCCTCGTCTAGGGAGGAAAGTGCACCCCATCCTGGTCCAGTTTCAATGAAGTCGAATGACAGGAGAGTGTGGGTTGCAATAAAGCTTCAAAAGAGGGATAGTCTTCTGGCTCAAGAGGAAAAAGTCCTTATGTAAATGCTGTTGTACATAGTATGTTGAAAAAAAAGAGAAAAAATGAAAAAAGAAAAAGAAAGAAAAAGAAAAACTCCAAAAAAAAGTGGGCAGGCTTGTAAATAAAAATAAAAGTGCCTGCCGGAGTATGTACATATGTTGTATAAAAAATAAGCAAGCTTGAGCATCAAAGTTACACCATGTGAGCCTGCAGCTGGATGAGTTGACTACACTGGTCTTGCATCCCAGGATAGGTAGCTACACTGGCTACCGCCCATTCTTCTTTTCTCCACCCCCTCCTCTTGAGTCGAATGCCACTTGAACTTAGAAGGGAATACCCCGCTCCTTGACGGTAGAGGGTTGGATTAGGGAATCATTGGGTTGTCATTCTGGAGAAGTCAGTTCCTTTGTCATTTCAGTTGGGGAGAGCCACCATCACTTACCCCGTACAAGTCAACTTCATAGTCATAAGGGTTTGCGTATGATGTAGGCTAGTTCTGACCTGGCTATTGAGGTGTTTTGAACCGAGTTCTGTGACTCTCGAAGGCTGTTGTGTTTTAAATTTGGTTCCCAATTAGGTTCCGCACACATTTTCACACCAAGGTCTAACCTGAGCTCCAAACTTCGATTTTGTACAGATAAGTTTAATAATCATGACCAATTCAATTATTCTTTAAATTCTTTATTTTTGCTTTTTCTTTTCTTCTTATTCTTTAATTCTTTTTGTACTTATTGCATAAGTGTTTGCTAGGGACTAGCAAAGGCAAGTATGGGGGGGTGATGAATCTCCATTTCATCACCTTTATTCTATCATTTTGGCCTTAAAAACCCCAGCAAATGCATGTAAATAGCCTCAATTTGTATATAATAGCATTCATGATCCATTGTGTTTATTGTACATAGAAAAAGGTTTTTAATGCCAAAATTATAGAATAAAGGGAAGAAAAGAAAAAGGAATAAAATATTGCAAATATTTTATGACCCGAACCCCGAGACCAAGGCCAGCATGGAATCGGTCGACAAGGAATAAAGTAGGGGGAGATAAGGGGCAATTATACAATAAATATCTCATTTATTTATTCATTCATTTATGTATTTTTGACACCTATTTTGTATAGAATTATTTATTCATCAAATAAAGAAACTTTGTACATGAAAGTTGTAGATAATAATGTAAATAAAAATACAAAATTGAGTTTGTGTAAAAAAGATACACAATGTATATTTTATACCCAGAATAAAAAGCCAAAATCTCAACTTCACATACCCATATCTTGCAAATAAAAACTCCAAATCACTCAAACTCACCTTTAATTGTATATAGCTTTCCATGAACTATTTAACAAAATTGGTGTCATAATTTTTGGAGTTCATATGTAGAAGTTAGGTTTTTGGCCCTCCTTGTATATAATACTGATTAAAATATTCATTTTATTCAATGTCTATTATTTTCACAAATTTATATTTTTAGAATTTTGTAAATAATGTATATAATACATGTACATGTTGAAATTACAATAAAACCAAAAAGAATTTGTAAAATAAAATAAGTCTATAAAATTCATAGACAAAATACCTATGCTGCCTATATGTATATAAATAAAAAGAACTTTTATTCTTTTATTCTTTATTCATCTATATTTTTATGGTAATGTACATATTATATATAACTTACTAAAATACAAATCCAAAATAAAAACAAATAAAATTCATTTAATAAATAAAATGTATATAATATACAGATAAAATACCTATAAGTATACCTACATATACATATACTTATTTATTTAAAAATGTAAATAGACTCATAAAAATTAAATAAAAATACATGTATACTCACAAAAATAAGTTATAAAATTATAAAATAAGAAACTAAAATAATAAAATAAAATAAACAAACTAAAAATAAAATACACAAGAATACATGTAAATACATACATATACACATTATTTTAATAAAACCGTAATAAAATACTTTAAAAAAATAAATAAAAATCATAAATAAATACTAAATTAATTTATAAACATTTTCTATTTTATAAGAAAAATCTAATTAATTCATTTCTTAGGTTAAAATAAAGAGTCAAATTCGGGCAGACATGGACCAATCACAGCCCTGCCAATGTTGACTGCGGTCAACTGTCCCCTCAGCCTCTGCAGCCCGTCAAATCTGTCCAACCTTGCGTTTTCACCAAATTTTCCCGATCAACCTGTCGCTCCAATGACATCGGTCCCTTCACGGAAATTACTCCCAAAACAGTGTACATACACGCCCATGGCTTGTTTCCTTTGTATATAGCTTTGAATCCTTATGTTTGGCCGGTCAATAAGGGCTCCCATTATGTTCGAAAATAAATCAGCCTCCAGCCCGCCAGATCTGTCAGACCCCCGTCTTCTCCCATTTTTCCCGGCTGCCCCGTCCATCGATTGCCTTTGATTCCTTCACAAGAAATGCTCCTGGTATCTTGTACATCCACGCCCTCATGTTAAATCTAATGTATATATCACCGATTCCTTATTATTTTCCGGTCAATCAGGGCACATACACATGTTTATAAATAAGTTCCCCCTCCTCCTTGGCCGAATTTGGCCAACTTACTTCCCCCAAAACACCTTGAATCCGGTCCTAGACGAGCCCTTGTGACAGGAGGAGCTCCATAGCACCGTGAATCGGCCGGAGGAGGAAGAAATTTTGTCGCGACGGAGCTCCGGCATCCGTCCTGCTCCCTGGAGGCCCCCAGGTATAAGAGCTGCGCATTTACTTTCTTAGGTAGATTTTCATTTCAGTTTTTCATTCCTGCATTTTACTTCGCATATAGATCAGTAGCATAGCCTAGTTTAGCCAAATAGAAGTTCGCCGGAGCTCTGCTCCGGGGACTTCTCCACCGTGCCCTCGACTGTTTCCGACCGTCTTTTCACCCCCATTTCACTCCCTCTCGCGTTCTCCATATCTTGGCCACCTTTGTTCAACCAGATCTTCCCTAGATCTGCGAATCGATGCTCTCCTCCTCCACTTCGTCGGAGCATCGCCGCCCCCCCGTCGTTTTATGCTAATAGCTTCTCTTTTTGGCCGAGGAGTGATGCCCTCAAGCCGTATGACCTTTCTGGATAGGTTAGACGCCTTGAAACGCGCCCGGAGCCGCAATCAAAGCCGACGGAGGTACCTGGAGCCCACTTTCTTCTCCGAGCTCGTGGTGGCGCTCCAGCGTACCTCTGGTCGATCCAAGACCTCCAGCAGTTAGAGGAAACTTCCAGGAAGCCCATGGGACCTTCAGGAGCGGCAAAGACCGGTGGAGGTGCGAGATATCACCGGAAGAAGCTCGCCTCGGCGAGCGTTCTTCCCTGTTCGTTCAGCCATCGCCCCCGCCGTTGGATGAAGATGGAGGCCCAGATTGAAGATCAGCCGTCGGATCATGCACGCATCAGCCGTCAGATCTCGCCTGGAGATCTAATCCACACCGTGGATCCGCGAAGCGTCATCGGCTCACGTGGAGGCGCCACGTGGATAAGTCATGAAGCTCCACCGTCAGATACAGCGCCCGTTGGGGGTAATTTTCACTTATACCCCCGCCTTTTTGTTTATTTAATATTTAATTTTGTAAATAAATTATAACATTGTAAATAAATTGTAAATTTTGCTAAAGGACCCCTGTACTTCCTTAAATTGCATTTTGGTCCTCCCGCTCCTCACGTGCAGTCCCACGTGAGGTGCGTGAATTTTGCACTATAGCCCTGGCGGTTTTTGTATATTGTAAATTAGTCTCAAAAATATAAATAAATGTTTATTTCTGTTAACTTTTTGCACTGATGCCCCCAGAATGTATTTGATTTACAAAAATGCCCCTGTCAGGCTGTTTATTTTTGTGTCTTTTATCGATTTATTAAAAATACCTAGGTGGCTTCTAAAAATCCAGAAAAATTAGGTTAAATGTTTCACGCCTTGTATTTCCACGCCCATATTTTATTTTGCATTTTTCCATTTCTCCTAATTATTAAAAATGAAAAAAGAAGCCCTTTTTGCACTGTTTAAATTAGAAAATACAAAAAAATTAGAAAATGCTTTGAAAATTACAAAAAATTATATATAGTATATTTATGTATATTGAGTCCAGAAAATAAAAAACCCTAAAAATAGAAAAAGAAAATATAAAAATTTCAAGAAGCTTCAAAATCCTAAAAAATATAAAAACCCTTTAAAAAATACCAAAAATATGTTTTCCTATTTTATAATTATCTATATATTATTATTTATGTATTAAAATTAATTTGGGTTAATTTTGACATGTATTATATAATTTTAAAACCCAAATTAATTTCGGCCTATTTAATTAGTCCCATAATTAGGGACATTTTTGGAATTAAAAATACATAAAAATTAGTAAAATTCCAGAAAAATAACATAAAAATTAGAAAAACATAAAAATCCTAAAAATATTATACTTAATATATTTTGAGTGTATATATATACATATACTACATTTCTCCCTCTTCTCTTATACATATCTATATATATATTATAATTCAAAATATAAAAAGAAAACAAATAAATAATAAAAATATAATACAAAATATAAAAACTAACTAAAAATAAGAAAACCAAAAATAAAATAAAAAATATAAAATCAAAAACCCACAAAAACAATAAGGAATTGGACATGAATCAAGAATTGAATAATTGCACAATCATTTTCACCATACATTCCCTTCGCCTCCCAGTGTTCGACCTCTACCTGTACTTACACCTATACACATTTGCATATAGAGTTATAATAAAATTTAACTCCACATTTTTGATATTCATTGCATATATTTATTGTGGGTTAATTGTTGTTTTATTCCGGATTTTGTGTGGTCGACTCAGCGACTGAGTTCCCGCCTTGTGAGGAACTTAAGACCACCGATTTTCGGAGCAAACAATATTTAGGTCCTAAAATAAATAAAAGAAATAGAGGGTGTACGGTGTAAACTACTTGTAGTTGCGCTCCATCTGACGGTTGATGATCTTTACTAAAGCGCATCGAATTGTTGAGGTTGCATGTCGCTTTAGTCTTGATCCAAGGGTGGAGATTAGAACTGGAGAGGCCTCCTGATCTGACAGCATCTGGATCATCAGCAAGAACATGAAGAACATCCGAGAGGCTGAGCCTCGATCTCCAATTCCACGTAATTTCGGGCACCAATCTTCACACCAAAAGGCTCTATAGATTCCTTGGACAATTCTGCATCAGTAGGGACCTCCAGAAGATTCAGATCTCATCAGTGGAGACTTGCGAGTTGCTAGAGATTCAGGCGACTTGGGAGGTGCAAAATGCCTCAAATCGAGGCTCCTGGTGGTTCTCTGGGAGGTTGGATCTGCACAAAAGATTCGGTGGATCAAGAGGGTCCTCTTGGCCAAAAAAAGGAGGTTTGAAACCTCATGAACGGCGAGGTAGGTGCACTCCAGTGAGGATGAAATATGGAGCTTCGATCTCCTCGTAGCAAGTCTCGATTCAAGGGGGGAAATGAGGCGGAACAATGGAGACATGACCAGGGAGTGAAATGGTATGGAGAGAGAGTCGATAACTAGGTGATTATTGGCAGACCACGACCTAGAGTTGAACTCCAGGTGATCGAACCAATTCAAAATTTACCTAGCCTATTGATCTAATGATAAAACTAAATACGGAATTGAAATGACAGAAAGAAAGTCTACCTAAGAAATAAAAATTTGCAGCTCTTACATGGCCGGGATGCCAAAGAGCAGGACATCTCCAGAGCACTTCCTGGACCTCCTCTCCTCCTCCTACGATGCTTCAAGTCTCAGGGAAGCTGCCTTTGACACCAGCAAACTCACACGCACCAGGTGGAGGCACTACAGAGCTCAAAGAGGGATCAAGGAATGAAAGAATGAATGGGTCATTTATTTATATACAGAGGTTTGTTCAATATTTGATCGATATTTATTCGTGGCTCAATGCTGATTAGGCAAATCTAACAAGTAGGAAGGATGGTGATCGTGATGTGAACAAAATCTATGAAGGACTCGAGGTAAATGGAGGCATGGTACGTCTTGGAAAATTCGAGGAAGTTGGGGTCTCGAGGCTCTGACAGACATCAAAGTCAGGGAAGGATAGGCTGACTTGGGTCAACAAAAGAATGACCCTGGTTGGTCCACGTAGGCCAACTAGAAAAATGCAAGGCATAAATATCTTATTAAATGGATAATAAATATCAAATGAATTTATTAGTCTTAGGTTATAAAATAAAAAATTCTTATTATTTTTTATGTAGTATTTTAATCTAATTTTTATTTATTTTATGGGTCCATTTATTATAGGTTATTTTTTGGGGTTTCATTTATAGGTATATTTACCTATATGACGTTTATTTTATTTTTATTTTGTATTTTTATTATTTTATTCTCGTAATTTATATATTTATGACTTGTTTTTAATAACATAAATAGATTTTTGTTGTCTTTTATGATGTTATTTGTACACTTAAATAAGTAGATGTATATTTTATATAAGTATAAGTATAGGTATTTTATCTATGTATTTATATAGACTCTATTATTTTTTGTGTTTTCTTCAACATTTTGTTCTATTCTAACTATGTACATATATTTTAAATAATATTTACAAAATTATAAAAATATAAAATTATAAAAATTATAAAGAATAGATAAAATGAATATTTTATTCAAGTATATTGGATAATAAGGTCCAAACCCTAGCTTTTGCATCTTAAATATAAATTAAGTAAAACCACTTTCATTAAATAACTTATTCAAAGTTATATATTAGGCATTTTTACCCGGCAGACCTTATAATATTTGTCAATTACCTCCACGACCTTTGAAACAACCTAATTCCTCCCTCGACCCCGTAAACTTGCTCCGTCTTACCCCTCGAACCCTGCCGTTAAATCGACCCATCTTAAGTTAACCTGCTTGGGTTAAAAATGAGTTAATCAAACCACCACGTGAAATCCAACGATTGACTTTTATTCCTCTTTTCATCTCCCTCCCCTCCCCAGCAACTCATCTCTTGTTCTCCCATCATGCCTTCTTCTTCCCTCTTCAATGGCTTTGGCAGCTCCAACTAGGTCCTCTCCGGCATCGCCAAGATCACCGATGTCTTGCAGCTTACAGATACCACCAAGGAAGCTCTACGTCATGCCTTCTTTCGCTTACCTTTCAACATCACTTCCTTCTTCTCCACCTCCTTCATCATCGGAATAATACCCAAGTACGAGGACACCAGTGGCCACGGCATCACCTTCGCTCTCGCACCTTCCGACACACTTCCAGGTGATAGAGTATAAAATCAGATGCAATATTTTTCAAATAAAAATAGAAGAAATAACGATGCTTCTGCTGTTCTTGTTGTCCCTCATCCAAGAAGCCAGCCGAGCCACCATCTTGGGCTCTTCAGCAATTCTGGGCAAAGCCACCAGCCGCATCGTCGCCGTCGAGTTCGACACGGTCCAAACCATCGAGTTCCGCGACATTGACGGCAACCACGTTGGGATCGACATCAACGATCTCCGATAGAACGTATCGGAGACCGCTTCCTATATCGACCAGAATTCTAAGAAACAAAACATGACCCTTGCCAGCTCTCAAGCTATCCAAGTTCTTGTAGAGTACGATGGCTGGAAGAAGCAGATGGAGGTGACCATATGGCCAGTAGACGTGCCTCAACCGCGAACCACCCTCCTCTCCACCTCCGTGAACCTTAGGTCTGTGTTGGCCGAGGAGACATTCATCGGTTTCACAGCAACGAACGGAGCCGGCACCGGGAGCCACTTCATACTCGGCTGGAGCTTCTCCTTGGATGGCCGGGCACCACCTCTCGACCTTCGACATCTCCCTCATCTGTCGGTCCCTCGCAAGAAGGCATCTGTGCTCCTAGTCATCTCGCTCCTGTTGTGTGCAGTTCTCGTCGTGCTCTTCCTCATCGCCGGCAGATTGTGGTGTGGAGATGGCAGAGGAAGTTCGCGGAAGTGGTGGAGGAATGGGAGGAGCAGTATGGCCCCCACAGGTTCTCCTATCGTCACCTCTACCGAGCAACGGTTGGCTTCCAAGATGACCACACCGTCGGGCCAGGCGGCTTCGGCAAGGTGTACAAAGGCGTGCTACCCACGACAAAAGTGGAGGTGGCGGTCAAGCGGGTGTCGCATGGATCCCAGCAGGGAGACAAAGAATTCATGGCAGAGATCGTGAGCATGGGTCGGTTGATGGGGACGGGGCGGCAGACCTGGAGGAGGCGGCAGAGGTCGGAGAGGAGGAGAGCAAGGGCGACGATGTCGAGGAAGTGGGTAGTTGTTGGGAGTGGCACTCAATGTAAATTTAATAAACAAAATGGGTATAATGTAAAGGTACATAACAGAATCTGGTTAGTTTTAATAGGTAAATGGGTGGGGGTTATGTTGGACATGTGAGCCCATGGCGAGCCATTATGGAATAAATGTTATTGCACATATCATTCCTTGATCTGAAATGAAGAATAAATAATTTGCATAATAGGTCCCTCTGTACAATTAGGGTTATGTACCATGGTTGTCTTAATAATCATACAGCTGTTGATTCTATTATTGAATCATAGAGGTTGATGCTTGGATGAATATCTAAAGAGTTAGATTGAGGACTCATCAAGCACCGTCAAATGATTGTTAAGATGTGATCTCCAGCCTGAGTAGGAGATGGCAATCCTTTTCTCGCATAGGCTGATATCTGACCGACCTCTTGATGCAGGTCCTCTGCATAGGAATAGAGATTCGGAGGTGTCAGATTAGTTAGGTCAAAGAGTTGACTTAATGAGATCGAGATAACCTAAGTCCTATGTTGAATGCTGTCACAGCATAGGCACACATCCTCTGACCGGAGACAGATGTATTGCTATATGTCTGAGTACATACATTTGGCAGACCAATAGGTTGATGACCTAACCAAGGTCTATACACCGGCGCGCTGGTGTGCATATAAGGGCATATGAGTAATACGATCTCTCAAAGGGATCATACAGGTTCATTACTGAACCGGAAGACATGAGCTCACTCATGAGATATTGGGAAGAATCAAATTCCGTGCACGGTCGTCTCGCTTTGGAAGCTTGACTAAATTTGTAGGTTTGGTATATACTTTTGGAAAGTATATGATCAAGACCTAGGTATGATATATGCTTTTGGAAAGTATATGATCGATACCAAATCCCAATGATCAAATGAGAAACTTAGTGATCAAACCCTGAAGAAGACAGTGTAAAATTGATCTTGATCTTCGGGTTGACCATGGTCTTCCAGTATGCAGGATGTACAGGTATTGGGAATACCTGAGGGTGATGTGATCATAAACGATTGTATATCCATGACGCTTCCATTCCGAGGGAGTGATGAAACAGGTCTGGATTTTAGTGACTCCTTTCAGTAGAGAAGCAATCTGGTCTTAGTCCAAGTGTTGGACATTGGTCTGAATGAGATTCAGATGCAATGAGAAGATTAGATTGCGGTCTTGATTTAATCAAGCATCTGTGGGAGGTTCGTAAGATCTGGATTTGAGATAAGATCTCAACATCCAAGTCACTATACGTGGTATAATACAATCGCCCTGTCCTTATCTCCAAGTATCTGCGGAGAAAGCACATTATTCTTGAAAGGGTTCAAGAATAATTCATTTGATGAAATGCATATCCAAGCAAGAAGGACTTGATGATTAAATGAGATTTAATTATCAAGCACTAATATGAATATGATTCATATTGTGAGATTAATTATCCAAGATAATTAAATGGGATTTAATTATCAAGGATTAGAGAATGTGGGTATTATTATCCATAATATTTGTGTATTGTAAATATGATTTATAATAAACATACATGTAAGAGAGAGAATTTATGTAAATAACATTTATTAATTAATAATGTGGATTGGATTCACATTGATTAATTAATTGGAAATGTAATTTACAAATTAGTTTGGGTTGTGAATTTGATTCACATAATTTTCAATGGCATAATTGAAATATTCACAAATTGATTTGGAATTAATTTGGTGGATATTTTTGTGATAATTGAGAGATAATGTAATATAATAAAAAGGAGAAATAAAGCCACCATTTTAGGAGGCAATATTATCTCCATTTTATTATGATGATTAATCTCTCAACTAACTTATTTATGTTAAATTAAAAATGTGTTGATAATGTTGCAACATATATTTAATTTAATCATAAATAAATGTTGTTCGTTTTAACCAACAATAATTATAGCCATTGATTTTACATGGACCAAGCCTAGCCGTTGGATCCATGTGTCCCATGGATTGAGATCCATTGGATCCTAAACTAATATAAAAGGAGGGCTAGGGTAGCCTTCCATGGTACATCATTAAGAGTTGTGCAAGGTTACAACTCTTTCTCTCTCTCTCTCTCATATTCTCGCCCTCTCTATTTCTCTCCTCCAAAAGATGGCCGTCCATCTTGTGTTGATAAAGGAGAGACTCTCGGCTTCTTCTTCGATGACTCGTGGATCTCCATCTTCTTTGGAGTTGCTTACTCTAAAGGAAGACGACAGATTTCGTTTGACGAAATCGGGGGAGCCATCGCTTGGATCTTCATCGAGGATTGCGGGAAGGAACGTGACTCATCATCGCGCCCGCAAGTGCGTTCTTCGTGGGTCGGACTTACGACAGGAGGATCTCTACTTTGGGATCTCAAGATCACAACCACGCTTCAAGAGGTATTCCTTATACTTTGTGGTTTGATGAAACGATCCGAGAAGTGTTCTCGTGATCATGTGGTTTCATCTTTAGATTTAAAAATTTTAATTTCCGCTGCATCTAGCATCTAGTACGACTAGATGCTCCAATTGCATACGATGCAATCGACACGCTTCCGTGATGCGCTTAAGGATTCTCAATATCCTTCAAGTGGTATCAGAGCCAGGTTGATTAAGGTTTTGGATATGACCCATAGACCTTAGACGATTTGGTTCTTGAAAGGGTTGCGAAATTTTTGCTGCATTTCAATTTTCGCACCTCTGTATAATTGATTTTTTCGGTACTGTTTAAATTTATTAAACACAAAATTTTCAATTGGTTTTTGTTACCCATTAAACAAGGAAACCATAGGACTTGAGTTTACTAAATTTGGACTTCATTTACTCAAGATATGGTCTTTTGAATATGCCTATATTCACTGTTGCGAGAACTGCGGATTTAAACGTGATTAATGAGATAATTACGGTTTTAATCCGCCTCGAAATGCGTGAATTATCACGGGTTTATTAACAAATCAAATAGGCAATCTTTGGAAACTGAGTTTGCATTTTTTGGATTTAAATTGATTAAGATAAGTTAATTTTAGTGATTGGGGGTCACTGCTGGAAATTGACATCTTGGATCATGAACCTTGTGATAAGTCATTCAATTATCATGATGAAAATTAATTGTTAATTTTCTGGAATAATTAGTGATAAATATTTGTGAAATATTTAAAGAGATAATTATTTCATTGAATGACATTTGCCTAAACCACAATGATGAGATAATAGATCTTGATCATTGGTTCATCAACAAACATTGATTTCATGAAAGACCATAGTTTATCCTACAATAGTTGTAGGACAACATTTACATGAAAAACCCTCTTGCTTGAATAGGATTGGGGATTTGTCTAGCAAATCTCCTTATAATATAATCAAAAATGTTTTGATGTATATTATATGGTATAATTTCGGTTGAAAAACCGATGAGCATCTCAAAGTACATGATGATTTATCTGGTATTATCCTTTCCCGAGGCGGATATGGTGCCTAGTCGGAGAGCATTGGGGTCGCGGGTTGCAACGTATGTGGTCCGTCCCACTCTCGTCGGTACTGGCCATGACAGCGGGTAGGGATTGTATAATGCCGGAGAAAGTCAATGTGTATTTTTCTAATTATTAAAATTCGAATAATGCGTACTTTGAGAATATACCTACTATTCAAGTAAAAGACATGTTTGTTGATTGATCATTGGATTAATGATTAATTTAATGTGATTAAATTAATTATATCCAATAAACACTCTATTATGAGTAGATGTGTATTTCCCTTGGAAGAATTAATTATGTGAATATGATTCACGATAATTAATTACAATTTGAATATGAGGTGGAGGATCACATAAGTGACATCCATGGTCTCCCGTCAAGGCAAAGGATTCCGTCGCCAGTTGTTGTGTATAGGAGACGCCTGTCCGAAGTGACAGATCCTATATATGATTTAATTGGATCGGGTTCTTTGCTTCTCGAAAGAGTAAGGCCGTATACGTAGTGACCCCAATATCGGGTCCTCATATTATTGGGACGATATTGGATTGCGTATAGCGAGTATTAAGCATGTTGACGGTTGGTCCAATTAATGACGGGTCAACATCATCTTAGGGGTGGTGGGCCCGGGTATTAAAGACCGAATTGGGAGATGCAAGTTGGACTTGCAAGGCGGAATGTGTTCCCGCTTCTTTTTGTTGGGATGCAACAAAGATAGGAAAGGATATCCCAGATCTTGCTAGAGATATAATGGTAAGAATATCTCTTACATTGAAAGCGATTAAGGGAATGAACTTTCAGCGTTGACAAGGCAAGACAACTTTGATATAAAAATTCCTAAATCAAAGTAAAATGTATATATAATATATATACCAATATGCAAATTTCTTATTTCAGATAATCCTTCATTAAACCCACTCAATATTATACTCAATAATAACCAATAAAATATCTTGGATTGGACTCATGATCCAGATATTGTACTTGCAATTGAACACATAATGTATGTGGTTGCAATGTGCAAGTTTCCTCAACATAATGAGGAATGACAATTAAATAAGACAATAAGACATCACCTTAGGGTTTGTATGTCTCTACAGTCTTGATCTTTCATCGAGTGTACTTTGGAAGTGACATGTCGATGGTGATAGTAATTGTCGAATAATCCTTATAAAATAAAAGAAGATATTTTGGCATACATATGTGCTCTAGACATTTAATCATGATTGACATGGTTCTCTCCATTATGCAGAATGGTGGCTCGAAAGAGATGATGTATTCAAAATGTTTGAATACCTACCTGAACCTAAGTCTTCAAGAGTTAAGATGAATGTGGATATGATGAGTGTCATCATTCTACTATCTATACTCAAGTCATTCATGAAGCTTCATGATATTCATATTGTATAAATTTAATGAAGCATGTATAAATGTTGAAATGCTCTTACATTGAATTCTTTTGAATTTACAATAACAGATCCTTAGTCTTAAGCAATGGTTGTTTATAGATTAAGAGAGCGCAGTGGAAGCATGGGTCAGACCCGAGTAAGAAGGAAAGTCAAAGAGTTGACCTACTTCTGTGACTTCCATATGACATCCAAAGAGTTGGATGAATGCCAATACTGCAATAAGTTGATGTGTTGATAGTATGACTATCAAGTCTATCTAAAATCCTTAGTGAAGGACCCAGATAGAGCATCAGAATAATCTACATATAATCATTAGCTTTGACTTTCTTATTTCATAAGATAAAGTCTGACAATTGTATCCCAATCTTCTAATGACATTTGCAATTGGTTGCATATACATATTAGAAGATTAGAAATTTGATCTTAAGGTTTAATAGTCATCTACATGGATATTGGTGCAATTGTTGCGACAATCTCTATTGGATAGATGGACTTCATATTTTCAGTGGGAGAGCCCTTTGTCTTAGAGAATGTCTCTATGACCTAGATATTAGAATACACTCATTGTTTGTTTCTAAATGTCGGAAATAAACATGAATTCTGGAATAAACCTATCATAAATAGTTATGATGGATATATTTCAGATAGTAATCTAACATCTAGTGGACTCCACAGAATTAGAAAATTAATGAATGGTTCATTAGATTTCTAATAGTGAAAATTAAACCTTGATAGATCAATAGGAGGATGAAGATCATTTCACAATGATATGGCATCAAGTCTTGGACATATGTCTATTAATATATCAATAGACTAGTAAGAGATGAAACTTTAGAATGTCTAAAATTTCAAATCTTACATACTGTGAATATTGTATTCAAAGTAAAATGTCCAATACACCCTTCTCAGAGAATGGTGTTAGATATCGAGGTATTCAAGATCTCATACATATTGATATATGTAGATCATCTATATCATAGTAAACATTATGGATATGTGATATCTATTGATGATTATGTATGATATGAGATTTCTTCTCTTCACCTGAGAAACCTTTGAAATGTTCAAAGATTTCACAATTTTGGTTTAGAACCAAAGTTTGAAGGAAGATTAAATGAATTTGATCTAACCTAGGTAGCTTGTGCCTATTAGATAAAATTCAAAGAATACCTTATGGAGATATGAATATCATTTCTATCTTACTCCTCCTGATAAACCTGAACTCAATAGAGTTGTAGGGAGATACAATTGGATCATGTGTGACACGATTTGATTAATGATGAATTTTAGCATAATTACCTCTTAGTTTCCAGGTATATATGTGTAGTAGAGACTACAATATATATCCTGTAACGGAACGGATCGTGACAATCGGCGGAAGCAGGCGATAGTTGATCGCACGACCGACCTGTTACCAGAATATCAACAAATGGCACAAAATGAGCAGAGATAAATAATATCCATTCCATAAATATCCATTCAAACTAGAGTTCCATTATTACAACTCTAAACTGAAAAAAATTAACTAATCTAGAATTAAAAAAAGATAACAACTCGATAGTTCCTGTGGGCATATAGATATCCACTAGATCTTCACAGATAAATCGTACCACGCCAGCAATCTCAATGAGTCCGTAACACGATCCAAAAAATACAATCAAGCTTGCTCTTCACCTGAAATTAACAAACATAATTTGTATGAGCCTAATGCGCAGTATGCATCGGGGTCCATGCATGGGTATTCTAACGGTCCTTATCCGTTAAAAAAATTATATACTTGGATTTTCATGTATACACATCATTTCGTGCCTAGATAGTTCCAATGCATGCTTAAGTTCGATCCCTATCATGTTTATTTTGGCTTCTTTCATAAACATGATTATACATGTAAAAGTACGTAAATTTCATAAATAGGCATGACAAATATTTATCTCTACTTGTGGGCATAATTCATAAAAATGCTAAGCAATTTACATACTTATAAAACATATAAATCACTTTACATATTAGCCCCCATGACTTTGTTGGTTTAACTTTCTTAAACCAATTTTTGTATAACATGTGATGGTTCATTCTCTTATTAAACCATTCCTTGCATTTTTCATGATGGTTTTTCCTTATAAACCATTTTCTTGCACAACATTCATTTACGTATCTTTTATACGTTTTTAACCGCTGGCACTTGCGGTCCCTGGCATGACATGACAGTGTAGCTACAACTGTAGAGGACTTAGCTTTTGCCTCTGTGGTTCCTTGCAACCATACGCCCCTTGTGGCGTTGCCCCTTGCGGCATTAACACGACCCCTTGCGGTCGTCCATGTGACTCCTTAAGAGTTTGTGCCTTATTCTTGTTTAGCATTATTTGGGGTTTCTTCCTTGTCATGATACTCTCCGTGTTATAAAACATATACACTATAGCTATAACTAATAAAATTATTACTATACCATTAAGTAATCCATGCAATTTGTCCTGAACAGATTCAAAATCCCTATTAACGCTAATTGACTGGAAACAGTTTTGCTAGCATTTTATTAATGACTAGAGCAATGGTTAAATACAAAGATTTTGTTCCCAATCATGAAACTAACTTTAATATTCATCACCGATTTTTAACCCCTAATTTATTATTACACGCACAGTGTTGCATATTACAAGAAAACTATAAAACACAAAAATCATGATGAGGTGCACTTATGATTACACAAAATAATAATGACAGGTTATGAAAAGATCCAATATTTACGGATGACATACACCTACTAAATATGGGCCTCAATTTGTTGAAAAGGCTGATCAAGTAATATCATAAATATATTATCATAACACCTCTATTTTACCTTTATATGGGGAACCTTTCCTTGTTCGATGATGAAATTTAATCACTAAAATAGATAATAATATTACAATAATATTTAAATAAATTCTATACTTAAACACATATTTAAGAATGCACCAACAACTAGCATAACTCGGCTTGCCAGAATTATAATGTCACGTGATTTAGAAGTCTTGTATTATCTATTGGAAACTAATAATGAGCGGATACGAAACCCATTAGAAATCATTAAATTTATGTTTGACTTCATTTAGTTTATCAAATTATCGATAAATAAATACATGGAGACTATATTTGAATCAACGATGGCATGAGTTTTCTTATCAGAACATATAAAAACATTATATATTGTACATCACAAGTGGTTTAATTTTATTTAGATCATAACGTAGACACGTAATTTGGTATTTATATGCATTCTTAGTTATAACCAAGCTATATAAATGTCCAACCATTGTCAGATTGTAGATGAGGTGACGAAACTAATCCGTCAATGCCTTACATACACTAAATAAGGTAGATTCCATGTTGCATTTTTTTAAAGATTCTATAGAAACTACCCTGACAAGTCATATTCTTGATACTGTATTATCCGAAGGGTTTGACACGCTCACTTATCAATTTTTTTTCTCGAATCAAGTCATTAAACGTACGTATAATCCTACAAGTCCAACATTTATTTAGAGATCATATCTCAGAGACAACTTTTTTTTGCTATATGGAATCCTATGTCGACACATACATTTATAAGTCGTATACCTAAATCGATACATACGTTTAGAAATCGAAATCCTAAAGCCGATACATACCTCGATCCAAAGCTTATCTCTACCGGATGCGGTCGTTGCGCTTCCTTTCGATCACGGATCCGCGTTCTCCTCCTCGGATTCGACGCCGCCTTCTCCTACGATGAAGAGGGATGCCGGTGAGATATCCCTTTTCTCTCTCCAACACACTCTCTCTCTCAAAAAAAGTGACGTGAGGCATGGGAAACCGTTGTGGTTTTATTGTTGAGAAAGAGAGGATTTAATGGATTAATTAAATCCATTTTATCCAAGATAATGGATTTGAAATTTTTTTTGAAAAGGTCCAAGCCGTTACAATCTAGCACCCTTAAAAAAATTTCGTCCTCGAAATTTCTTAGTAGAGGGACATACCGAAAAGTTGCGGGTACTTCTCCTGCATTTCACTTTCCAGCTCCCAAGTAGCCTCCTCCTTTTGGTGGTGTTGCCAAAGGACCTTGACCATAGGAACTATGCGCCGACGGAGTTGATGATCTCTACGATCGACGATTCGTATAGATTTCTCTTCAAAGGTCATGTTTGGTTGAATATCAATGACCTCATGCTCGATCACATGTGAAGGATCAGGAATGTACTTCCTCAGCATAGACACATGGAATACATCATGAAGTTTCGAGTATTGAGGTGGTAATGCAATACGATATGCCACCTCTCCAATCCTCTGCAGAATCTCAAAAGGTCCTATGTATCTGGGAGTGAGCTTCCCCCTTTTGCCAAATCGTAAGACGCCCTTGGTTGGAGAGATCTTTAAGAACACATGTTCCCCAACCGCGAAACTCAACTCTCTTCTATGACGATCGGCATAAGATTTTTGCCTACTTTGTGCTGCCAGTAATCTTTTTCTTATTAGATCAACACCCTGCTTACTTGTCTGAACAAGTTCCGGTCCTAAGATGTGCTTCTCGCCAACATCACTCCAACATGAGGGTGATCTGCAAGGTCTCCCATACAATGCTTCATAGGGTGCCATCTTGATGCTCGAATGGTAGCTATTATTGTAAGCGAACTCCACTAATGGAAGGTGTCTATCCCAGCTGCCCACAAAATCTAGAGCACATGCTCTCAACATATCCTCTAGAGTCTGGATGGTCCTTTCGGACTGACCATCAGTCTGCGGATGAAATGAAGCGCTGAACTTCAATTGACTGCCCATAGCATCCTGAAAACTCTTCCATAAACGAGATGTAAATCGTGTATCCCGATCAGATATAATTGATGCAGGAACACCATGAAGGCTGACGATTTCATTCACATATAATTCAGCTAGACTATCTGTCGACTGATCCAAGCGGATAGGTAGGAAGTGTGCCGATTTGGTTAATCGGTCAACAATCACCCATATGGTGTCATAACGATGTTTTGTGGTCTTCGGTAGACCGGTGACAAAGTCCAGCGTTATGTGCTCCCACTTCCATTCAGGTATCTCCAAAGGTTGAACAGGTCCTGCTGGACGCTGATGTTCAATCTTAATCTATTGACATACCAAGCATCTAGCAACAAATTCCGCGATGTTATTTTTCATCTTTGGCCACCAAAAGTTTCGTTGCAGATCCTTGGACATTTTTGTTGTACCTGGGTGAATGGTGTACATCGATCGGTGTGCTTCGTCCAGAATCTCCTGCCTCAACTCAATATCACTTGGAATCCATAATCTGCTGTGGTACCTTATAGCTCCATCCATTCCGATGGTGAAATCAGAACCTTCCTTTTTTGATGCTTCTATAAATTTAGGAAGATCAGCATCTACTTTTTGTGCAGTCAAGATCTTCCCAATTATCTCTGGTTGAATGTGGAGCGCCGCAAATGATATCTTTCTTGATCCACTCAAGAAAGGCTTCCAATCTTCAAAATCCTTCATCATCTTCCATTGAAGTTTTAAACTAGCCAATTTACCTTCCCATTTTCTACTCAGTGCATCCGCTACGACATTTGCTTTTCCTGGATGATAATTGATGGCGAAGTCATAATCTTTTAGGAACTCTAGCCAGCGTCGTTACTGCAAATTAAGTTCCTTCTGAGAGAAAATGTATTTGAGGCTCTTATGATCACTGAGCACCTCAAATTGTTCACCGTAATGGTAATGCCGCCAAATTTTAAGAGCAAAGACTACCGCTGCTAACTCTAAATCATGAGTTGGGTAGTTCCTCTCTTGCGGTTTTAGCTGCCGTGAGGCATAAGCAATGACTTTCTCATTTTGCATAAGAACACACCCGAGTCCAGTACCTGATGCATCTGTATACACCACAAAACCTCCACTACCTGACGGTAAAGCCAAGATTGGAGCTGTGGTCAATCTCTGCTTCAATTCTTGAAAGCTCTGCTCGCACTTTTCAGACCACACAAACTTCACATCCTTTTGAGTGAGCTTCATTAATGGTAGTGAGATCCTTGAGAAATTCTGAATAAATCGCCGATAATATCCAGCTAGGCCAAGAAAGCTACGGATCTCGGAAACATTCTTGGGTTGTCTCCAATTCATCACAGCTTCTACTTTGGTTGGATCTACCTCAATGTCGTCTTTAGATACCACATGACCAAGGAATGCTACTCTATTCAGCCAAAAAGCACATTTGGAGAATTTTGCATAAAGCTGGTGTTGCCTCAGAGTTTCGAATACAATCTGTAAATGTACTCGATGCTGCTCCGGATCGGATGAATATATCAGTATATCATCCACAAATACAATGACAAATTTATCAAGGTATTCTCGGAATACCCTATTCATTAGCTCCATAAAAGCTGCAGGAGCATTAGTAAGACCAAATGGCATGACCAAAAATTCATAATGACCATACCTTGTCCTGAATGCTGTCTTTGATATATCCTCCTCTTTTATTCGGAGTTGATGATAACCCGTACGCAGATCAATTTTTGAGAAAACTGTTGCTCCCTGCAACTGATCGAATAAGTCATCAATGCGAGGTAATGGGTATCTATTCTTCACGGTCACTTTGTTTAGACCTCGATAATCAATGCAGAGTCTAAGAGATCCATCTTTATTCTTCACAAAAAGAACGGGTGCTCCCCACGGAGAAACACTGGGACGTAAAAATCCCTTATCTAACTGTTCTTGCAACTGATTCTTTAGCTCCTCAAGTTCTGCATGTGTCATTCTGTACGGAGCTTTGGAAATTGGTGCCGTTCCTGGGATCACATCAATTGAGAAATCAACCTCTCTATGAGGAGGTAGTCCAGGAAGATCGTCTAGGAAGACATCGGCAAACTCTCTGACCACATCTAAATCTTCAAGACGTGCATGTGATGACTAAGTGTTAATTATACTAGCGAGGAATGCGATGCAACCCTCGGCTAGTAATCGGCTTGCTTGCAAGGATGAGATAATCAATCTTCCACCCTTACAGGTACCCCGAATAACTATCTCCTCAGTATTTGGTCTACTCAGAACCACCTTCTTTTCACGACAATAGACCGCTGCATAATGCTCCCATAACCAATCCATTCCCAAGATGACATCATAGGTTGTGATGGGTAATAATATCAAATTGGCAGTGAGGGTGTCTTCTTTTATCAAAATAGGTACGTCCTTTAAGTACATACCCGAGGCAATGATATCACCCATTGGTGAAGAAACTGTAAGTGCATAAGGAAGCTCAACGGCTTCTAAACTTAACTTTCTCGCAAAAGCATTTGAGATAAAGGAATGCGTGGCACCAGAATCAAAAAGAACACGACATAAATGGTTTTCAATTAGTAGAGTACCTTCCACCGTCGTGTTGGCACCTTCTGCATCCTCAGGAGTGATAGAAAAGACTCTTCCTGCTACTTTCTTTTTCTGCTCGAATGGCTTCTTCTGATCCTTGATATCTTTATTGCAATCTTTCATTAAGTGACCCTTTTCACCGCACTTATAGCAAGTAATGTTTAGCTTGTAGCATTCTCCTGGATGCCTCCTACCACAATGCGGGCACACCTCAAATGTGTACTTCCTGTTTGCTGGTGCATCATCAGTCTTTGTCTTCTTGGTATTTGTTGCAGTGTGACGCCTCTTGTCATTGAAGTTCGGCTTGTGAGGGCGCTTCCGAGGATTCGCTTGCTGTATCCTTCGGTATGCTGCATCGATCTCCACTGCCGCTGCAACCGCCTCAGATAAGGTCGTGGGACCTCTAGTCAGCACTTTCATGCTTAGTCCCGCATTCAGGCCTTCAATAAACTTTCTAGCTCGTTGCTTTTCATTGGCACAGATACCCTTGCCATACTTCTCCAATTCTTGAAATTTTGCTGCATATTCTTCGACTGTCATATTTCCCTGCCGGAGATCTATAAACTCTTGACGCTTAGCATCCTTAGCATGCTCAGGGATGTAACGCTCAGTGAAGCGCTCAACAAAGTCATCCCACTTAATGACTGGAGTCTCGGAAAAGTGGATTCCCTTGCATGAAGTCCACCACTCCTTTACATTGTCTCGTAGACGAAATGTCCCAAAGATCACTTTTTTTTCCTCAGGACAATCCGTTGCCTCAAAAGTCAGCTCCATCTCTCTTAGCCAATGTTCGGCTTTTTCCGGCTCATGCTCACCCTTGAAAGTGGGCGGAACATGCTGAATGAAGGTCTTTAGAGTCAGTCCACCAGAGTTGGACATCTGACTCTTCTGTTGCTGGGTCATTAGTGTCATTAACTCCAGCATCTGCCTCTGCATACCCATAACGGCCTCTTGGCTCGTCGATGAGTCACGGTCTGCAATGGCTTCAATAGCACGTCGAGGAGCCATCTGATTCAAAATTGACAAAGGTCAATGAGTTGTGATACTAAATCTCTCTATATATAAATCTTAGATCGCTAAGAAGTGTGGATATCCTATACCCAGAGGAACTCTAGCTCTGATACCATTTGTAATGGAACGGATCGTGACAATCAGCGGAAGCAGGCGATAGTTGATCACATGACCGACCCGTTACCAGAATATCAACAAATGGCACAAAATGAGCAGAGATAAATAATATCCATTCCATAAATATCCATTCAAACTAGAGTTCCATTATTACAACTCTAAACTGAAAAAAAATTAACTAATCTAGAATTAAAAAAAGATAACAACTCAATAGTTCCTGTGGGCATATAGATATCCACTAGATCTTCACAGATAAATCGTACCACGCCAGCAATCCCAATGAGTCCGTAACACGATCCAGAAAATACAATCAAGCTTGCTCTTCACCTGAAATTAACAAACATAATTTGTATGAGCCTAATGCCCAGTATGCATCAGGGTCCATGCATGGGTATTCTAACGGTCCTTATCCGTTAAAAAAATTATATACTTGGATTTTCATGTATACACATCATTTCGTGCCTAGATAGTTCCCATGCATGCTTAAGTTCGATCCCTATCATGTTTATTTTGGCTTCTTTCATAAACATGATTATACATGTAAAGTACGTAAATTTCATAAATAGGCATGACAAACATTTATCTCTACTTGTGGGCATAATTCATAAAAATGCTAAGCAATTTACATACTTATAAAACATATAAACCACTTTACATATTAGCCCCCATGACTTTGCTGGTTTAACTTTCTTAAACCAATTTTTGTATAACATGTGATGGTTCATTCTCTTATTAAACCATTCCTTGCATTTTTCATGATGGTTTTTCCTTATAAACCATTTTCTTGCACAACATTTATTTACGTATCTTTTATATGTTTTTAACCGCTGGCACTTGCGGTCCCTGGCATGACATGACAGTGTAGCTACAACTGTAGAGGACTTAGCTTTTGCCTCTGTGGTTCCTTGCAACCATACGCCCCTTGCGGCGTTGCCCCTTGCGGCATTAACACGACCCCTTGCGGTCGTCCATGTGACTCCTTATGAGTCTGTGCCTTATTCTTGTTTAACATTATTTGTGGTTTCTTCCTTGTCATGATACTCTTCGTGTTATAAAACATATACACTATAGCTATAACTAATAAAATTATTACTATACTATTAAATAATCCATGCAATTTGTCCTGAACAGATTCAAAATCCCTATTAACGCTAATTGATTGGAAACACTTTTGCTAGCATTTTATTAATGACTAAAACAATGGTTAAATACAAAGATTTTGTTCCCAATCATGAAACTAACTTTAATATTCATCACTGATTTTTAACCCCTAATTTATTATTACACGCACAGTGTTGCATATTACAAGAAAACTATAAAACACAAAAATCATGATGAGGTGCACTTATGATTACACAAAATAATAATGACAGGTTATGAAAAGATCCAATATTTACGGATGACATACACCTACTAAATATGGGCGTCAATTTGTTGAAAAGGCTGATCAAGTAATATCATAAATATATTATCATAACACCTCTATTTTACCTTTATATGGGGAACCTTTCCTTGTTCGAGGATGAAATTTAATCACTAAAATAGATAATAATATTACAATAATATTTAAATTAATTCTATACTTAAACACATATTTAAGAATGCACCAACGACTAGCATAACTCGGTTTGCCAGAATTATAATGTCACGTGATTTAGAAGTCTTGTATTATCTATTGGAAACTAATAATGAGCGGATACGAAACCCATTAGAAATCATTAAATTTATGTTTGACTTCATTTAGTTTATCAAATTATCGATAAATAAATACATGGAGACTATATTTGAATCAATGATGGCATGAGTTTTCTTATCAGAACATATAAAAACATTATATATTGTACATCACAAGTGGTTTAATTTTTTTTAGATCATAACGTAGACACGTAATTTGGTATTTATATGCATTCTTAATTATAACCAAGCTATATAAATGTCCAACCATTGTCAGATTGTAGATGGGGTGACGAAACTAATCCGTCAATGCCTTACATACACAAAATAAGGTAGATTCCATGTATGCATTTTTTTTAAAGATTCTATAGAAACTACCCTGACAAGTCATATTCTTGATACCGTATTATCCGAAGGGTTTGACACGCTCACTTATCAATTTTTTTTCTCGAATCAAGTCATTAAACGTACGTATAATCCTACAAGTCCAACATTTATTTAGAGATCATATATCAGAGACAACTTTTTTTGCTATATGGAATCCTATGTCGACACATACATTTATAAGTCGTATCCCTAAATCGATACATACGTTTAGAAATCGAAATCCTAAAGCCGATACATACCTCGATCCAAAGCTTATCTCTACCGGATGCGGCCGTTGCGCTTCCTTTCGATCACGGATTCACGTTCTCCTCCTCGGATTCGACGCCGCCTTCTCCTACGATGAAGAGGGATACCGGTGAGATATCCCTTTTCTCTCTCCAACTCTCTCTCTCTTTCTCTCTCTCAAAAAAAGTGACGTGAGGCATGGGAAACCCTTGTGGTTTTATTGTTGAGAAAGAGAGGATTTAATGGATTAATTAAATCCATTTATCCAAGATAATGGATTTGAAATTTTTTTGAAAAGGTCCAAGCCGTTACATATCCTTAATAAGGTTCCATGCATGTAAGCTGGAATCTAAGCACTAGAGAGTGCTACTTCATTAAGGAAAATAAAGGATGGTATTGGATACCTACTTTATGACCTTGAGATTCTTAAAAGATCTCATCTCTGAGAATGTGATTCTTGGAGGATTAAGACTCTTGAGAATCAAGATGAAAATGAAGTGAAGGAACTCATTTAATCTTGAGAAGATAATGAGGCTCCTGAAATCAGGAACTAAAAGGACAATTAAAGATGAAACACTAATACCTCTTCAAATGAGTTTGAGGATGTATTCCATGTGTCGGTTAAGTCTGACAATGATCGGACTTCATGTGATGAAGCTCCTGAAGATCATGACATGGAAAGATGGATATTAGCAATAAAGTCTAAAGTAGACTTCATATACAAATATTGTATATGGACCCTCGAGGATCCACCTATATGGGTAAGACCTATATAGGTGTAAATGGATCTTCAAGAGAAGAGGGAACCTGATGAGAAGGTAGAGACCTTCAAAGCACGGTTCGTAGCCATGAGCTACACACCGGAAGAGAAGACATTGCTTGCGATGAGACTTGGTCTTCGGTAACCATGCTTAAACTCATCAGAATATTGCTAACCCTAGCTACACAACTTGACTATTACATCTTCAGGATGTAATTCAAGATTGCATTCCTCTAAGGATACCTCTCTAAGGATATTCACATGAAGTAGCCCCAGGGCTTCATGGTTGGGGAAAGTAAGGTATGAAAGCTAAAGGAATCCATCTGTGGACTCAAATAAGCTTCTTCTTGTTGGAACATAAGATTTGATGAAATTATAAATGTTACGATTTCAAATAGAATCTTGATGAACCATGTGAAGCTTAGTGGGAGTGCCATTGTGTTCATCGTGCTAAATGTAGATAATATCCTAATCATTTGGAATGATATAAGGATGATAATAAGTGTTTTATAGACTGGCTATTCCATACCTTGAGATATGATCTCAAGAATACCTCTTAGATCTTAGTTCTGAAGATGTTCAGAAGCAAAGAAAAGAGGGTATTGGGACTGTCACATTTGTAGTAAACCTTGGACATATTCCATTCTTGGAAATTCCAAGAAAGGCTTCCTTCCCTTGAGATTTGGTACTGACCTATCTAAAGGGATAGCACCTCAAAGAGTTGAGGAAGTGAATGCTATAACTGCTTGCACTTGTGCATCAGTTACGAGAAGCTAAGTGTATGCTAGATGTGTACAAAAGCCAGATATCTACCATGCAGTGAGAGTAGTAAAGTGTTGCTAATCCTACTATGGAGAGATAGAACACTTGATTGCATTAATAACAAAATCTTCAATAGATGACAAGATTTTTGAGATAGTGATCTCAAAGTCATATCTTCAAAAGCTTAAGACTTTATAGATAAAGATCTAAAAGGTCTTAACTGTGGATACCTTAAGAGATAGTGATCTCCAGGAATAAGGGTATTCTGATAAGGATTATGGAATTACTGGTTATAATAGTTATTGAGCAATACTGTCAAGGACACTATAACTGCTTTGACTAGATTGAGTATTGGTTGCATAAGATGCAACATTCGCATTGGATGCGAGCACTTTTACCTAGGGATATGCAAGTACCGTAAAAGGACTTGGCATAGTCTTTTGGGAACAGAGTGACTGATCAGCTTACCTAGCTATTTTTCTAAATAGCATATGATTGTCACATGAGTGTGGGTTTACATGATTAGCCCATTAATGGCTCTTTGGGCTAGTGGGAGATTGTTGGACATGTGAGCCCATGGCAAGCCATTATGCAATAAATGTTATTGCACATATCATTCCTTGATCTGAAATGAAGAATAAATAATTTGCATAATAGGTCCCTCTGTACAATTAGGGTTATGTACCATGGTTGTCTTAATAATCATACAGCTGTTGATTCTATTATTGAATCATAGAGGCTGGTGCTTGGATGAATATCTAAAGAGTTAGATTGAGGACTCATCAAGCACCGTCAAATGATTGTTAAGCTGTGATCTCCAGCCTGAGTAGGAGATGGCAATCCTTTTCTCGCATAGGCCGATATCTGACCGACCTCTTGATGCAGATCCTCTGCATAGGAATAGAGATTCGAAGGTGTCAGATTAGTTAGGTCAAAGAGTTGACTTAACGAGATCGAGATAACCTAAGTCCTATGTTGAATGCTGTCACAACATAGGCACACATCCTCTGACCGGAGACAGATGTATTGCTATATGTCTGAGTACGTACATTTGGCAGACCAATAGGTTGATGACCTAACCAAGGTCTATACACCGGCGCGCTGGTGTGCATATAAGGGCATATGAGTAATACGATCTCTCAAAGGGATCATACAGGTTCATTACTGAACCGGAAGACATGAGCTCACTCATGAGATATTGGGAAGAATCAAATTTCGTGCACGGTCGTCTCGCTTTGGAAGCTTGACTGAATTTGTAGGTTTGGTATATACTTTTGGAAAGTATATGATCAAGACCTAGGTATGATATATGCTTTTGGAAAGTATATGATCGATACCAAATCCCAATGATCAAATGAGAAACTTAGTGATCAAACCCTGAAGAAGACCGTGTAAAATTGATCTTAATCTTCGGGTTGACCATGGGTCTTCCAGTATGCAGGATGTACAGGTATTGGGAATACCTGAGGGTGATGTGATCATAAACGATTGTATATCCATGACGCTTCCATTCCGAGGGAGTGATGAAACAAGTCTGGATTTTAGTGACTCCTTTCAGTAGAGAAGCAATCTGATCTTAGTCCAAGTGTTGGACATTGGTCTGAATGAGATTCAGATGCAATGAGAAGATTAGATTTGCGGTCTTGATTTAATCAAGCATCTATGGGAGGTTCGTAAGATCTGGATTTGAGATAAGATCTCAACATCCAAGTCACTATGCGTGGTATAATACAATCGCCATGTCCTTATCTCCAAGTATCTGCGGAGAAAGCACATTATTCTTGAAAGAGTTCAAGAATAATTCATTTGATGAAATGCATATCCAAGCAAGAAGGACTTGATGATTAAATGAGATTTAATTATCAAGCACTAATATGAATATGATTCATAGTGTGAGATTAATTATCCAAGATAATTAAATGGGATTTAATTATCAAGGATTAGAGAATGTGGATATTATTATCCATAATATTTGTGTATTGTAAATATGATTTATAATATACATATATGTAAGAGAGAGAATTTATGTAAATAACATTTATTAATTAATAATGTGGATTGGATTCACATTGATTAATTAATTGGAAATGTAATTTACAAATTAGTTTGGGTTGTGAATTTGATTCACATAATTTTCAATGGCATAATTGAAATATTCACAAATTGATTTGGAATTAATTTGGTGGATATTTTTGTGATAATTGAGAGATAATGTAATATAATAAAAAGGAGAAATAAAGCCATCATTTTAGGAGGCAATATTATCTCCATTTTATTATGATGATTAATCTCTCAACTAACTTATTTATGTTAAATTAAAAATGTGTTGATAATGTTGCAACATATATTTAATTTAATCATAAATAAATGTTGTTGGTTTTAACCAACAAGAATTATAGCCGTTGATTTTACATGGACCAAGCCTAGCCGTTGGATCCATGTGTCCCATGGATTGAGATCCATTGGATCCTAAACTAATATAAAAGGAGGGCTAGGGTAGCCTTCCATGGTACATCATTAAGAGTTGTGCAAGGTTACAACTCTCTCTCTCTCATATTCTCGCCCTCTCTATTTCTCTCCTCCAAAAGATGGTCGTCCATCTTGTGTTGATAAAGGAGAGACTCTCGGCTTCTTCTTCGATGACTCGTGGATCTCCATCTTCTTTGGAGTTGCATACTCTAAAGGAAGACGACGGATTTCGTTTGACGAAATCGGGGGAGCCATCGCTTGGATCTTCATCGAGGATTGCGGGAAGGAACGTGACTCATCATCGCGCCCGCAAGTGCGTTCTTCGTGGATCGGACGTAAGACAGAAGGATCTCTACTTTGGGATCTCACGATCACAACCACGCTTCAAGAGGTATTCCTTATACTTTGTGGTTTTGATGAAACGATCCGAGAAGTGTTCTCGTGATCATGTGGTTTCATCTTTAGATTTAAAAATTTTAATTTCCGCTGCATCTAGCATCTAGTACGACTAGTTGCTCCAATTGCATACGATGCAATCGACACGCTTCCGTGATGCGCTTAAGGATTCTCAATATCCTTCAGGTTAACCATAGGGTCTGCAGGGTAAGAGTTAGCAAGTTTACGGGGTCGCGGGGGGAATTAGATGGTTTCAAAGGTCGTAGAGGTAATTTGAAAAGATTACAGGGTCTGTCGGGTAAAAATCCCTATATATTATTAGGTGATTTTGATGCATTTTGAGTTCTTATTGATAAGGTATGAGTTTGGGAAGTTTGGTTTTGGATTTTTATTCAAAGTATAAAATGTACACTGGGTATTATTTTTATGTGAAGTAAATTTTGTATTTTTATCTATATTTTCATCTACAAATTTCATGTACAAAGTTTATTGATTTGAGTTATAAATAATCAAAGATAAAATGTGTCCCAAATGAATTATTGGTGAATAAAAGAATAGGGTTTTAATCTGTTTTTGACCCTTATCTACCCCTACTTTATTCCTTGTCGACCAAATAAATTCTTAACTTGGTATGGGGTTTAGGGTCGTAAAATATCTTTAACATTTTATTCTTTTTTCTTTTATTTCTTTATTTTTTAATTTTAACTTTAGAAAATATAATTTATACAATAATTATACAATAAATAATGAATGTTAGTTTGTGTAAAATAATGATATTTACATGCATTTAGTTAGGGTTTTAAAGGCTAAAATGAAAGAATAAAGGTGATGAAATGGAGATTCATCATTCCTCTCAGTAGATAAGTAATATGATCTCAATTCAAATGTTGGACATTTATCTAAATACGATTCAAATGCAATGAGAATATTAGATTTATGATTTTGATTTAATTAAATAACTGTGAGAGGTCTCCGAGATATGAATTTGAGATATGATCTCAACATCCAAGTCATTATACGTGGAATGTACGATCGCCCTAACCTTATCTCTAATATTTGAGGAGAATACAATTTTTGAAAGAGTTCGAGATTTGTTCCATGAGAAATTTTATCTAATCATTGGAAAATTGGATAGTTAAATAGGATTTAATTATCACAATTAATGTGTGGATAGAGATATCTAGACTAATTAAATTGGATTTAATTATCATGTATAGTACTAATGTGGATAACACTATCCACAATAATCGTGGATAATGTGGATATGATCCATGATATCCTGAAGAGAGTTAATTGTGAATGAGAATTAAAATTTATATGCTAATGTAGGTTGGATTCACATTACATAATTTAATGTAAATATGATTTACATTAAATATTATTTAGAAGAAATTTATTCTCAATGATCAATGGTATAATTGCAATGATCAAAAATAATTTATAATTATTTGGTAATAATTCAATAATTCAATTAATTAATATTTTAGACAATTAATTGTTTGACTCATTCGACCTTAGAGTGGACGTCCATGGGTTATTTCAACCATGATGTACGTCCACCCTATTTTTAGTATATGGATGAGCTCTCTTAATTATCTTCCATTTATTGATTAGTTAGTTACTTGAGATAATTTGGAAATTATTTCAAAATTATCTCTTGATTTTTCTTTTATGTTTATTGTAAACTAAAAGGAAACACAAATCAATATTTAGTGAGAGCACATGGATTGAGATCCATGGAAAGAAACACATATCAATCAAAACCATTGATTAGTGTGAGCACATAGATTAGGATTCATGGACTTCCAAAATGCTATAAAAGAGAGGTCAACCCTAGCCCTATTTACACAAGTTGAATGCAATGGTTGCATTAACAAAGCTCTATCTCTCTCAACACGTCCACTCTCTCTACAACCTTGGTGGAGATCGCAATTGTCATTGTCCTACAATTGTGTCGTCGAACTAATCATCAGAGGAACTCGATATTCTTTGGTGACACGTGCTCATAAAGAAGGCAACATATTTCATGAGATAAAACCAAGAGGTTCCTTGCTTGGATCATTGCTCGGGATTGCAAGAATCGTATGACTCATCATCACACCTGCAAATGCACTCTCGTCAGATTGAACTTAAGTCAAGATGCCTCTTCCTTTAGGAAAAATGAGGATCACAATCTTACTTCAAGAGACAAGCCTAATCTCATATGGCCTTGATGAAATCATTCGAGAAGTATTCTCGAATCAGGTGATTTCATCTCTTTGTTTTTTTATTTCTGCTGCCCCAAGCAACTAGTGTGACTAGTCGCTTTTGATCGCATATGATGTGATCTTCATGCTTTCGTGATGCACTAAGGCCTAAAGCTTATCTATCATGGAGTATAAAAGGAAATTACGTCAAGTTCTAGGATGAACTTGCATAACCACACCGCATTCTATACAACTTCTGATGTGGCAGTGTATTCAGCTTCTGTTGTTGAATCAGTTGTAGTGTCATGCTTCTTGCTTCTCCATCAGACAATACCACCATTCAAAAGAACTCAAACCTTAAAGTTGACTTGTGGTCATCTATATCAAATTGGAAGTCTGAATCTATATATCCTAGGACTTGGAGATTACCATCTCCATAGACCAAGATGTAATATTGTGTCCGTCTTAGTTACTTAAATGTGTTCTTCAATGCATTATAGTGTTGTTCTCCATAGCAAGATTGGTAACAGCTTATCACTCCCACTACATGGTAGATATCTTGACTTGTGAACATCATGGCATATATTAAGCTTCCCTCAAGTGATTTGTAAGGACATCCAAGCATGGTTTTTTTATCGTCAACACTTTGAGGGCCATCCCTTTAGATTGATGCATACCATGTATTAAGGGAAGGGAATCATGTGATTCGTCACATGTTTCACTCACTTAAAGAACGTGGTATCTACTTATTCTCTGTCACTTTTAGTTCTATTCCATTCTTTTTGTTTCGTGGTTCTTTTTCTTTCGATCATTTTATAGAGGAATCTCTTTTTGTTTTCTTTTGAATTATGTCCTAGTATAAGGGAAAAATCTTCTGAAATTTTCATAGAAATATGACCTGAAATAAAGGGAAACTCTGTTGAAGTTTTTCTAGATATATTACTCAGTATAAGGAGAAGTTTTGCTGAAATTACAAGAGAAATGTTGTTCTTCGTGTTATACTTTTGTTCTTCATGTTCATTTTTTTCTTCGTGTTCTTCATTCGTTCTTCATGTTATTGGGTTGTTCTTTGTGTTCTTGATACAAAAAGGAAATTCAATCATTTCAGGAGCTGTAGATCATGCTTTTTGAATTTGAATCGCGATAAAGTGTTGCATATACGAGAGAGAGAGAGAGAGAGAAAGAGAGAGATCAATTAGGTAATGAAATCCTTCCTTTTATTATTGAGTTTTCATACGAGATTGTTGAAATTCCTGGTTTTAAGTTCTTCGCTACGAAGAAGCCTAATTTGACTATTTTTGAGAAAATATGAAAAGTTACTTTGTAATTCCCACTAAAATAATGGTTAAGCATTGAATTGATGCAGTGACTTGGAAAGTTAGGGTTTATAAGTTTTTAAATAAGTATAAATATGAGTATATATGCTTAGGAACATAATATATATAGTCTATACTCAATGTTGATGAATATGCAAATCGAAGGCTAAACAGAGGAATTACATCATGGGAATTGATGTTTATTGAAATGGATCCTGAGAAGGATCGTGTATTACATTAGGAGTGACTGGGAGTAGTACTACAGGTCGGGCATGATAGGTTTGTCAGAAGTACATCTGCATTGGTAGGCCATACCTAAGTGGTGCATGGTTTCCTTGTTATGATAAGTATGTACGAAATGAATGATTTGCAATGCATAGTACTCGACTGCCATTAGGTGGGTTGACTAAGTGAAAATGTGGTCATTCCATGTGAAGGCATGGGTAGCGACTGGGTCACGATAACATGTACGTAAAGCTGTTAGGTTATGTACTTAAAGGTTAGCATGTGGTTTTAAGTTACCAAGTCCTTGAGGATGGTGTGCTTCCTTGTTTGGCAGGTTGAGAGTTTAGAACCATGGATAATAAAAGAAAGAAAATTGTAAGGTAGTATTGGTGGATTGGTTGTGGCGACATTCGATGGCATAAGCTCACCAGATCAATGTAATCTCCAATTCCGGAGTGTCCATAGCTTTAGAGTCCATGAGTGGTGAGGTAATTCCCAAGACTAATACCTTATATGGAATAAAAGGAATAGGAATTTATCTAATGAGAATAAATGAAACTTCATGTTCTAATAAGTTTTACTAAACTACACTACTTGTTTACTTTTCTCTTCTTTGTTACTTAGCACTCTCTAATCTTCATCCTATGATTTTTGAAAATCCAGTAAGTATTGGTAAGACATCACAATGACCTTAGTCGACCAGCGAGCCAGCTAACAATGGTGTAAGATAGTTAGTATTTCTTTTATGTCCTTTTCTTTTAGCTTGATGTACAAGAAAATAGTGGGAGAGACTGCTATGTAAGAATGGAAACCTGTGAGATGTCGTTTTTATGTAGCATTTTATTGCAGTTTGTTTCTGAATGTTAATTATTATTATTATTGAATAAAGCTATTGCTGAGTAATCATATCGAGCAAATGAGAGGATTCGACGACCCATAATCAGGGTAGTGACATATGTGTGCCATTGTAATATTTTTATTTTGTTCAATAAAAAAAAGGGTACCTGGCCCCACAGAAAATCAGGTTTATTATTGAAAAATAAACTACTATCTGAAGTAGTAACCTCATTTCCTTCTTTCTCCAAATGAAGAGCAGCCACAAACTCCTCCATCAAGCAAATCTTCTCAAATACTCCGTAGGACTCTTGCATATGATCTTGGTTGGTTGCGTGAAAGGAGTCTAAAGATTCTTTAGACCTTTTCTCTATAACCAAATATGCAAGAATCCATAGAAGAGTCTCTTGACGATTAGTAGTGCCATAGAAAACAACCATGTTCTTCACTACCATCTTTTAGCTCAACAATGGCAACATGAAGGTCACGCTTAAAGACCGAATAATCAGACTTTTGGATCAGATGTCATCATTAACCTTGTCATCTAGCCTCTCCCCCTTCGTTGCTAAGGGAAGAACATATGGTGATCCTCTACTCCTAGACGCATTTGTACATCCTCTACATTTGGCAAAGGTGAGAGGAGTGAACATGCACATTAGAAATCATGGGTGGTATATATGTATTGACCAAGAAAGGCATACAATCAATTATAGAAGACAATGGAACAACAACAATGGTAGGATGAGAGATAAATAGTGGTGAAATTAACCCTGACAATCCTCCCTTCCCCCCCTCCCCCCCCCCCCCCAAAAAAAATCTTAATATTAAGGTGACGACTGAGGAGCGATGCATGATGGAACACTAAACACCTCCCTAGTTGAAGGGAAAGTCTAGCAACCCCATAAAATGATGGAAAATCAATAGTGTGGGAGATGGTGTAGATTTATAGGGCATGCTAAATGATAAAGAAGATCAATAAAAAACAAAGCATAACAATGTGCACAATGACCATGCATTGGATAAGAGCCATTGTATACCCCCAAAAAATCTAGGCCACCATTAATAGTCAACTATTTATGCACTAAGTAACAACTAGTTTGACCATCTATTCAAACCACACAAGCACTAGCAATGGACTAGCCTTTCATTGAGAATTTATGTTGATAGTTGATTAGCTTTTCATTAAGAAATTGTTGGTAATCAACTAATTGCTCAAAAGGAACAACCATTAGATTGATTAGCCACTTATTGAGTGATAGTTGGCAATAAACTGTCGGTTATAAACTAATTGCTCAAACTAAGTAATTTTTTATAATCAATAGTTATTTGTCAAGCAACTAATTCTAATTAACCTATTTCTCAAATCACGGAACCTGTGGTAATTGACTAGTTGCCCGCATGTTATATACTATACTAATACTAATGAATGATTCAATTACTACTAAGTGCTCAATTGTTGGATCTTCAATTACAAGTTGATATCATGATGTATGATGCACATAACTGAACAATAGTTGGTAATTAGCCAACCAATTACTCAAAATTAATCGATCAAAACAACAACAAAGTCTTTTCTCACATTAAGTAGGTCGGTTACATGGATTCTTTGCCTCCATTCAAATCTATCTTGGGTCATTCTCAGGCTCAGAACCAAAAAACTAAGATCCCTTCTTATAGTCTCATTCCAACACCTCTTGGGCCTTCCTCGCCCTCTCTTAGCGGGCTCAACAGCCCAAAAATTGTCTATCCTCACTTGTGCATCAGTTGACCTCCTTCGTAATTAGCCAAACCTCCTTAAGCGATTTCTCGCATCTTTTCTTCGATCGGAGCTACACCAACTTTCATTCGGATTCATCATTCCAAATCTGATCTTTACGTGTGCGCTTGCACATCCACTTTAACATTTTCATTTCTGCTATTGTCATTCTCTGCACATGTCTACAGTTCACAGGACAACATTCAGATCCATAAAGCATATACGGTCTCACTGCTGCTTTGTAAACTTTCCTTTGATTTTCAAAAGAATTTTCTTATCACAGGAAACAGTAGAGGTTCCTCTCCACTCTAGCCAACATGAATTTATTATATTAGTAACATCTCCATCAATTTCTCCATTATGTTACAAAATAGATCCCAAGTATCTAAAAGAATTTCTCTTCTAAATATTATCGTCACATATCTTCAACTCGATTCCTTCACCACTACTTCCATCAAAAGTACGCTCCATATAATGACAGAGCATACTAATGACGAACGACTTGCTCACGATCGAGCAGTCGCCAAGATTCGGTCAATTTATCAAAGGCCATGCAACAAACAATCCAGGGAGTATGCCACAAGAGATCACTCTTCTTCCTCTAAGTCACACCCAACAAAGCATGAAGGGGCAGAAAGCAAGAATGATGATCAACAAATGATGAAGAGAGTTCATCTAAATAATAGGTTGTCCTCAAAACAAGCTAAGACCAATACATGTCCAGTAAAAGGGGCACAAGGCCCTCTAAATTCACCCTCTTACTTGTAGTACCTGAGGTCAAGGGGTTTGAGATATAGCCAATAGATAAATCTCGGTTACAATTGACCCAGACATCCATGATGATCAAAAGACCACAAGATTGAATTTATCAATCCACAGTTGAACAAATTTTACCAAGATCTCTGGAGACCTCGGAGATTACAACCGCAAAGCACCGTTGAAAATGAGGATCACTTGACCACGTCACCACTTGTCAGGATCGTAGTAACCAACTTTCTGAATCATGGCACCACCAGACCGACACTGATAGACAAGTTGAACTCCCTTAATCCAGGCAATTGTATGACTAATGTCAGGAGAAAGTACCGAAACGATTTTACTCTGTTCCACCAAAAACAGAATTCTTGAGTCTTCCGTAGATATTACAGGGCTATCACAGGCCACATACAATGAATTTGATAACCCTGTCCTCCAAAGGTGCACCACCACAAGGAAACCTAGTGAACATCTCGGCCTTGTGATTGTGTTTTACTCCCGTTTTCTCTCTAATGACGGGAGACATTACTTTCAACCAACCGGAGTTTCATCGTATCACATTAATTATATACTAGCCAAAACATATGAGCTAGACCTATTCACTAACATGCAATAACTGATTCCATTCCAAAATTTAACAAGAATCAATATAATATCGGTAAAGAATGGCAACCCTGCAGTGCTTGACGATCATAACACATCAGAATGGATAACTGAGAACTGTACCACAGAGAAGTGCACATAATTGATAATTGTCTCAAATTAACTACTAAGTATTTGAATGACAACATTGCTTTGATCATCATGAGTACCTTCAGGTTGCATCTGTATGCCTACATTGTGGCGCATGTTTTTTCATCGGAGGTAGCACACGTCTATGCATCAATAAGGACTTGGGGAGATTTTTATCAATCACAAAGCGCTTATTCCAAGCATGATCATGAAAACGAGAAGCGGATAGAAGATGTCGACCATATGAGAACCATTGCAAAAAAATCCATCTGGAATACAAAGCAAAACGAATCCAATCGAGAGAACAAAAGGACACTCTGTGGAGACAGCTTCGAGTTTGTCTTGGCTGACACTAGTCAATTTCCCTTGCACAAAAGGGTACTGAGTTCAGATATTTATAATTATTCAGAGGTGAACTGCAGATGCGTTGTCCTCCATTATAGCATCCACGAACCAATAGTTTCAGGTCCAGCTGAAAGCAAACAATAGCCACATGTGATTTGATTACAAGAAATCATATGATGAAAGCATTACGCTAAACATATAATTGCAACTTAAGAATCTTTACATCGACCCACTGGGAGAGAATACATATATAATGAAAGCATGATGGTAATGTAGAACCGTGTGTACAAATAAAGGGTGACAGGTATGTGTAGGATTCTTATGTTCGTTTATATTGGTGCTGTAGAAAAGTCATCATAGTTGGCAGCATATGGAGGCATATACGGTTAGATCGTGTCTGCCGGGGCCACCTGTGCATTCCAATGTCAGCGTTTGCAACAGAGGCACTGATGGGGATGTGCATGTCCATTGTTTGTTGCCTTCGGAGAAGGGAGAGATGCACGTCATGGTTGCTTAGATAGCCTTAGCTGCAAAGGTTTCTATGGTTTCACATACTAAGGATTGGATGTCAAGAATGATCTTTAGTTGCAGCAAGGCTCTAAAATTGCAGAACCATCTGATATCAAATGATCCTGGATGGCCTTTCGTCTGGAATATTGGAGGACCTTGAAACCAAAGAAGATAGATGGTGAAAGTTCAATTTAGCTATCCTATATAGTACCTTAAAAAGTCTCGTGTATATATAGGGGTGTGAATGTGGGTCCTAAAAGGTGGCATCAAATGGTCACCGAAAACTTGCACGGGAATTGTTGGTACAACTGAACCCAAATCCAATAAGTTGTCATAACCACTTCTTCTTAGCTCGAAATTGAACCAGATGTTAAGCTTTTTGAATGACTTGCTACAACATGAGGGCAATGAGATAGAGTCATAGACTAGGTTCCCACGAATACACCCACTTGATGACATGCAAGTGAAAGTACAATGTGTGTAGAAAGCTACAACTAATGAAATCAAAATAACATGACTAAGAGGTATCTACCTCTTCCCTCCCCTCTCTCTACATCTTAACACTCCACCAACGAGTGTCTCCTCGCCCATATCTCATAAGGTATGTCACATGTAGAATATGAACTAAGAATGCACAGTAGAGTGTAAGGGAATATATCAAGGAGTAATGTGTGAAGACGTACAAATAAATTTTAAGCAGATGCAAAATGAATAGTTAACATTACTTGACTTCAAAATCTAAGGCTTTGTAGAGGAAATCTGGTATGTACTAATAAAGACCATTTGCCTTAATCGAAGTAGATATATATAAATAATATTTAGTTATGCAAGTTGGTTGATGGGGGACTTATAGTAAAGCATGTGTTCAACATAAAGACAACCACTAACTTATGTATACTAGTAAAACTCGTAACAGTGCAGTGCTGAGACTCAATCTCATCATGTCAAGTTGTCAACTTGACACATTTTCACATGAAATAAAGCTCAACACACATATAGCTAGCATTCAATAAGAATTAATACACAGTTGTCTGTGAAATATATTGTACGGAGGTTTAACACTCAATACCTAGGAATGATAAATTATAAAACGATCGAAATACCTTAAAAGTTTTCTACCTAAACCTAGCACCTAAATCATGGAGAATCATCTCATTTCACAAAATCCATAGAAAGGTGCAAAAAAATCACCAAAAAATACAAATCTATAAATGAACAAAAATATATAAATACAAAAGGGTTTTTATCGCTTGTGCCCCTCTGAGATATTGCAATATTGCCCAACATCACTTGTGCCCCTGCCTTCTTTCACATATCACTTGTGCCCCTTAGGTTAGTTGTCGTCCATCTGCATCTCAAACGGACGTTAAATTTTGGGACACAAAGATAATTAAATTGACTAACTTGGATAAATATGTCCTTCACTCCTCCCTCCTCTGACAACCTCCTCCTCCCCATCCCCGCCCCCTCCTCCCCAAACCCACCGCCTCCAGCCCCTCCTCCTCCGACCACCTCCTCCTCCCCAGCCCCACCCCCTCCTCCCCAGCCCCACCCCCTAGCCCCTCCACCTCTGACCACCTCTTCCTCCCCCGCTACGCCCCTCCTCTTCCGACCACCTCCCCAGCCCTGCCCTCCTACAGCCCATCCTCTCCTAAGGCCACCTCCCCGTCCCCACCCCTCCAGCCCCTCCTCCCCTGCACCCTCCTCCACAGCCCTGCCCCCTCCAACCTTTGTGGTTCACGATTAGAACCCAACTTCTTGGGGATCACGATTGCGTTGTGGTGGTGAAGACGAAGTTCGGTTGTGCTCTGTTGCATGCATATAGTGGTGGGGAACGATGAGGGGCGTTGCGATTTGCGAAGACAGGGGAGCGAGGTGTTGACGATGAGCTGAGTCCCATTGTTGCTTTCTGTTGTGAGGTCGACGGGAAGGGATCTCCCCTCTTCCTTCAGAATGGAGATGCATGACCAAGCTTGAGGATGGAGGGACGGAACTCGAAGTCGCAGTGTTGAACTCGGGATTATAGAGCTATTACTAAACCCTTGTTTCATCGTCTTCTTCCCTTTCAGGTGCACCGGTATCCAATGCTCCTTCTCACGCTTGGCTTCCAACAAATATTGTCATTGGCATTCGAATGGATTGTAGATGTGGGAGAAGAAATCGGTTCAAAGGCGATGATGGGCTGATGAACGACGGAATAAATGAAGGGGGACATGCCGCATGTTTCCAGGAGCTGCTTAGGAATCAAGTTCCAACTCGCACTCGTCCCCCCTCTACTGCTCGGATCTCAAATCTTAGGTGTCATGATGTTTCAGATGCCAACGATGCTTCACTCGATCGTGGATTTGGTTATGGAATCGCTCGATCTAATACGATGCTGGAGTGGTTGCTGATCTGATGCGATACTGAAGGAGGAGGTCGGGGCAAGGCCGGGTTGGGTGAAGGAGGTTAGGGCAGGACCGGTCTGGGTGGAGGAAGAGGAGGTCGGAGCGAGGGGTTGAGGGAGAAGGAGGTCGAGGGTTGAGGTATTGGGTGGAGGAAAAGGTTCGAGTGAAAGGGTTGGGGAAGAAGGGAATTGGACAATTATGCCCCTCTTAATCGTACCATGCTTTGAAAAACCATGGTTAAGTTCAACTTATTAACAGCTAAAGTAACGGAAGGGTACAAGTGATAGAACGACAAGAAGTCGGGGGTACAAGCGATATTCTAAAAATGAAGGGGCGTAACTGATATTGCAATATCTCAGACATGGCCTCAAATTTCGATGAAATTCTGTCGAATTTCGGTCGAATTTTGATATACTGTCGAAATCAAAATTCGACCGAAATGACCGAAATATGGGGACCCTAGTACAAAAAATGACCGAAATGATCGAAATTTCTGTCGAAATTCGACCGAAATTCCGTTTCGGTCAGCCACCAGAATAATGCCTGAAACCGACATTTAAGGCCTTGATCTCAGAGGGGCACAGCTGATAAAAATCCTAGAACTAAAGTACATTATATAGGTGTATATTCTTTACAATATGTACAAAATGACTTTTAGGGCTTTCTCTCTCTCTACACAGATTTTCTATGTATCCAACCTTGGTAAACAAGAGCAAACATCCTTGCTCAAAGCTTCAAATTGTCTTTCTGGACCCTTACTCCAATTTTCAGCCATTGATCCTACTTAAAAGACCATTTGATGATCTTTCAACCAATATTAGTTTCTTGAGCTAAGGTTGTCATCTTGACCCTTGATTCCTTGACTAAAAATCAAGGTTCATTTATTTATCTGTCCATGTTGTCATCAGCGTGAGCAGGGGACCATGTTCAGCTATCTCTTTCTCGTGACTCGTCTCTAGCATTTAGGACCTTCGATTTGCATCTGAGCCTTCAACTTCTGAATCAAAAGACAAGTTTCTGCTCCACCTTTATCAATGTTTATCAACAATGGTGAACCTTGCTCAAGATCCCATATTTGGGATCTTCTCGTTTTTTATCCCCTAATCATGTTTTGCCTTCTTTAGCTGTAGTTCAAGAGAGGTCAACTCAAGCTTCCTCGTCGGCCTTCCCCTCAAGCTATTTGAAAGCCATTTCAGCATCCAAATCCTCAATCCAAGCCGTCTCCCTCTGTTATTCCAGAAGTTCTCTCAACCCCATGTGTGGGTTGCCCAATCCAAGTGTGTGCGATGTACTTTTCTAATCCACATTTTCGTGATGCTTACATCATCAGCTCAATCCAAAGCCTACTCAATTAGCATTCATTTGAGCTTTCAATCAGCTCGATCAGAGTTGATAGAAAACCCCATCTTCAAGCCTAATCTTTGGGGTTTACCACTTCTGTGGTTGATGCTCTTTATGCCCAGATCGAGAGTCATCTGATCATCAAGCCTAGAGATCCTCATTTGTTTACGTCATCAAGCCCTAAGTAGGCACCTCGTCCCACCCCTTGCCACATTGATCACGTGCTAATTTCAGCCAACATGCTTTGACATTACGCCCCCTCGTGTTGCCCCCTCTCCATTAATGGATAGAGGGCTTTCCCCCTTCCTCCTACAACACTAAAGGAAACCCTAGGCCTATAAATATCCTCACGACAAAGTCATGAATGGGGTGCAACAGCACACTAAAACAAAGGGACCTTTTAGCTTCTAGATCTATCGAGCATTGCAAGAATGGACCAGAGGCTCATCGTGCCTCTTTGTTAATGCTAGCATGGAGCACGAAGCTCCTTCACATGTCGAGGGAGTCTCCAAGGATCATTATAGGCGATAAGGTTCAAGCTCATGGCTTTAATTTCACTTGGAGTACACACCCGTGTTCATCCTTATAACATTGCCTCTACTCTGTTTTTATCCACCATTCTGAAGTGGCACCTCTATTGCATCTCAAGCCTCGCTCTCATTCCAATGACCCCGTCGCAAAGTTGTCATGGACCTCCAACAGTGCTTCTCCACATACCAAGGAGGCGAATAAAAGGTTCTGGCTAATGTGACCTTCATCTGCCTCACTCCAGCCACCGACAGCGACCATGCCAACTAAGTCACCTTCACAGTTGAGAAGCACCATGCCTTGGTCGTCTGACAATGAAGGACAATGAAGGCCACCTAGGTATTTTGCAAAGAACCCAAACCCCAATTTGCTTTTGGGGAAATTGTAGGGGAGTACTCCTATAATTTTATTAGTTTTAGATTTTATGTTTATTTTAAAAAGGTTATGATATATTCTTTATGTACACCTGAATTTATCTCGAGCTTTATTTCATGAAACTATTATGAGAAATTGCCAAAAAACCTTTGTCTTCCTCATGTTGTGCTTCACCTTAATGCATTTATTTTTATATTTTTATATTAATTGCTTGAACGAGCATATTGAAATATTGCTTCAAAAATTCATATAGGTTGCACATGACATTGTTTTACAACCATTATTTTTTCACAAGTGTGTAATTAAGACCTCTACATTTCAACACTTCATTGATGCTATTCGGATCTTAACTTTTCCAATTAAAAATCACTTTTATTCATGGTTTTGGCAATTAGATTGTACCTACATGTAAATTTTATAGTACAAAAATTACTAGAGCTAAGTACTGCGTTGATACACATCTAGAAATGTCTATAGATTTATTATTAACCATTTAATAGTTTTAAGATTGCATCTTCTCCATTTGTTTGTCCCATCTAAAAAACTTTAAAAAAATCATACGTATTGGAAAAATCTACAAAAATAAATGTGTTCGTGTTGCTTTATTTACAGTACATAAATTGCTCAATGTGAAATATTGCCACTTGCATTTCTTGTGAATTGTTTTTGTGTTTTGCCTCCTTGTTTGAATAAAATTGATAAAAAGCACAAAAATTAGATAAATTGCCAAAAATCTTAAAAGATTGAGAATTTCCATGCCATTCTTGGAATGGACTGAATTGCAGATTTCAGAAGGTCAAGCAGGCGGTCTTTCGTATTCCCGAACTTGAGGAGTTCATGTATGGTGGTCGTACTTTGATGATGGATGTACCTTGTATTCACTATTCATGCACTCCAAGTGCGAAGTCTTCTTCCTCAAGGATATAGGGCTACATCACACAGATCATATCTGACTATAGTCTGGGCATGGTCACAACAGATATACATATTGTTTGTGACTTGCAGATGCATTTCCATAGGATTTACCATGACTTCTCTCAATGAGGGAAGTTGAGTTCGATATTTCATTTGTTTCGATGGATTTACTTCTTGCTTGGGTTGAGACCCAATCATTGTTGAGGACCCTTATTTCACTAAGGGTCCAGGAGGTCGACTATTAATCGTGCACAGAGCCATTTCGAAGTGATCGGCCTACATAGAAGGTTATATATAAAACCTCAAAATTTTGATCAGTTTCATTCTCCAAAACCTTACCAACATTATGCTCAAAAGAAGTGCCTCATCGATTCGATTCCAACGAGCTCAATAACGTTAATTTCCAACACTAGTAGCTCAAGTTATGTGTGTTTTAGTGCAGTGGTGTTTCATAAATATGAAATTACGGGTTATTACAAGACATGAACATTTCAACTCCTATTTAAACACCCCTTCCTGTCTAATGACAACTCATAAAGCCCTAATTCGTTTTCCACCTTCGATAGCTACCATGAGAGAAGTTTAATACGGTTGAGTAAATGCCCAGCAGCAATTTATTTGTCACATGCAAAACATGTTTAAAAAAAACAACTTATTACAACCTTACCCATGATAATCGCCTTATGTCATCCGTTTCAATCCAAAAACTAAACCGTAAAGCATTTTAAAAAGATTTGAAATAGTTTTATTCCGCAATGGATTTTCTGTGAAGTAATATTTATACTTTATGCGACAAAACATGTATTTTGTAAATCTTCTAGAAAAGTAGGTTTTCGTGCAATCTTGATACCTAATCCAAGAAAGTAATCTGACAAGTGATCAGAACTGGTCTTCCTACTACACGTGCAAAAATCTTAACATAGTTACTTTAATTAAAACATAATTGCTAAGGTCAAGATTGCAAATATAAAGAATGTATTGACTAAATGAAGATATCATAGTGAAAATCCAACTTAGTACACTACACTAAAGATTATGTTGTGCACTTAGATTTAACGTTTAAGCATAAGTTGATATCAATTACAACATACAGTTTTGTTTGCCAGTGACTAGGGAGCTCGTTTAGGTCGAGGGGTAATTCGTATTTTGTTCATCATAAAGGTGTAGGTATTCTTTCTTCCTTTGTGGTATGTATCTCGATCAAACTACCATGGGATCAAATTTCAGCGAAATTCGGACAAATTTCGATTTCGGTCGGTGACCGAAATTCGGCCGAAATGGCTTAATATCGACCGAAATTTGGGGGACCTGTTCAAAAACTGACCAAAATGATCGAAACTTCGGTCGAATGTCAAAGGAAATTTCCGTCGAATTTCGATCAAAATTCGGCCGAAATTTCATTTCGGTCAATCACCAAAATGGTGACCGAAATCGAAATTTGAGGCCTTGCAAACAACTAAGGGTGCCCCAACAAAAAGTGACACACATCCATGTGCGCAATGTGACACAAGACCTCGTCTTTATAAGTCGGTCGAATGGAAAACTTGACAAGACACTGACGTTGAATTGACTTTTGGGCCCCTTCCTTAAATCAAGCCATGTTGCAGGTTCAATCCAAATGTTGTATTTGCAATCATGACTTATCCACCATCTCTTGTGCTATGAAGTTATGAACACTTCCACCATCAATGATAAGAGGAACAACGACAATCATTCGCGACACATATGGTGCGAAAGATGCTTTTACTCAACCAAGCATCATCTCTCATTTTTAGGTGCCAACATTAGTTGTTGCACAACTTCTTTCGATGCATGATCTTCTCCTTCGAAATCATCATGTTCAATGAAGAAAGGCCCATAATTCTCAGCATCAACTTCAATATCTTCATAATCAGCATTAGTATTTATAAGTAACCATCATTCCAATTTTGATTTCGCCATTAGGGTTGCATCATCATTCAGCTCGTTATGCACTAAGTGTGTGCTTCTCATGCGTGGATTGGGACATTCTACTACCCAATGACCCTTCTGCAGGCGCCTGAAACAAGTGTCATGTCCCACAGTTAGTCGAGCGCGGACGATTCTTGATCCTACATGAGTGAATCGAGATTGAGCATTTGCACTTCCAGAAGCAGTGTAAGACTTCAAGATTAACCGCTTTGACAGTTGATTGTGTGCCAACTTTAGTCATGTAGAGGTACTCGATGTAGTGAAAAAAATACCATAGGTGGTTGCAATCATCAAGTGATGTTCCTGGCTAATTTGGCATCATCCCTGACAACTCTATCATGGAGAACATCTATTATTCGAAAGTCACGCATGCATAGTTCATCTTGGTTATTGGTTTGTGATCCATATGTGTATTGCACAACAAGTTGAGAGGCACTTTCCTTTAACCAATACCAAAAACACTCCAGTGTACTTAACGGAATTATCCCTCGGTAAAGGTTTTGAATCGACTATAAAAGTTTTGACTATACTCCTTCAAGTAGGAACTTGCCCTGAAGCTTATGTTGCATCCAGGTCCACAAACGAATGGATTCTTTAGATAGACGGTGATATTCCACGAAAGCAAGGTATATCCCTTTAACTTGAATGTGGCAAATTAAACTCTAACTCACGCGACAGGAGATCTTTCCAAACAAACAAATGATCCATCCATATAGGATATTGTGACTGTCTCAGTGCAATATGCTTAGCCAAGACTAGAACAGGGAGGCGTGCACTGGTTGAACGCGGGGCACGGGGCACGAGTGATCGGGGTGGTGATCTTACACGTCTGGTTTTGGTTGACGCATCGGCTAGGACGTTCGCGGAGAGGGTGTCCGAGTTGGGAGGGGTGCACCTTGTCGTTGGGTCCAAGATTGTCGTGGGGTCTCGCTCCAGCGTAGAGCCGCCTCCAGCCTTGAGGAGGTGTTTCAGATGTGGTAGCTTGGGACACGTTGCACGGTGGTGTAAGGCGAAAGACAAGGTGTGTTACTGTTGCCGAACGTAAGGGCCACGTGCGGAAGGATTGCCCCGACCTCTCCGCGAGGTTGGTTGTAGATGCAAGGCCGGGATTGGGTCCCTGGAGGAAAATGGGGATAATGTTGACCCCGTGGATGGAGTGCTCATCGCGGAGGGTCCTTTTGTTGATTTGAAAAAGGTGTCAGAGGTTCTAGCGTTGAGACGATCGGTCGGATGTGTGGAGGACGAGGTTTGTTTGTCGGATGGGGAGTTGTGTGTTTGTGTTGTTGAAGCTGTGGAGACTATGGCTTTCCTCTCCAATGGTTGTGACTTGTTCTCGACTACGGTTCACTAACGGAGGCCAGGCCTGCGAGATGGGATGGCTCGGGTTCAGCCAGAGCGACTGCTGAAGATTGAGGGCATGCTGATTCGTTGTCGGAAGTTGTCGACAATCAAGGAGGTGTTGTATATCCGGGGAGAAGTGGATCGTATGGTGCATTCGGGCCTTTGCCCTGGGGAAGAATGGGACATCGTCGTTTCCTTGGCTCAGGTGTGGAGGTCGATTCCTCCGGAGATTCAGTATTCAGTCGGAAGGGTTGCCTTTTGTTTGCGTTTGTAGAGTGTGGAGGCCTCGGACCTCCGTCTTTCGTCTTGCGGCTTGGATTTGGGTGGATTGTCGCCGCAGGTGTTTCCGGGGGAGGTGCCACCCTATCCTCGGGTTTCATCTCCGACGGTCGGAAAGTTGTCCCCTGGGAGTCAGTCGGCGGTGTGTAATGGTCCCTTGATCTTCGGGGGTAGTCAAAATGGCGGGCGTGATCTGCGGTGGGAGTCGAACAGTCCCCTACCTTTTCAAGGTGCCGAAGTAAATGGTGTGGGAAATGGGTGCTCGCAATCTCGAACGGTGTCAACTGTTACGCCTGGGGGTCCCAAGCAGAGTCAAAAGGTTGGGTCTGCCAACATCGGTGGTAGTGGTCCAAACCCGAGTTTTGACCCGATTGGTGTTTTCGGGTACTCGTCCGCTGATTGGAGGGGAACCGAGCACGACCCGATTGGTTCATTATCGGATCTTGGGTTGTCGATGGATACTTCAGATCCAGTCTCCGCTGCGGACTTGGGTGCTGCTAGCCAGTCTATCGCTGTGGCATGTGTAGATCTATCTCGCGATCAACCTACGACGATTGACGGCGCTTATAAGATGGGTGATCGCGGTTTGGGCAGTCCTCTCGTTAGGGCACTGTTGGGCGACGCGTCCTTGTCTTCTGGAACGGGAGGTGTGACATCTTTGGGGGGGGGGGGGTTGGCAAACCCGTCCTTGCCGATCGAGGGGTAGTCCTCGCGCAGGGAGGTGTTGCACCGACTCTGGTTGATGATGTGGGCAAGGGAAGAGTGCAAGCGGCTACGACTGCGAGCATATCAGAAGTGGCACACAACGTGGTCGTTGAGGGAGAAAGTCTGCTGGTGGAGCCGACTCTGCTTGGGGTGGAAGGGGACAGCCTGGTCCCAGAGGTTGCTTCCTTGGCCCGAGGTCGGAAAATGACCGTGCGGATTTTGGCAGCAAAAAAAGCAAGGAGAGATCGGAGATTGGCTTTGGGGGAGGGGGATCGGAGATCGTAAGGGGATCCGCTCCTCTCCTCCCGTAAGCACAGGAAACCGGAGGCAAGGTTGTGGTTGGAGCGAGAGTTGGAGGACAAGGAGACAGGCGTGGGAGGGAGCAGACTCCTTTCGAAGGATGTAGGAGATGCCCAACTACCCAAGGAGGTTTAGGATGGTTTCTCAGGCTCTCAGCTGATGGTGTGGCGGACATTCACGTGCGGGTTGCGGAATGTCTGGGGGTAATCATCCCCACTTCAAACCCTTCGAGTGGATCCAAATGAAGATCGTTTCTTGAAGCGTGCTAGGGTTGGGGGAGGGTGAGAAGAGGAGGAATGTAGGGAGACTGCTTGGTTCCTGGCAAGCGGATATTGCACTTCTACATAAGTCGAAGATAGAAGTTTGGAAATCTTTGCTTTGGAACTCGTTAGGGTGTTCTAGGCTTTCCGAGTACAGAGCTGTCCCCGCCAAGGGAAGCTATGGGGGTCAGATTCTGGCATAGGATGCTGCCCTTTTTGATTTAGTTGATGATAGTGTGGCGAATCATAATGTCTCAGTGGTGTTGGATGGCAAACAGGGGAGGGGCAGAAGGTTAATTACGTCAGTATACGGTGAGGTGGGTGGGGGCAGTGATATGGTTTTGTGGGAGGAAATCAAGACTATCAGAAGATTATATCCGACATCACGTGGCTGATTGGTGGAGATTTCAATGTGACGCTTTACGCAGCGAATCGTCCAAGCAACAGGGGTGGGAGGGACACGGGATCCGACGAATTCCGGGCTTTTGTAGGGGAGATGGAGTTGGAGGTCTTGGATGTAGGCAACAAAAAGTACACAAGGCGTAACACTTGTTCGAGGTCCCGTCTGGATCGATTTTTGGTCTCGGCTGAAATGTTGGAGGTAATCCCCTTGTCTACATCTCGTGCTCTCCCGAGGTCACGATCGGACCATACGTCCATTATTTGGGACTCGGGCGAGGGATTGATTCTCAAATCAAGGTTCATGTTTGAAAAGTCTTGGTTGCTCGATGAGGGTTTTAGAGAGATGGTGAACGGGTTCTGGGGCCCATTGCAGGTTGAAGGGTCAGCGACGCAAGCGTTGGCACAGAAACTAAAATTATTGTGGTGTATGTTGATGGGGCATAAAAGGCAAGTGGCGCAAAACAGGTCTGAGAACCAAGATAGGGCGGTGGTGGAGATCCTGAGGTTGGATGGCATAGAAGATCTACGGTCGTTGAGCGGTGAGGAAGTGCTTGCCAGGGGAGTGCAGCAACGTATAGTTGCAGAGGATGATAGACGAAGAGAAGTGGAGTGGCAACAAAGGTCAAAACAAAAGTGGGTGAAGGAGGGAGATGCGAACACCAAGTTTTTCAATGCAACAGCCAGCGGTAGGAGAAGGAGAAACAAGATTTTTGAGCTAAACGTGGCTGAAACTACCATCCAGGGGGATAGGGAGATTGGGAGGGCTCTTGTTGAACACTTCTTCAATTTCAGCAGGCGACAACCCGATTCAGGTGCGAGGTGGCTGGGAAGACCCAAAAGAATGGACGAGTGCAGTCAGGACCAGCTTGTCTCAGCCTTTACGAGGGAGGAAGTATGTGTAGCTGTCTTTGAGCTAAATGCAGACGGTTGTCCGGAACTAGATGGATTCCCAGTAGCTTTTTTCAGGGAATTCTGGGAGATGGTGGAGTCGGATGTTATGAATCTGTTGCTGAAGTTTAGAGACGGTAATAGGGGTTTGGAGAAGCTCAATAAGTCTTTGTTGTTCTTGCTCCCTAAGGAGGGGGGAGTTCGTGTTGAGGACTTCTGGCCAATTGCTTTTTCGAATGCTATTTACCTTATTATTGCGAAGGTGCTCGCCAACCGCATGCGTGGAGTTATGGATGATCTATTCTCAATCTCAGACGGCTTTTATTCCGGGACGGCAATTATTGGAGGGCATGGTTATTACTGCAGAAATTGTTGCTCACTGGAAGCGGAGGGGCTCATCCGATTTTTTATGGAAGGTCGACTTCTCTAAGGCCTATGATTGTCTGAGTTGGAGGTTTCTTTGAGCATCGTTGATAAAGAGGGGCTTCCCGGAGATTAGGTGGATTGGATGAAGAGGTGCATCACAACAGCCTCTGTCATTTTGGTGAATGGTAGGCAGGAAGGAGGATTTTTCCAGACACAACGGGGGTGGGACAGGGGTGCCCGTTAGCTCCACTACTTTTTGTTTTGGTTATTGATGGCCTAGCCACGATGTCGATGTTAGTTGTAGATGGTGGCTTCTTCAAGAGTTACTCTAGAGGTGAATACTCGGTACTGGTGTTGCAATATGCAGACGACACTTTACTTCTTGTAGAAGGTGGGGTTAACAAGTGCATGGCGGTGAAGGCATTACTGGATATCTTTGGGATCCTTTCTGGCTTGCAGGTAAACAGAGCGAAGTCGGTCTTTATACCTTTTAATTTACCCTCGGAGGTCACGGAAACGTGTGTGGAGATTTTGGAAAAGGAGCCGAAATCTTTACCCATCAACTATTTGGGTCTGCCTATGCTAACTGGGAGACTAAGACAGGTAGATTGGTTGTCGTTGATAGAGAAAATGGAGAGGAAACTAGCATAATGGAAGACGTTCTTTTTTTGTAGAAGGGGGAGAAGTTGGTATTGGTAAAGGTGGTGATGTATGCATCCCTGTTTTTTTCATATCAACTCGGATTTTTCCTGTGGGTGTGCAGGAAAGGTTGGAGGTCCTGATGCATTGCTTCTTCTGGTCATCTTCTGCGTAGGACAAGGGCCTCGCATTGGTCGATTGGGCTATGGTGTCCACTCCAGTCAAGGAGGGGGTCTTGGAGTGCTAAGTCTTGCAGATATGAACAAGGCCTTGCTGGAGAAATGGATAATGAAAATCTGGGGACTCGAGAGCAATCTCCTTTTTAAATTGATTCGATCTATATATGGTTTGTCATCTGATCTGATGGTTCGTGCAAATTGTGTTGCATCCCCTACAATTTTTTGGAGAGGTATTTGTTCGGTCGTACCCGATCTGACGGGGTCTCTTTGCCCGTTGTTGGGAAATGGACGAGGTTTCCGCTTCTGGACTGATTACTGGACGGAACGTGGAGAGTTGGAGTGTTGAGTGATCTATATCCTAAGCTATTCGCTATGGCCTCAAACAAAGACGCTTTCGTGAAGGAAGTATGGGCGGAAGGTTCGTGGATGCTGACTTTTGATGCAATCTTGTCTGAGTAGAGGGTTGATGAGTTCTTGCGCCTCTCTTCCGCTTTGGGTAGACTTGAGGCGCCATCTGAAGGGAGCGATTCTTGGTGTTGGATGGATGGTTACTTTTCAGTCAAGAAAGCATATACGGTGTTGGCGGGACAATGATCAAGCTCGGATATGGAGCTAATCAGAGATTGTGTGAGAATATGGAACTAGAAGATCCCAACAAGAGTGAAGATCTTCCTTTCGCTGCTTAGAAGAGAGCGAGTTCTAACAGTGGCTAGGACAGCCAGACTATTTCCTGGTGTTGGATCGGGTTGCATGTGTTGTGGGTCACATACGGAAGACATCGATCATTTATTTTTCGCGTGAGGTGTGGCAAAAGTTAGAATGCCCAGGTCTAAACTGGATGGATAAATCCTCTTTTTGGAGTTCAATCAGCAGGGGTCGGACATGGTCGATCATTTGGGCCTTGTGGTTGGCTAGAAACGAAGCCATCTTTAAGGGAGGGAGGTTTTACTTTGGAAATGTAGTTGGGCATGCCAAGGCCCTCTGCGAATCTTGGCAGAGTAAATGCAAGCAAAAAAAATTATTCACGGTCATGAAGAGCCAACTCAATGAATAATTATGTAGTGCTGCTGCAGGTTTCACTCTTCTGCCCAAACAGGATTAGCAATCAGATCATATTCAGAAACATATGTGGCTATCTCCCGGGAAAAGGGAAAGCAAACTGGAGGTACATCAGAATCGAAACAATGTGTATAAACGACAAAGTAAATAGAAGTTCGGAGCAAAAAAGTAGCAACCAGCAGCAACAAGGAATAGCAATGTATCCAGAAAATAAGGACAATCAATTTTCTTCATTAAATAAAAGTGAATAAGAAATCATATTGTATATAGAAAAAAATATGTAGAACAGCAAATATCAAGGATAAATCACCACAGCACTCAACGGAAGGAACGGCTTAGTATTAATCGTACCTGATTCTATGGAGAATAAATAAACCGTACAGAATCTGGGAATAAATAAATAGCTAGATTTATTTAAATGACATAAACTCAATTTCTATAAACTGGATATCATAACTGCTGCAAATGGAAAATTTTGCAATGGTGGAAAAATAATTTTGGCAATGTAAAAATATTTGGGGGAGAAATCGAAGGAAAAAGGAGAAGAGAAGGCTCGTCGGATGCGAGGGATTTGGGGAAGAAGCGCGGTGATCGCATTGAGGGAGAAGAGAAAGGGAGAGAGATGAGATAAATCTCAAATTAATTAGCTCTTGACTTTGAATTGTGTAGAGACCGATATTATTATTATTATATTATGTACCTCTTCGTAATTCCTGTTTACTTTCTGGACTACTGTGCATTTTACCCGTGAGGTCTCTCCCTATATAAGAGAGCCTAGGGTTCCTTAGAATATTAAGTTGCTCATTTTTCCCAACATGATATCAGAGCCAAGGGGCTAACCCTAACCCTAGGCTTTGTCGCCTCTCCCCTAAACCCTAACCACCCTTCCGCTGCCACCACCTCTTCCCTCCCTTCCGTCGAACGCCGCCAAGGCCCCTCCCTTCCGCCGACACCGTCGGGGCCCTCTCTCCACGCTGTTGGCTCCCTCTCCATGCCGTCGACCTCCTCTCCATGTCGTCGGGACACCGCCCCCCTTCACGTCGCCGCCGGCGACTTCCTCCCTCCACGCGAGGCTCCCAGCCACGTCGTAGGCCACCCAACGCCGCCAATTCCAGTCCTAGGTAGGGGACCCTAACCGTCAGGTTCCCCTCCCTTATACGCCGACACCTACTCTTTCGTCGGGCGGTCTATCTACATGGATTTGAGTGCGTAACGTCTACATATGCACTCAAATCCGATCAAGTTTTTGTAGACACCGGTTTCCAGTCTACAATCCCTAGTTCTTCGTCTTCGGCGACATGTTAGAGAACAAAGTTGATATGCCCTCCATAGGCGCCTTCAAAGGTCCTGCGCCTATAGTCAAGATGGATGGGACAAACTATGAGCTCTGGGCGATGCATTTTATGAGTCTCATGAAGTCCAACGGTAAGAAGCATATTCTTACCGAAGACAAGCCGGTAGAGAAGACTGGAATATATGCCTCGTGGGAGGCTGATGACTCTTATGCCAAGGTTTGGCTGTCAGGCACACTGTCGATGGAGATTACCAATGGTGTCCTCCATCAACCCACTGCCAAGGCAATGTGGGATATTCTTGCCGCTACGTATTCCCAAATGCGGAATGAGACCAATATGTTACAGCTTCAGCATGATATATTCACAATGAAGCAGAATGACAGGCCACTTCACTCATTATACACGTCCCTAAGAGGGATGTTTGAGAAGTTATACAGTACCATACCCCTTACGGCGACATCTGAGTAGCAGAAGACGTTTCGGAACGCTACTATGGTGGGCGTTCTACTTGCAGCCTTAGATCCGGAATACGAGGCAGCCCGCTCTCAGATTTTGGCCGATGCAGTTATTTCTCCAATATAAGATGTTTACCGGCGACTCAGCAGCCTCTCTGTTTCTTCCAGCACTTCTACTCCACCTCCATCAGCGATGGCAGTATCGCGTGGGAGAGGTGGTCAGTCTTCTGGTCGTGGACATTGACCCCGTGGTAGGGGTGGTCGCTTTTTCCAGCCATGTTCGTTATGCCATCGCACATGCCACTCGGAGGATACATGCTACTCTAAGCATGGGTTTCCAGCATTAGTACATGTAGCCGACCATGTTCTGCCCCAGTCAGCATCCACGGCTGATAACCGATTCGAGGAGCTTGTGGCACGTCTACTGGATATTATGCCACAATCATCTACTGATTCTCCTGGTGGATCTTCGGATGTTGCTGCTACAGCTTCTGCTAGTTCGTCTGCTGCTGCTAGTACCTCAAGTAGTGTTACTGCCTTTACATCTTGTCATGATATATCTGATTGGATTATAGATTTTGGTCTCATCCATCACCTCTGCCGCGATAGAGAGAGACTTGAGTCCTACAGGGAGGGACATCCCACATGGTCGCTCGATGCAGATAGCAGATGGTACTCATTCTCCGCTTGTTGGACAGAGGGAGGTTTTCTTATCACCTTCTATGCGCCTACAGGATGTTCTACATGCTCCTGAATTCTCCATGAATCTGTTGTCTATTAGTAAGATTACGAAGGATTTGCACTGTCGTGCTATATTTGACCCCTCATCTCTTATTTTTCAGGACATACTAACGTGCAGGGTGATTGGTTGTGGCTCTGAGCAGAATGGTCCGTATCGGCTGGTCCGGAACTCCTATGCTGGCATCTCTTCTCATTCCGTCGGATCAGTATCTCCTTACATCTGGCATCTCCGTTTTGGTCATCTCCCGCTCCAGAAAATGAGACATTTACTGCCTCAGATCTCTCCCAATTCATCATTTCGGTGTGAAGCGTGTCAGTTAGAAAAGCATCATCAATCTAGCTTTCCTACTCGTCAGAGTCGGAGCAGTAGCTCCCTGTTTGAGTTATTTCACATTGATATTTGGGGTCTGAGTCGTGTACCTGATCATCAGGGACACAGATTTTATTTAGTTGTAGTGGATGATTTCTCTCGTGTATCTTGGGTCTTTCTATTAAAGAATAAATCTGAAGCAGGGGATGTTATTAAAAATTTGATTAATGAAGTGCATAATGTTTTTTCCTCTACTGTCAAATATATTCGTACAGATAATGCATTGGAATTTTGTATCCAGTCTCTCTCTCAGTTTCTCTTGTCTAAGGCGTTATTCACCAAACCACTTGTGCTTACACATCTCAGCAAAATGGCGTGGCAGAAAGAAAGCATCGTCATCTTCTTGACATCACTAGAACCCTCCTTATTCAGAGTTGTGCTCCCATCACATTCTGGGGGGATGCTGTCCTTACAGCTTGCTACCTGGTCAACCGTATACCATCATCTGTCCTTGGTGAGAAAATTCCTCTTTCTATCATTTTTCCTAATAAGGAATTATTCTCACTTACTCCTCGGGTCTTCAGTACTGTTGCGTTTGTTCATCTCTTGTCTCCTGGACTTGACAAACTCTCTCCTATAGTTGTCAAGTGTATCTTTTTAGGTTACTCTCGGACTCAGAAGGGTTATCGTTGTTATGACCCCATAAACAAGAAATACTTTGTAAGTGCTGATGTCACGTTTTTTGAGTCTGTTATGTACTTTTCCCCTGCAGGTGACAGGTTGGTCCCATCCACTACCAACGATGATGTTTATGTTCCTCCGCCTCCTAGTTTGAGTTCACCTGAGTCCGCTCCAGCTCCAATTACTATGTCACCTAATCCAACGCCACCTCCACAACCTCCTATACCACCTCTACCAAAATTCTATACGCGTCGGTCAGGTCCTGCTCAGACTACACGTCAGGCATCAATTACGCCTCAGGTATGTTCAGATGGCATCACTACTAACGGGTTAGATATGGTACACGTGCATGATTCTTTATTTCAGGAGGAGACTACACAATTTAGTACAGTGGACGATGACCTGGATATTCCTATTGCTATCCAGAAGCAGAAGCGGACATGTGTGTCTTATCCTTTTGCTTCCCAGGTGTCTTTTCATCACCTCACAGGCGACTTTCAGAGATTTGCAGCACCATTATCTTCCGTGGACATACCACGGACCTATCAAGAATCTATGAAGATTGTTTGCTGGCGACTGGCTATGGAAGAGGAAATGTGCGCCTTACAGTCTCTTGGCACATGGAGTTTGGTTAAAGCTCCTACTAACGCATCCATTGTTAGCTGTAAATGGGTATTCACGGTTAAATACCATGCTGATGGCAGTCTAGATCGATACAAGGCACGGCTGGTTGCGAGAGGTTTCACACAAACATATGGTGTAGACTATATGGATACTTTTTCTCCAGTGGCTCGTCACTCTACTCTTCGTATTCTCTTATCCGTTGCTGTGATACGTGACTGGACTATATCTCAACTTGATGTCAAGAATGCCTTCTTGTATGGAGATTTACAGGAGGAAGTCTACATGCAGCAGCCACCAGGGTTCACTGCTGAAGGGGAGATGCATATGGTGTGTATACTTCACAAGGCAATTTATGGCATTAAACAGAGCCCAAGGGCGTGGTTTCAGAAGCTTTCCCATCTGATTGAACGACAGGGGTTCAAAAGATCAAATGCAGATCACTCGTTGTTTATTCAGAAGTCTTCAGCAGATACGGTTGTCATCATGGTCTATGTTGATGATATTCTGGTTACAGGAGATGATATTCAAGGAATAGAGAGGGCAAAAGCATTTTTGGGCCGTCAGTTCGTCACGAAGGATCTTGGAACCCTAAGATATTTTCTGGGGTTGGAATTTGCCAGGAATGCACGTTTGGTGATGACCCAAAGGAAGAACATTACAGATTTTTTGACTGAAACAGGCATGGTTGGATGCAGACCATCAAGTATTCCCACTGATCCAAGCATGAAATTGTATGACGATGACACTGCAGAAGTAGACAAGAGGATATATAGAGAAATGGTGGGTAAGCTTCTTTATATTACCATAACTCGACCCGATATTGCCTTTGCAGTAAGCAGGGTGAGTCAATTTATGGAGCAGCCGAGACAAGTTCATATGGATGCCATATATATGATACCGAGGTATCTAAAGTCCTCTCCAGGTTCAGGGTTGCTATTTCAAAAGGGTACATATTTATCTATTTCAGCATGTGCAGACGTCGATTATGCAGGGTGCCTTAAGGATCGAAAGTCAACCTCAGGATTTACCGTTTTTGTTGGGAGCTCTCTGGTTTCTTGGAAAAACAAGAAACAAACTGTTGTGGCAAGGTCTAGTTTTGAATCTGAATATAGGACCATGGCGCAAGCAAGCACGGAGATGATGTGGGTTCGATCTGTGCTAGAGGATCTACATATAGTTGTACCTTTACCCATGCAGCTTCAGTGTGACAATCAGGCAGCATTGTTTATTGCCAATAATCCAACATTCCATGAAAGAACAAAGCATATCGAAGTTGACTGCCACTACACGAGAGACTTGATCCAGAGAGGCTTGATATCTACATCTCACGTGAGCTCAGGGGATCAGATTGCTGACATATTCACCAAGTCGTTGCTCAGAGGACCCTTCCAGAGATGTTCTTCCAAGCTGAGCATGATAGACATCTATGTTCCACCTTGAGGGGGAGTGTAGAGACCGATATTATTATTATATTCTTTACCTCTTCGTAATTCCTGTTTACATTCTGGACTACTATGTATTTTATCCGTGAGGTCTCTCCCTATATAAGAGAGCCTAGGGTTCCTTAGAATATTAAGTTGCTCATTTTCCCAACAAATTGAATGACTAAAACATTGGACTATCAACCCCTTTATATAGGAGGGGTGGGTTACGAAAATAGAAAAGGATATAATCAAGGGTTTTTATCTGTTGTACCCCTCCGAGATATTGCAATATCAATTATACCCCCCCTTTGGGAATATCAATTGTGCCCCCAACTTCTTGTCGTTCTATCATTTGTGCCCCTCCGTTACTTTGGCCGTCTATGAGTTGAACTTAACCATGGTTTTTTCAAACCATGGTTTTTTCAAACCATGGTCCTATACATTAATCTCATAAAGGATATGTATGATAGGGCTTTATCTTGTGTAAGGACCCTGACGGGGAAGACTGACTATTTTGATATCAACATTGGTTTACATCAAGGTTCAGCTTTGAGTCCATTTCTTTTTACTTTAATTATGGACGAGTTGACAAGTCACATTCAGGATGAGTTACCTTGGTGTATGATATTTGCTGATGATATTGTGTTGATTGACGAGACTAGAGATGGAGTAAATGAGAAGCTTGAGGTTTGGAGACAAGAATTGGAGACTAAAGGTTTTCGTATAAGTAGGGCTAAGACGGAATATATGGAATGCACCTTTGATGGAAGCAATGGTGAAGGAATCGAGATGAAGATTGGTGACGATAACATTCAGAAGAGAGATTCTTTTAGATATCTGGGATCTATTTTGCAACATGATGGGGAAATTGATGGAGATGTTACTAATAGAATAAATGCAGGCTGGCTAAAGTGGAGAGGAGCCTCCGTTGTTCTCTGTGATAAGAAAATTCCTTTAAAATTTAAAGGAAAGTTTTACAAAGCAGCCGTGAGACCTGCTATGCTTTATGGTTATGAATGTTGGCCTGTGAACCATAGACATGTGCAGAGAATGGTTGTAGCAGAAATGAAAATGCTAAGATGGATGTGTGGACATACACGTAAAGATCGGATTCGGGATGATGCAATGAGAAAGAAAGTTGGTGTAGCTCCGATCGAGGATAAGATGCGAGAAAACCGCTTAAGATGGTTTGGTCATTTGTAAAGAAGGTCAACTGATGCACCGGTTAGGAGATGCGAGTGGTGGGATGTTGAGCCAGCTAAGAGAGGGCGAGGACGGCCCAAGAAGTATTGGAAAGAGACTATACGAAGGGATCTTAGTTTTTTGGATATAAGTCCGAGATTGACCCGAGATAGATCTGAATGGAGGCGAAGAATCCATGTAGCCGACCCTACGTAATTGTGGAAAAAGGCTTTGTTGTTGTTGTTGGTTTGGGTAAGAGGGGTAAAACTGGAAATCAAAAGGATCACCCCCAAAATTGAAACCCACAATCAGAGATGGAGAAGACGATGAAGCACGGAGACCCATCCGGCCATATTACCCTCCAGGTTCATCATTGCCAGTGGCCGAAGAGAATTCAACTATGAGTCACGGTCATCCGCCTCGATCCTCCTCGATCGAGGGTTACGCCTTCTTCTCTGATCAAAGGCTGAGGGCGAAGGAGGGGTCTGGGGAGGAGGTGGAGGGGAGGGTTGCATGGTGGTGTGTGTCGAACAGAGGAGGTCCGAGAGGCCGAGGGAGGAGGAGGAGGCTCTGGGCAGAGGGAAGAGGACGGAGGTGGAGATGGACGTTGTAGTCGGAGGGGTTAGGAGGAGGAGGTCGGGGGAGGGGAAGGAGGAGACAAATGTCGGGAGTGGAGAGGGAGGTTGCAAGCAAAGGAGGAGGGGGAAGTTGCGGGCAGAGGAGGAGAATGGGGGTAGAGGAGGAGGCTATGAGCGGGGGTGAGGAGGACGAGGGGGAGGCTCCAGGTAGAGGAGGAGGGGGAGATTGTGGGCGAATGGTGAGGAGGAGGAGGATGCTGGAGGTGGAGGAGGGGGAGGTTGTGGGCAAATGGTGCGGAGGAGGAGGATGCTGGGGTGGTGGAGGAGTCTGCGAGAAGAGTGGGGAGAACAGGGGCAGAGGGGGAGGCTGTGCGGGAAGAGAAGGTTACAGGCGGGGTAAGGAGGATGGGCAGGGAAGATTGCGGGCAAAGGGATGAGAGGAGGAAGAGGTCGAGGGTGAAGGAGGATTCTGGGGGCAAAGGAGGAGGTTATGCGCAAGATGTGGAGGATGAGGCGGAGGGGGAAGCGTGGGGGAGGAGTCAGGGGGCGGGGGGAGCTCGGTGCAGAGGAGGTTGCAAGAGAGCTCAAGGCGGAGGAGCGGGGGCAGAGGGGGAGGCGCGGGGTGGAGGGAGGAGCTGGGGAGGAGGAAGAGAATGTAGGAAGAAGAAAAAGATGAGGGAGGGGAAGAGGATAAGGACTTTTTAGTCATCTTTTTAAAATTTAATTCCATTTGTATCCTCAAAGTTAACGTCTGTTTACGTTGGCTATGGACGGTCATTAACCCGAGGGGCTCTAACCGACTAACTGCTAAATATAACCGACTGACTAATATGATTTGATATTACATGCAATCTCTTTATTTAAAAGAAAATTGCAACGGACATAATAAAATGTATATTAATTTGACTCTAATTAGGGTATGAAAATTAAACCCTATTTATTCATTTCACGCTGCATCAATTCTCTACTGCTTTGAAAACTTCGTCTCCTAACGAATTGCTTGATCTTCTCGAAATCATTGAATAATTTGCTCCAATTTTGTATCTTTCTTTCTCAATTAAGAATTATGTTTGTAATTCTTTTCGATTGGGGGTCGCAATGCAAGTTTTCTACCCCTTAAAGTAAAATAACTTCCCCTCTTACTTTTCCACCAAGTCTAACCTTTTTTATAAAGGGGTTTTAGTGAGGAGCGCCTTTGTAAACTTTCAAAGAGATATTGGCACCAATCAAGACATCGAAAGAGTCCTTCTTGCCTCTCGTTAGGGTTTGGGGTATCCAAACCCAACAATGGCGAGGACGTGGCTTCCATTGTGTGATGTTGTAGGCAGTGACGATTCGGAACAATGGCAGCGCCAATGTTGGCGAGAATGACGGTTCGATCGAAGATGGATGGGACGGGTAGGGGTTGTAGAGTGGCTATCAACGAGGCTTGGGTAGGAGCGATGGGATTCGGGTGGAGGTAGTGACGATGGGGGATGTTGCGTGGATAGGGGAGAAGATGGCGAGGTTCGGGGTAGGGGGGACTGCAGTGGTTGTTGTTGTGGTTGGAATGGCTGTTGGAGGAGCAGTGGTGGCAAGAAGGGTTGAAGGTAAGGGTTTCGGGGCGGCGGAGAGGGGCTGCAGGGGAGGTGGTGGAGTCGTTTTGGTGGCGACAGAGAGGGCTGCAGGGAAGGTGGTGGAGCCGATTTGATGGTAGAAGGGAGCTGCAGCGAGACAGGGGGGGTCTTTAGAGGTACAGGGGAGGCATCGAAAAACTGCTAAGCATGGAAGGTCATATCGATATCGTTTTGATATCATGTCAAATATGATATTTCAGCGATCTATCACCGAAATATCGCCGATAATGACGCGCTTATGATAAGGAAATGCCTGAAAAGGAGAACATATCACCATATCGATACCGATATCGGTCTCATCTCGATATCGATATATCGCAATATTTCATTCAATGCTGCCAGGGAGCTGGAGGCGTTACTGGAGTCGGTTCCTTCGACGGCGGTTGATCAGAAGTGGGCTGAACAACGAGCTTGGGAGATCCTTTTCTTTGTTTTTCTTCATCGAGAACCTGGATAGTAGCTTCGAGGACGTGAGTTATCGATCCGGCAACGCTCAGGGTCTGAAAAACAACAACCAAATCATGTAGATTCGATAGAAACTCGAACAATATGGACATTAACTCTTTGTTTTATGTTTATGTGGCTCGTCGTTTACGCTTCGTCAAACAAAAATCGTTGGTTGTACGACGGCATGAACCCTTGTATGGATTTCAGATCGTGAGGATGATATGAATGCAATACTATGATACCAAATGATGCAAACGAGAATTTTGCAATAGTGAAATATTTTTTTTAGCGATGGAAATATTTGATGGAGAAGAAATTAGGAGGAAAAAGAGAGGACATGCCGATTACGCGAGATTCGGGGAAGAATAAACGTGGAGATTGCATGGAGGGAGAAGAGAGATGGAGAAAGATAAATCTCAAAATGTCATTTCTGAATTGAATGATAAAAACGTGGGACTACCATCCCCTTTATATAGGAGGGTGGGTTGCAAAAATAGAAAAGGATACAATCAAATAAAATAAAATTCTATTTTAGACTATAATTATGTCTAACCGACTAACTGCTAAATATAACCAACTATCTAATTTGAGTTGAGATTATTAAAGTTATTATATTTACATTTATGTCCGTAATCCTTCGTGTTTCGTAACCCTTCGGGCGTATTTACGTATTTTTCTTCATATACTCTATAGGGTTTTCTCTCTATATAAGAGATCCTAGCCCTATAGAATAAACAACAAATTCTTTTTTCTTCTCCACATGGTATCAGAGCAACAGTTATACATCGAGATTCTGACATGAAATCAAGGCCACAAAATTCGATTTCAATCACCATTTCGATGAGTAGTCGAAATGAAATTTCGATCATTTCAATCGATTTTTGAATTGGGCCCCATTTTTCGGCTGATATAGACTATTTAGACTAAATTTCGATCACCCACCGAAATTCAGCTGAATTTCACCGAAATTTGATCCATGCCTAAAATCCTCACCGCCACCTTCAAGCCTTGTAAAAACTGACACGGTCCTCTTCCCTGAATTAGGGCCCCACGCAAGGCCCTTCAATCACCTCCAGTGCAGCAACTCGACCCCAAAGGAGCATCTCCAGCCCCTACTGGTGCTGCTGGAACCAACTACGAAGGCCCGCTAGTGCCTCTAGGGACCTATAGACATGCGCACCACCAACAGGCCTCCTACGGAGGCTACTAGCGCCGCCAGGGGCCCCATAACCACCCGCTAGCGCCGACCAGCACTTCCATGACCCCCCACGGAGATCGTCAACCCCACAGACCCTCCATGGATACCGTATATCTCTTCAGAAATCTAAAACTCATCCCAGACCGCTGTCAGGACTCCAGATCCGTTGTTCGTTGAGGTTTTTCAGGACTTCTCAAGGGCAAACGTGAGTTCTAGGGCATTTTCTAGCCCTATATGCATCCTTAGTTGATCACAGGATCTTCTTTCTGTTTTAAGACTACCATGGCACCTTCTTCTACTGAGACAAAGCCCTGGACCACGAATATTACGGCACAAGGCACTACTATCAAACTCAAGAGCACAGAAAATTACGTGCTCTAGTCTCGATCTATGGTGTTCATTAAAGGTCAGAGGAAATTCTACATTCTGACTAAAGATCCTTTAGATGAAAAGGACAAAGAGTATGACAACTGGCAGATAGACAACTACTTGTTTTTCAACTGGATGACCAATAGTGTTGAGGCTCACATTTCCTCAAATCTCCTTTACAAAAATACGACCAAGGAAATGTGGGAGGATCTCGAGCAAACATACTCCCAGAAAAAGACGAAGTCACGTCTTGCAAACATTTACAGGCAAACCTGATGGGCATCTCAAGGTGATTCCACCCTTATCAAATACTACAGGCATCTCTCCAGCTTGCATGAGGAGATTGCAATAATCTAGCCCTCGTGTTGCACCAAACAGATACAAGAGCATTCTGACTTATTGGTATACCACTTTCTTGATGGCCAGCATTCTAGATACCAAGCAGCAAAAGAGAAATTTCTTATATCAGACACACTGCCAACGATGAAGTTCATCTTTGACCGACTTAAGGAACTCGAAACATATGTTGTCCAACCTCCAGTTTTACCTTCAAGAAAGAACTTTGCACACATCGCCTCATCTGGGCGAGGAAGCAGGTACAACTTTCAAGGAGAACGTAGTCATGATCCAAGTCATGGTCGTAGACAGGAACCTGGACAAGACCACGACTTTGGCCGTAACCGTGGGCGAGACTCTACTGTCCCATGCACTGACCATGGTCGGTGGAACCACCCAACTGAACGACGATGGCAGAAGTTTGGCGTACCTTCTTAACACGACAATAATGCATATGAGGATGCCTATGATGTGGAAGAGACATCGCCTACAGCAACCTCCAACGACAAGATCGATCGTCTTAACGGTGCATATTACTCTTGTCTGATGTAGATCTTTTAAACTACATGGCCTACTACCACTAGTAACACTACCATTGTTGTCTCGGCTACTCCTTCAGGTACAATAGCCAACTCTGATGTCACTCCTGCTCCAGTTTGGATTATCGATTTCGGTGCCTCTACTCATCTGACTAGAGAAGGTAGTTTGCTCACCTCCTCCGTACCATCTACCTTCGTGAAGTCGGTTCGAGTCTCTAATGGGACTTCGTCACCGATTACTACTGTCAGAAGTACGGAATATTAGGTTTCCTAGTTCGCCGACTGATTTGCTCTTTCTGCTCGGGCTCAAACCTAGGACCTAAGCCTCTCGATCCATCCCATAAAATCTAATGGTGAAGCCCAATCCCTTAACTATAATATCCTCCGGCGAATGCGAAACTAGTCTAGGTAGGACCCATCAATCAAGCACAAAGGAAGCCTAAAGGCGAATGCAAAGGCCACAAAAGATATTCAACCTCCCGTAATGAAATTAGATATCTAGAGTGAGTCCTCCTCTGGTGATGTCTAAGAAAAAGCTCACGAAGGAGGCTTGCCTCAGAATATATATAATTGGCCCTCGCAGAAAGGCCCGTCATAGATAGTCAAATAGATACGACTCTTAGCCTCATGAGAGCGGGGCTCACACCTCCAAGGAGCGGGCATCTTTCCACTCGCTCTGAAAGTTAGGGAATGCGACTAAGGCTTGAGTACTACCTAGCACAGGAAAGGGATAGCAGCGAGGGCCAGGGCTAAGTTGGAACATGATTTGAGGCTGATGCAGACGCTCTTTCCCCTAAGCTCAGGGGTGCATCAAGCGGGATAGAACGGAAGCAATTCTACAGCCAAAGCCAAGCTCATCCTCAATTGGTGCACTACTCTGATAATCAATCGAAATACGGAACGTATACTCTTTGGACAGTCTTCTGCAGCTCTTTCTTCTTTCTCATGGTCTCATCAGTACATGAGTGAAGTCCCTGGCCTCAAATCCTGAAAAGAGGACGAGAATCGACAAGCCTTCCGAACGTCCCGAACTATATATATAGTTGACAACTGGCTCATCAGGAAAGGACAAGGAAAAAGACACATAGTATTCCGCCCTGAGCAATCTTAGTTATTGGAAAGCCGCGCATCAGAGCTATATTATGCATGACTTGTGGAAAGATGTTTTGAGGGCCAAGAGAAACAACTCTCTCTTCAGCAAGAATGAGGAGCCATAGCCTTCAGATCAAATAGCTTCATTGGATGAGGGCTCGACGAAACAGTTCTGGAAACGGAGATTGCAACCGCTTGAACTGTCCCCTGGGGAATCCTTCAAGCTAGTTTCCAGAGAGATCTTCCAAGTCAGAGAAGGATGTAGGGGAGTTGACGGGCCGGTCATGCGAGTTCACCCCGCCCAGTTGACCCAGACCATAGAGAGAAGCGAATCCTATCTCTTTCATCGGCAGAGAAAGTAGGATTGAGGATAGTTGCCAGTGAAGTAGAAAGCAAGCGTAGCGCTTCAGTAGCCATCACCTAATCTCTGTCTGCTGAGCCAGAATCTGGTCCTGCTGGCCTCTCATAGCAGCCTGTTGCTGCTGAAGATCGGTGAGAGCAGTCAGTATACGTGCCAACTGGTCAGTAATCTCCTGTCCTGATCGAGATGCCATGGTTCTGCATGAGAACCATATTTAGTTATAAAAATTTTCAATTGGAGATACTTATTATATATGCTTCTTCTCTTCTTAGGATATAATATGAAAATTAATGAAATTTGTGGCATCTATGGTAATTGAATATGAATGTCATATTTTCCCTTCTCGGACTCACGACAAGTCGGAAGACTGACGCTATCCGAGAACTTAATGCGATAGAAATTGTAATGTTGCGAATGTGCGTATCAGGGTACCATGGCTCTGAGGGGGTTCACACAAGAATGGGATCAGAGCCCACTTCTTTTCTGTGAAGTGGAAGGAGTCTTAGCGCCGATTTTTTTACAGAGCTTCGTCAGGGTCAGATGACAGCCAGAGATTACTTTATCCGATACACAGAGTTGTCACGACATACACGAGCAGCTGGCACATTTCTAGAGGAGAATCTGAAAAAGTTCATTAGCAGCATGCGAGAGGAGGTACATGAGAAGCTGGCTGGACTAAACATCACTTCCATCTCTGAGGCTACCGATGCAGCGGAGAAGTTCGAGGACATCAGAGGGAGACGTTTCGGGAGCTTGTCTGGAACAGTGCCTAGACCGCGGCGATCTTTTGGACCGATATGTCGACCATTTCAGCAGTAAAGATCAGTCAGACGATTCCGACCTACAGGTTCGACATTCTCTGGCAGTGCTCGCTCTTCTCCATCAACTACTTTAGGAGAACCACTTGCTGGACGTGGCACAGATTCCGCTCGACCATCTGGGTCGCAACGAGCAGATAGACCACCTGCGAGCCCATAGCACAGACACGACTACTCCACCTACCAGACCAGTCCGATGTTACCGATGGCACGAGTGGGGACATTACCGATCACAGTGCCCACAGGTTTCTGACGAGCCTCGCCCACAACTACAATCGTCGCAGCCTCAGGCACCTCATTTAAGGAGTTTCCGTAGCAGGAACTCCAACTTTAGGCGACAACAGCAGAGACAGAAGCGATGTGTGGCAGGTTCTAGTGCCGCACCAGCCAGGCAGGGGCAGTTACATGCAATTACCGAGGAGCAGGAACGTTCAACGGCTACTATGGTGAAAGGTATGGTCTCGGTCTTGGGCCGACCTTTCCATGTTTTATTTGATTCTAGTGCGACACACTCTTTTCTTACTTCGAGGCTACTAGCTTCTTTAGGTAGTGTCGCAGAGAGCAGAGACTCTTCTCTATATCGCATCCGAGGATCAGGTGGCCAGTTGTTTATCATTTCCCTGATAGTCAGGCACTTGCTCATACTGATTGGCGGTCACGAGATGATCGCAGATTGTCTACTCCTACAGCTTAATGAGTTCGACTTGATTTTGGGCATGGATTGGTTATCTGCTCATCATGCACTTGTTGATTGCTTTAGGAAGACAGTTGTCTTCAGGATTCCAGATCTACCTGAGTTCACTTTTGAGAGTACTTTACATGACTCCACCATGGAGTACATTTCAGTGTTGCGAGATCAATGACTTGTTGATCAGGGATGTGATTCATACCTTTCATTTGTTTGGGAGGTATCTGATCAGGAACCGATGACATAGGAGTAGTATCAGAATATCCAGATGTGTTTTCTGATGAGCTACCACGATTACCTCCTGAGAGAGAGATCGAGTTCGAGATCACATTACTACCAGATACACAGCCGATCTCGATGGCTCCTTACCGCATGGCACCTGCCGAGTTGAGAGAGCTGAAGGTGCATGCAGGAGTTACTAGACATGGGATTTGTGAGGCCGGGCACTTCACCTTGAGGTGCTCCGGTTCTATTTGTCAAGAAGAAGGATGGATCCATGAGGTTATGCAATGATTATAGGCAGTTGAACAAGAGAACGGTGAAGAACCGTTATCCTTTGCCGCGTATCGATGATTTGTTCGACCAGTTCCAGGGATCTTCGGTATTCTCGAAGATCGATCTTCGCTCAGGCTACCATCAGCTGAGGATTCGAGAGTTTGATATTCTGAATACTGCTTTCAGGACGCGCTATGGACACTACGAGTTTGTGGTGATGCCGTTCGGGCTCACCAATGCACCTGCAGCTTTCATGGATATGATGAACAGGATTTTCCGTCCATTTTTGGACAAATTTGTTGTGGTGTTCATAGGTGATGTGCTCATATACTCACGGAATGAATGGGATTATGCGAATGATCTACGGACTGTCCTGGACACACTGCGAGAGCACAAGCTATATGCCAAATTGAGCAAGTGTGAGTTCTGGTTATCCCAGGTCTCATTTATAGGGCATGTTATTTCTAAAGTAGGCATCGCAGTTGATCCTGCGAAGATTGATGCAATTATGTCTTGGCAGCAGTCTAAGACAGTTACTCAGATTCGGAGCTTCCTTGGGCTAGCAGGTTATTACAGACACTTTGTCAACGGATATTCACGCATTGTTCATCATTTGATACGATTGACGCAGAAAGGAGTTTCATTCATTTAGGATAATTCATGTGAGCAGGCCTTCAGTACACTGAAGGAGAGATTGACGACGGCACCTATTCTTGCTCTTCCTTCGGGCACTCAGGATTATGCAGTCTACGCAGATGCATCTGGAGAAGGTCTAGGAGCAGTGTTGATGCAGAGATGATAGGTGATTGCTTACACATCACAACAGTTGAGGCCGCATGAGCAGACCTGCCCCACGCATGACTTGAAATTGGTGGCAGTTGTCTTTTCCTTGAAGATCTTGTGCCACTATCTATATGGGGTGAATTTCGAGATTTTTACTTATCACAAGAGCCTAAAGTATATCTTTGATCAGAAGGAGCTAAATATGAGACAACGCAGATGGCTCGAGCTACAGAAGGATTATGACTACACGATCTCTTACCATCCTGGTAAGGGAAATGTGGTGGTTGATGCTCTTAGCATGAGAGCTCATGCTGAGGGTACGGTAAACTGGCTATACACATTGGATATGCTCGCAGCTTTGATTGATTGGCATCCACAGGAAAGTGCATCCATTTCTACCGTCGTGCCTCCACAATTTAGCAGTTTGTGGGATCGCATTGTCGAAGGCCAAAAGACAGATCCATGATTCGAGATAGATACATGCGAGCCGTAAAGGACGAGGTTGATGATTTTGTAGTGACAGTCTATTTTATAGAAGGCAGGCAGTCTGCTTGTTGCTAAAATAAATAAATAAATTTTTCCTCAGAATTGTATATCAGCAACAATAGCTCCATTTGGCACAAAATCTCATACCATTTGTCAACTCTAAAAGCTTCCCTTCTTGGTTATATAAACCTCACTTCTCCTCTTACTTTTCCCCAATGTTTTCCTCTCTTGTCTCTTCTAAAATACATCGAAGGAGCTGTGTTCCTATATTTTTCTCCCGGTCCAGTTGCTACCCAACAAATTCTGGAGATCCAATTCAGCAACTGGGAGGTCTCCTTCCCCAGTTGCTGCAGCATCCACTCTTCTCTGCTGGAGCTCCTGCTGCTGCATGCAGGAGCCAACTACTGTTGCTCCAGCAGTTGGCAGCAGCTGCAACTAAGGTATGCAGATCCATTCCTCTCCTTGAGTTGTTGTTCAACAACTCTAAGAGGTTGCTCTCTTCTTCAAATCAAAAGAGATGCTGCCCCTTGCTTCTATTCCAGCCAAGTGGTGATACATTATCAACAAATCATCTCCGTTTTGAAGATTCATTAGGTATAATCCTATTCCTTTCCTTGTTGCCATACATGTAATTTAATTGCTACACATTTGAGGTCTATTTATAGTATAATATGTGGTGGGATTTGGGGGGATTTATTGATAAACTGCGGCTCAAAATATAATACATCCCTCATTAAAAGATTGAATGATTGGCATGTTAAAAAAATTAATTAAAAGCTCCGTGGGAATGTTGTGGATAGTCTGCTACAGATACTATACTTCCAATAGAATAGGAATTTTCCTTTTCTGATCTGCTGCAATTAATTTGATTATTAAAATGGGCTTTTAGCGGGGGTCCATCATTCCATGATCAATCATAAATAATACTTATTCTCATGTCCACAGTTTGAACAAGAGAAATTCTCACTAGACATTTAGCATATGTGATGGGGAATTGTAAAAGCAAACAAATATCAAATTTGGATTATAGATATAATTAATATTAGAAGTAGAAATATCCTGCCACACAAGAGGTATCTAATATATTATTCAATCAGCTTGTACCCACTCTTATCCACCACACGAGAGATATCTCATATATTAGTCAACCACTTGAATTTATTCAGTAAACCTATGATTCAGATCAAGCATGGATTTATTGAGTAAATCTATGATCAAGCACAGAATTATTTTAGTAAATTTATGCATGAATCAAATGTATACATGTATATTGTTGCATGAAATAGAAATGTTTTATTTAAATTTCATGTTTAAGTTTTGAAGAGGATAATTATATTCAAATCACAAATAACTTCATTTGAATGGAATCATGGGTCAATGCATAGTATGCTAGAAACATTGTACATTCACGAGTCTTGATTAGAAAACATACAATACACCGAGATAGATATATTAACTATAACTAGATATAAGTAGGAAAGCAATAAGTATATGTAATAATGAGTATGGAAAAAAAGGGGTCTGTAAATGGGTTATTACTGGAATAAATCAATGTGTAGCACATATTTATACAACTTAAATATATCAATTACCTATACGGATATAATGGTCAAAATGTTTTATTATCACAAAAGATATTGAACATTAAGGTTTAAGGAATTTTTTTAGAATGTAATCTACATCATCAAGGTTTCATTGCTTTTCTGACAAACATGTGTTGACACAAATCTCACCAATCTGTAAAAGATTGATTCTTATGTAGTTGATCTAAGCCAGAGAATGACTCAAGATAGATCTGATTGAGGGAAAGAACACATTTAGATGACTCTACTTCATATTGAATCAGATCGAACAGAAAGTGCATACAAAGGGTTTCATATGATGATGTTTGAGTCGAATTTTCCAACTTCTCTATTTATCTAGGCAAAGTCGACAGCCTAAATAAGGACCAAACCCGTCTATACTTTATCTTACACCAACCTTAGTGACACTGCCCTTACAAGACAGTTGTGGCAGTATGTAATGTAAGGATCATTTTAGTTTTAAAAAGCTAAGGACAAAAGATAAATGTGAATCAAGTATGTAGTTAAGAACATCCATGAGATTGTGAATCAGTGATAACAACTAATTGTGCCGGTCAGGGTGACCCTTACACCTGACCATGCGAGGATGCGGTGACCCTCAACTGGGCAGGAGAATAGGAAGCCCAGTTAGGGCAGCGACAGCCAAGTGCACGGTTTAGGATCCCAGTCCCTTTTCGGTTTTCACGCGAGCTCGCAGTGTTTTTACGCCTAGTTGGGATCCCGACTTTGACCAGTTCCATTGACCCTCTGCTTTAGGATACCCAGGCGGAGGATCCTCGGTTTTAGTTTTTTGTACGAGCTCGTTTACCCGTACTAGTCAGGCCGTTTTCTAGAGCGACTTTTCCGAAGAGTCTCTCTCACCCGTCTCAGTGGCGTAGTTTTGGAGTAGACATGTCCCTCTATTGGACCGCACTTCCAATTAGAGGGCGAGACAGAAGAGCTATTTGTAGCCTATCTCACCGCTTGAGTTTTACTTTCGCCAACAGACTTGGCGATTCTACATCCAGATCATCCATATCTACATCTAAATCATCTAGAGTTACATCTGAGAGAGTTGTAGTTAAGTTTTGGAGGAAATTATAATTAAAGTTGAGTTGATTGGAAGTGACTATAATCTGATTCGAAATCCCTATAAGCTAGGGGACGTGTTGGGAACTTAGTTAGGATACATTATACAACACAACAAGCCTACGGAGACACCCCATGAAGGATACGAGGAATCCTCAAGCGCATCACGGAAGCGTGTTGATTGCATCTCATTCGATCGCACTAGTCGCTAGATACAGCGGAAATTAAAAATTTTAAATCAAGTGATGAAACCACGTGATCACAAAAACATTTCTTGGATCGTTTCATCAAACCACAAAGTATTAGAAATACCTCTTGAAACGTGGTTTCGATCACAAGATCTCTAAAGCAAGAGATCCTCCTGACTCAAGTCCGATCTACGAAGATGGCACTTGTGGGCGCGATGATGAGACGCGTTCCTTCCGCAATCCTCGACGAAAATACAAGCCTTGAATCTCCTGATTTCGTCCAATGAAATCCGTCGATGGAGATCCATGAGCAATCGAAGCGACAGCACAACGGTGTGGAGACGAATGCTTGTTCCCTCAAAGCACAAGGTGGACGGTCACCTTAGAGAGAGAGAGAGAGAACGAGAAAGAGAGAGATAAGGCGTGTATTCTTATGTGTATTTGAGAGGCTAGGGTTGCCCTCCTTTTATATTAATTTGGGAGTCCATGGATCACAGTCCATGGCATACACAAAATCAATGGTTAGATTGATATGTGTATTAAATCAATGGCTATGATCTTTGTTGTTCAAAAAACAACAATATATTAATTTATATTAAATTAAATATATATTGCATTATCATCAACATAATTTAATTCAATAAAATTAATTATCACAAGATAATATGATAATTATTAAAAAGAGGATAATTGCCCACCTAAAAACATGGGGCGTCACCCATGACTAATTCATGGGTGACGCCACCTCATTTGGTGGTTAGTTATCCCATTTTATTTTATCTTATTATCTCCTATTTATTTACAATATTATCCACTAAATTAATTCTCAATTAATTAGTGCATATTTATTGCAAAATTATCCACAAAATTAATTCCCAATTAATTTGTGAAAATCTCAGTCATGCCATTGAAAATATGTGAATCATATTCACAGCCCAAACTAAATTGTAAATTACATTTCCAATTAATTGCTTAATGTGAATCCAATTCACATTAACAATTAACAAATGATATTTACACCTTAACGAGTATTACCCTTATGGGTGGATCCTCGAGGGTCCATATACAACATTTGTATATGAAGTCTACTTTAGACTTTATTGCTAATATCCATCTTTCCAAGTCATGATCGTCATGAGCTTCATCACATGAAGTCTGATCATTGTCAGACTTAATCGACACATGGAATACATCCTCAAACTCATTTGAAGAAGTATTATTGTTTCATCTTTAATTGTCCTTTTAGTTCCCGATTTCAGGAGCCTCATTATCTTCTTAAGATTAAATGAGTTCCTTCACTTCATTTTCATCTTGATTCTCAAGAGAGTCATCCTCTAAGAATCACATTCTCAGAGATGAGATCTTTTAAGAATCTCAGGGTTATAAAAGTAGGTATCCAATACCATCCTTTATTTTCCTAATGAAGTAGCACTCTCAAGTGCTAGATTCCAGCTTACATGCATGGAACCTTATTAAGGATATATATTGTAGTCTCTACTACATATATACCTGGAAACTAAGGGATAATTATGCTAAAATTCATTATTGATCAAATCATATCACAATGATCCAATTGTATCTCCCTACAACTCCATTGAGTTTAGGTGTGTTAGGAGGATTGAGATAGAAATGATATTCATATATTCATAAGGTATTCTTTGAATTCATTTAATAGGTATTTACTACCTTGGTTAGATCAAATTCATTTAATCTTCCTTCAAACTTTGGTTCTAAACCAAAATTGGGAAATCTTTGAACATTTCAAAGGTTTCTCAGATGAAGAGAAGAAATCTCATATCATACATAATCATCAATAGATATCACATATCCATAACGTTCACTATGATATAGATGATCCACATACATCAATAAGTATGAGATCCCGAATACCTTGATATCTTACACCTTTCCAAAGAAGTGTGTATTGGACATTCTTCAAATGCAATATTCACAAGTATGTAAGATTTGAAATTTTAAACATTCTAAAGTTTCATATCTTACGGGTCTATTGATCTCATCAGCAGATATATGTCCAAAACTTGATGCCAAATCATTGTCAAATGATCTTCATCCTCCTATTGATCTTATAAAGGTTTTAATTTCCAATATTAGAAATATTAATAAACCATTCATTAATTTTCTAATTTTGTGGAGTCCACTAGATGTTAGATTACTATCTGAAATATATCCATCATAACTCTTTATGATAGTTCTATCTCAGAATTCATGTTTATTTCCAACATTTAGAAACAAACAATGAGTGTATTCTAATATCTAGGTCATAGAGACTTTCTCTAAGACTAAGGGCTCTCCCACTGAGAATATGAAGTCTATCCATCCAACAGAGATTGCTGCAACAATTACATCAATATCCATGTAGATGACTATTAAACCTTAAGATCAAATTTCTAATCTTCTAATATATATATGCAACCAATTGCAAGTGTCATTAGAAGATTGGGATACAATTATCAGACTTTATATTATGAAATAAGTAAGTCAAAGTCGATGATTATATGTAGATTATTCTGATGCTCTATCTGAGTCATTCACTAAGGATTTTAGACAGACTTGATAATCATACTATCAACACATCAACTTATTGCAGTATTGGCATTCATCCAACTCTTTGGATGTCATATGGAAGTCATAGAAGTACAATCAACTCTTTGACTTTCCTTCTTACATGGGTCCAACCAACACTTCCACTGTAAAAGTTATCCTACAACTATTGTAGGATAAACTAAGGTTTTGCATGAAAACAATGTTTGTTGATGATTTCATATTAACCAATTGATGATCAAGATCAACTATCTTATCATTTTGGTTTGTGAAATGTCATTTATTGAAATAATTATCTCTTTAAATATTTCACAAATATTTATCACTAATTATTTCAGAAAATTAACAATTAAATTTCATCAACTTATTTGAATGGATATCACAAGGTTAATGATCAAATTCGTCAATTTTTAGCAGTGACCCCTACTTACTAAAATCAACATATCTTGATCAATTTAAATCCAAATTACACAAAATTAGTTTCCTAAGATTGCAAATTTGATTTATGACAGAATCCAAGTGATATTCATGCATTTCTAGGCGGATCAAAACAGTAATTAACTCATTAATCATGTTTAGATTCGCAGTTCCCGCAACAGTGAATACATGTTTATTCAAAGGGCCATATCTTGAGCAAATGGAATCCAAATTTTATAAACTCAGATCCAATGGTTTCCTTATTTAATGGGAAACAAAATCCAATTGAAAATTTCGTGTTTAAACAATTTAAATAGTACCGAAAAATTCAATTAAACAAAGGTGCGAAAATTGAAATGCGACAAAAATTTCGCAACCCTTTCAATCCCAAGTCGTCATAGGTTTACGGATCATATCAAAACCCTTTTCCTACCTAAGGCTCTGATACCACTTGAAGGATACGAGGAATCCTCAAGCGCATCACGGAAGCGTGTTGATCGCATCTCATGCGATCGGGGCGACGAGTCGCACTAGTCGCTAGATGCAGCGGAAATTAAACATTTTAAATCAAGTGATGAAACCACATGATCACAAGAGCATTTCTTTGATTGTTTCATCAAACCACAAAGTATTATAAATACCTCTTGAAGCGTAGTTGCGATCACAAGATCTCTAAAGCAAGAGATCTTCCTGACTCAAGTCCGATCTACGAAGATGGCACTTGCGGGCGCGATGATGAGACGCATTCCTCCCGCAATCCTCGATGAAAATCCAATCCTTGAATCTCCTGATTTCGTCCAACGAAATCCGTCGATGGAGATCCACGAGCAATCGAAGCGACAACACAACGGCGTGAAGACGATTGCTTGTTCCCTCAAAGCACAAGGTGGACGACCACCTTAGAGAGAGAGAGGACGAGAATGACAGAGAGAGAGAGCAGACATGTACTCTTATGTGTATTTGAGTGGCTAGGGTTGCCCTCTTTTTATATACTAGTTTGGGAGTCCATGGATCACAATCTATGGCATACACAAAATCAATGGTTAGATTGATATGTGTATTAAATCAATGGCTATGATCTTTGTTCTTAAAAAAACAACAATATATTAATTTATATTACATTAAACATATGTTGCATTATCATCAGCATAATTTAATTCAATAAAATTAATTATCACGAGATAATATGATAATAATTAAAAAGAGGATAATTGCCCACCTAAAAACATGGGACGTCACCCATGACTAATTCATGGGTGACGCCACCTCATTTGGTGGTTAGTTATCCCATTTTTATTTTATCTTATTATCTCCTATTTATTTGCAATATTATCCACTAAATTAATTCTCAATTAATTAGTGTATATTTATTGAAAAATTATCCATTAAATTAATTCCCAATTAATTTGTGAAAATCCCAGTCATGCCATTGAAAATATGTGAATCATATTCACGGCCCAAACTAAATTGTAAATTACATTTCCAATTAATTGCTTAATGTGAATCCAATTCACATTAACAATTAACAAATGCTATTTACAAAGGTGCTCTCTCTCTAATATATTATAAATCACATTTATAATATATAACACAGATATTATGGATAGCACTATCCACAATCTCATTTCCTTGATAATTAAATTCCATTTAAATATCTTGGATAATCACAATATGAATCCTATTCATATTATTCTTGATAACTAAATCTCACTTAATTATCAATATCTTGTTGCTTGGATACATAATTCATCAAACGAATTATTCTTGAACCCCTTCAAGAATAATGTGCTTTCTCCGCAGATACTTGGAGATAAGGACAGGGCGATTGTATTGTTCACGTATACTGACTTGGATGTTGAGATCTCATCACAAATCCAGATCTTAAGGACCTCCCATAGATACTTGATTAAATCAAGTCTGTATACTTAATCTTCTCATTGCATCTGAATCTCATTCAGATCAATGTCCAACACTTGGAATAAGATCAAGTTACTTCTCTACTGAGAGGAGTCACTAAAATCCAGACCTGTTTCATCACTCCCTCGGAATGGAAGCGTCATGGTTATACAATCGTTTATGATCACATCACCCTGAGGTATTCCCAATACATGTACATCCTGCATACTGGAAGACCTATGATCAACCTGAAGATGTAGATCAATTTTACATTGTCTTCTTCAAGGTTTGATCACCAAGTTTCTCAATCTTGATAATTGGGAATCGATATCAATCATATGCTTTCCCAAAGTATATATCATACCTTCAAATTCTTGTCATGCTTCCAAAGCACGACGACCATGCATGGAATTTGATCGGTCCCAATACCTCTTGAGTGAGCCCATGTCTTCCGGTTCATAAGTGAATATGTATGATCCCTTTGAGAGATCGTATTACTCATATGCCCTTACATGCACACCAACGCGCCAGTGTACTTGGTTAGGTCATCAATCTATTGGTCTGCCAAATGTACATACGCAGACATAAAGTAACAAATCTGTCTCCGGTCAGAGGATGTGTGCCTATATTGTGACAGCATTCAACATAGGACTTAGGTTATCTTGATCTCGTTAAGTCAACCCTTTGACCTAACTAATCTGACACCTCCGAATCTCTATTCCTATGCAGAGGACCTGCATCAAGATGTCGGTCAGATATCAGCCTATGTGAGAAAGGATTGCCATCTCCTACTCAGGCTGGAGATCATCTCTTAACAATCATTTGACGGTGCTAGATGAGTACTCAATCTAACCCTTTAGATATTCATCCAAGCATCAACCTCTATGATTCAATTATTGAATTAACAGTTGTATGATTATTCAGATGACCATGATACATAACCCTAATTGTACAGAGGGACCTATTATGCAAATTACTTATTCTTTATTTCAGATCAAGGAATGATATATGCAATAACATTTATTGCATAATGGCTTGCCGTGGGCTCGCGTGTCCAACACCCCAACCCTAAGGCAATCCTCACGTCTTAGAGTCATAGTGTGAGGGCGCACACTGACCAAGACCACAACCTATCCACTAGACTTGAAAATTAAATATATCAACAAACCTTTCCAATCTCACATTTCACATATCAAAAATCCACAAACATGATAATTAAGCGATATGAGATCATGAACAATCAATTATAAGATAAATATGTTGTATACAGGAAATATTGGGAAAATGGTTGATCATGGGAGGTGCTTACTATAAACTTGAAAACTTTTTTATTTATGCAAGTAGATGTAAATTTTACTTGTTCCTGCCTTTATACTTGTTAGCTTTTGAACATATTAAATGCCTGTTATTTTATAAATTTTTTGGAAGTACCAACAACCGTTGATACCTCTTCTTCCTTACACGCATGGTAGGCAAGGAGCATTCAGTACAGTAGCAGTTTGATTATTCCAAACGATGGGGTATATACCAGATGGTATGTTGTTTTTGTTTCAGTTTTTGTTTTCTCTTCTGTATATATATTTTGGGATACATGTATGAATGAATTGTTAACTCCTAATGTACATGTACTGATATTATGAAAATGAATGGAATAAAAAATTTGATGGCATGTCTTGTTGAATCTGGTGAATGTGGAATGTGAATGTCATACGCAAAAACAAAGCAGCGCGGAAAATTTTCCCGTAAATTCATATATTTAATGCGATGCCAATGAATGTAATATTGTGAATGCGGCGTAAACGGGCACCCAGATCCGAGGGGGTTCACACAAGATATTTTTGTGGTTGACTGTACAGATCTAGATTCTTTGTTGACAATTTTATTCAATAATGATCCAAATTTTGTGATTCATACCTAAAGAATTGATCTTGAGGACTTATATATATTTTTTTACAAAGCAAGGCAGATTTTTATTGTTGAAGCTCATACTTTTATAACGAGAACTACGTAAATAACCCTGAAAGAGACTAATACCCCTCTACCATTCCTAACCTCAACTTCGAGTCCTGAACATTCTTTGGAAAGTGCCTTTATACCTTCTACCTCCAAATTGGCAATGGTTAAAGGCTGAAGAAACTCCACAGGAGCATGAATAACAATTAATTTCTACCCTATATCACAGGGGTGCGAGCAAAGTGGTTGACATTATCATTTATCGGTTTCCATCTAAAGCTTTGCTTGCAATAGCTAAATATATGGCAATTAAATCATGAGCCGAGATCATAAATAGCATACCGCAAGTACAAAGTAGAATTAAAACAATAAATTCAAAAGCATCAAACCTCTCTTTTCAAAAAAAGAAAAACACATCGAAAGTGTACCAGTTGTACTTAATAATAGAAGAATTTGGCAGAAATATGTAGAATTGACCCTCCTCAGAAAATGATTCCAGAAGAAATGGGCAATAGTTAGGAGAGGTGCGCCAGCGGCGAGCAGAAGCAAGGTTATTAGATACTGAAGGACGGCCAGAGCCACACGTGCGAGTTTCCCTGCATGTGGCTCGTCCATGATAACTTCTGCGGATTTGCATGAACTAGCCCTCCAGCATGATCAAACCTTTTCGGAACTGGTTAGGAATGGGCACCACTATCCCAGCCCGGATCCTGCCAGGTTCTATCGATCATGTCCCCTTCTTGTTTGACCTCTTAGGGCGTCAGCTTGACTCGATCAACGCCCGCCGGTCCGACGTCTTTCTCTTCTCGTCCCGGGTCATAGTGAGGCGGAGGTGCATCCACAGAAGAGGAAATGACAATGCATCTTGCTCAGCAGGCCTAGATTGGAGTGGGAGTGTTGCAAGGGTAAGGTCAGGAAAGTGGCCTAAGAGAGGAAGCAAAATTGGCAAAGCTAATATGCGTCGGAGAAAGCTTAGAGGGGTTCAGGTAGGAGCATTGATTCCCCGAATAGACTCACTATATCTCTATATTGACTATCCTTCTTAAAGAAAGTTCCAAGGCCTCGAGGCTAGTTGTCTAACTTGATAATGGGGATATTCCTCACTCCATGGCACCTTTCGCTTATCCATTCAGCCCGCCCGTCTAGACGCTTAGCCCTTTCTCATTATCATCTACCGCCCTTTCTTTCCTCCTGTCCCTGAACACATGAAGTGAGTCCTATGTTCGACTTTGGTTGTCGGTGCAATTCTCTTCCAAGCTCTAACTTTATAGGGTTCATTTTGCTCCTAATTTTCCTCTTAGCTGTCAGTTCACAAGCTTTGTGTTGAGTTTCATTGTCGTGTGATATTTGATGAGTCTTGTTATTGTCAGGACATCTAGACGAGGCAGACTTTTGATGGGGGTCATGAGAAGAATGACATATATTATTATGACATACCCTCAGACTTCAAATTTGTTGGTGTTGCATCCATCTCCAAAGACTCGCTCCAATGGCATCTACGCCTTGGACATCCCTCTGTCAAGTCCATCTCTATGATGTTTCCTGAACTCTGCTCCGAAGCCCTTTCAGTACGAGGCGTGTGAGTTCGGGAATCACCAACGAGCTTTGTTTCATGTTCGTACCGAATTTCGTAGTGCTACCGCTTTTCATCTTGTTCATTGTGATGTTCGGGGATCTCGCTCGATCCGCACATTAAGTGGTCATCGCAATTTTATTTTTTTCATTTATGATTATAGTCGATCTTCTTGGGTATATCTAATAAAGGAGTGTTCGGAGATTAATCAAATTGTCAGAAATTTCTTCCAAAATTTTAAAACTTTCTTTCTGGCATTGTTAAGATCATTCATACTAACAATGCTCTTGAGTTAACCCAACAGGACTTGACCTCTTTCTTTGTGTCCCAAGGAATTGTTCACCAAACATCATGTCTGTATACCTCACAACAAAATAGTATAAGCTGAGAGGAAACTCCGACACTTGCTAAATGCTACCAAATCTCTTCTTAGTAAATGAGTGCAATGTTGTAAAAGTCACCCGACTGGCCCGACTAGCAGGTCCGACTGGTCTAGTCAGTGGGGTGGTCGACCGAGTACCGACTACGCACACTAGTCGACCAATTTTTTCTTGGAGATGCCATATTTTTTACTTCTTTTTAAAGCAGGCTTATTCTGATATGCTTAATATTTTATTTAAATTCAATTATTTCTTTTAATTCATTATGATAGTAAAAAATATACAAATCTATGTTAATAGATAAGAATATATGTATAAAATTTAATTATATATTTAAAAATTCAAAGCCGATTAACATCCGACTAAATCCGATTAATCGTCCGACTGCCGACTAATCCTTAATTAGTGACCTGGCCAATTGAGTACCGACTACCGACTTTTGCAACCTTAAATGAGTGTTCATAAACACTATCGGGGGGATGTTATCCTTACTGCAGTTTATCTCAACAACTGTGTTTCATTGTCTGTTCTCGGAGGGGGAACTCTATTTTCCTTACTTTACCCTATTGAGTTTTCTTTTCCCATACCTTTGTGAATTTTTTATTACATTGCCTTTGTTTGTTCACAATTTTCATACAGCTGATAAACAATCCTCTCATGTCCAGAAAGGCTATCGTTGTAATGATCATGTTGGGCATCGATACTATGTGTCTGTCGATGTCAACTTCTTTGAGCAAACAAGTTATTTCACACAGACTGTAAATGGCATTCCTCTGGACCTCCCTCCACCAATCGTTTATACTCGTCGGCGTACCTCTATACCTGCTACACTAGTGTTTGTACCTTTACATGTCCCTTTTATGCAGGATGATATGATCACTTCGAGTTCTCCCACCATTGTTGCCATGGATATACCTAAGGAGCTTCCTATAGTTCTACGCAAGCAAAAAAGGCAATGTATGTATCACTCCATGTACATTTTACTTCTACCGATGGTTTATCTAGTTGTGACAAGAGATTTGCATATACTCTGAATGTTATTTCTGTTCCAAGAGTCATTTCAATGCATTGCAGGATCATGATTGGCGACAGGCCATGGATGAGAATATGGATGCACTTACCTCCTAGTAGGGTTGAACTGAATTATTCGAATTCGATTAGCATTTATTCGATAAAAATTCGAAAAAATTTCAATTCGAAACCAAATGAACTGAATTTGAATTTAACTTGGGGATTCAATTCGTAAATGAATCGAATCTGAATTTACCTGAATTCGTTCGATAATAATTCGATTCAATTCGATTTTCATATCCATGCATATATGTATATATGTAACAATGTATTTATATATACATAGTACACACATATACATGCATATAATATATACATATTTACATATATACATGTAATAACTACTATGGGTTGATTAGGATCTTTTCTGAATATTCTTGTGCAGGTAATTATAGCATAATTACATCAAAAAGTCAAAAAGTTGACATGCATCTATTCAAATTCATTTATAAGTACATAAATGTAGAAAAGAATATATGAATATGTATTAAAAAGCTACCACATTTCATTTACATTGAAAGTTTAGCATTTGCATTATATCACTGAGCATAACATGTGCAAGCAACTAAAGATACTCTCAAACCAACTCACTACATTTATTAAGTTCTTAAATTTAAACTTATAAACATATCTAGGCTTCATTGATATGATTTAACATGTTCACCCTTCACCATTATGATTTTCGTACTCATAGTATCACTCTATACCGACGTGACTTGTCAATACGTGACGTGTACATGCAACATTAGGCCCCCTAATAAGATCCAATCTCTTTCCTTTCCTCTTTATAATTAAGTTCACGTGGTTTGACTGCAAAATATTATGCCTTAGAAATGTGGGTCCTTCATGCGTCGGTTAACAAAACATGTAAGTTCATGTCTTTACTTATTATTTTAGCCTAGTGACAGTAGCTTAGGTATGACTTACTTTGTATAAGTACAATAATCAATCCTAGCATACTATTCAGAATTTTGAGGCATTAAGATTATACAAATAACTCTAAGACATACCAAATCTAATATTTATATATATGTATATATATAATCCTATTCGTTAAAGACTAAATATCAAATATAAAAAGAGTAAAAAATGTTAATCTTGAAATTTAATAGGAAAGAACAGATGTCGATTGTTATTATAAATCCTCACCTGCACATTTATTTTCATGTTCCCACATTCCTTACACTGTCTTTTCCATTCTCCCTTTCATTATCTACCAAAGACTATAAATACCCACGATAGATTATGGTGACCTTTCTCCCAACATGTGAAAATGATGATTTTGTTGTTTCGTTTTCCTCCTTAACATTTATCGTGATTCGAAATTTATCAAGATATATCCCCTTTGTTTTTTTGTTATTTTGATTCCTGTCACGACAATCCATGATAATTATCATTGTCAAGGCGACATTTATCATCACATGAGTAATATACAAGTTCTTCTCACCATCAAAAATCCATATATTTCATTTCCATGGCTCAATTTTTGATAATGAAGATCCCCACGCTTAATGAAGATGTGTTATCTTGCTACATTATTTTTTTACTATTCCCATTATTTCAAATAATAACATTAATTTGTATCAACTTTTTATATAAGTCTGATCTTGTCTTGCTTTAACATGCACAGATAACCATAATGTGTTCAACTTTTTCGTCAATGAAATTACATCTCTTTAATAAGCTCATATTATTATATATTGTATTTATACATTTCTTCATCATTTAAAAAAGAGTATATTTAGATTGTAACAACAACAACAAAGCCTTTTCCCACAATTAAGTAGGGTCGGCTACATGGATTCTTCGCCTCCATTCAGATCTATCTTGGGTCAATCTCGGACTTATATCCAAAAAACTAAGATCCCTTCGTATAGTCTCTTTCCAACACTTCTTGGGCCCTCCTCGCCCTCTCTTAGCCAGCTCAACATCCCACCACTCGCATCTCCTGACCGGTGCATCAGTTGACCTTCTTTGCAAATGACTAAACCATCTTAAGCGGTTTTCTCGCATCTTATCCTCGATCGGAGATATACCAACTTTCTTTCTGATTGCATCATTCCGAATCCGATCTTTACGTGTATGTCTACACATCCATCTTAGCATTTTCATTTCTGCTACAACCATTCTCTGCACATGTCTATGGTTCACAGGCCAACATTCAGAACCATAAAGCATAGCATGTCTCACGGCTGCTTTGTAGAACTTTTCTTTAATTTTTAAAGGAATTTTCTTATCACAGAGAACAGCGGAGGCTCCTCTCCACTTTAGTCAGCCTGCATTTATTCTATTAGTAACATCTCCATCAATTTCCCCATCATGTTGCAAAATAGATCCCAGATATCTAAAAGAATCTCTCTTCTGAATGTTATCGTCACCAATCTTCACCTCGATTCCTTCACCATTGCTTCCATCAAAGGTACATTGCATATATTCCGTCTTAGCCCTACTTATACGAAAACCTTTAGTCTCCAATTCATGTCCCCAAACCTTAAGCTTCTCATTTACTCCATCTCTAGTCTCGTCAATCAACACAATATCATCAGCAAATAACATACACCAAGGTAACTCATCCTGAATGTGACTTGTCAACTCGTCCATAATCAAAGTAAAAAGAAATGGACTCAAAGCTGAACCTTTATGTAAACCAATGTTATCAAAATAGTCAGTCTTCCCCGTCGGGGTCCTTACACAAGATAAAGCCCTATCATACATATCCTTTATGAGATTAATGTATAGGACAGGTCCTTGTCTCTTCTCCAAAACTCTCCACAGTATCTCTCGTGGGACGGAATCATAAGCCTTCTCCAAATCAATAAAGATCATATGGAGATTCTTCCTTTTAGCTCTATAAATCTCCATTGTTCTCCTCAACAAATGGATGGCTTCAATAGTTGAGCGACCTAGCATGAATCCGAATTGGTTTTCTTTTATTTGGGAAACTTGTCTCAACCTTCTTTCGATCACACGTTCCCAAATTTTCATAGTGTGACTCATCAGCTTGATACCTCTGTAATTTGAACAATTTTGAATGTCTCCTTTGTTCTTATAAAGAGACACCACAATACTCCTCCTCCAATCTTCAGGCATTTTCTTGCTTCGCCAAATAACATTGAATAGATTCGTAAGCCAAGTCAAACCACGCTCACCTAAAACTTTCCATACTTCTACAGGGATGTCATCCTGTCCAACACCTTCCCAGGTCTCATAACCTTCAAAGCCTCCTCTACTTCTTTTCTTCGTATTCGTCTATAGCATGCACGATTCAAGTAACTTTCACTACTAGCTAGATCACCCAAAGTGATCTCTCTATTTCCTTCTCCAATGAAAAGTTTATGGAAGTATTGCTCCCATCTAGTCTCTATATCCTTCTGAGTAACAAGCACGTGACCTTCCTCGTCCTTAATGCATCTCACTTGAGAAAGGTCTTTGGTCTTTCTTTCTCTTGCTTTGGCCAACCTGAATATATCCTTCTGGCCCTCCTTAGAGTTGAGATTTTTATACAAAACCTCATAAGCTTTTGACTTAGCTTCGCTTACAGCCTTCTTTGCTTCCTTCTTCGCTATTTTATAGTCTGTGACAGTTTCCTCTGTTCTATCCTCAGACATAGCTTTAAAGCAAGCTCTTTTAATTTTTAGCTTCTCTTGCACCCCTTCACTCCACCACCAAGCCTCCTTTTGACCCGGAGCTCCTCCTTTTGACTTGCCTAGCATCTCTTTGGCTACCTTTCGGATACAAGATGCTACTGCCTCCCACATCTCGTTTGCACTACCGCTACAATCCCAAGATAAGTCTTCTAAAACCTTCTCCCTGATGCTTGATTGCTTCAGCGGAACATTACACCACCTAGTTCTAGTGATCTTAGGAACCTTCCTTTTCTTTACCAACCATGTTGTATTGATTTGATATTTTCCTCAATTTATATTTTTTTCAACTTAACTTAGTAATATACTTCCAAAATTAGATTTATATAATAAAATATTTATATTATTCTTCATGTAATATTGTGTATATAAACTCTAAAACATCAACTAACATTTCATATTCGAAATAAAATGAATCGAATTTGAATATTCGAAACTTTAAATGAATTGAATCTAAATTTAAGTTAGTAAATTCGTTTGAAATTTGATTCAAGTTCGGATTCGAAACTTTTATAATGGATTGAATTAAAATCCTCGTGGATTCGAAGGTATTCGATTCGATTAGCACCCCTACCTCCTGGGGCATGTGGGAGCTTGTGTCGTGCCCCCCGGAAGTTCGCCATGTGGCTAATCGATGGGTCTTCATGACCAAACAGTCGCTTTATGGTTCTATTGACAGGTTGAAAGTCAGCCTTGTTGCCAAAGGTTTCACACAACCTTTGGGGTTGATTATTTTGAGACCTTCTCGCCCATTGCCAGAATGGGGTCGATACGTACCATTCTCTCTGTTGTTGACAACAAGGCTTGGCCCATTTACCAACTTGATATGAAGAACACCTTTCTTTATCAAGACATTGAGGAGGAGGCCTACATGATGCAACCGTCGGGGTATATAGTCGAGGGGGAGCATGTATGTCGACTAGACAACGCCATTTATGGCCTGAAGCAGAGCCCCAGGGCATGATTTGACAGGCTCACTACGGAGACCAACACACTTGGTTTTCAAAGGACACCATCTGACTACTGTCTTTGTTAGACAATGGTCTACTGGCACGATCATTCTTGATTTCTATGTTGATGATATGGTTGTCACAGGAGATGATGTAGACGGTGTTTGAAAGACCAAGACCTTCTTCCAAAAGGTCTTTGTTATCAAAGATATGAATAACGTGAATGTGATTCATGTTATTTGGGTACATGAGAAAAGAGATCCAAGATGATTAAATGTGATTTAATTATCATGGATATGAATAATGTGGATAGCACTATCCATATTAATCATATATATTATAAATATGATGTATAATATATTAGAGAGAGAGAGAAACTAGGTAAATAGCATTTCTTAATTATTAATGTGAATTGGATTCACATTAAGTGATTAATTGGAAATGTAATTTACAAATTAGCTTGGGTTGTGAATGTGATTCACATATTTTCAATGGCATGATTGAAAAATTAACAAATTAATTTGGAATTAATTTGGTGGATTATTATGTGATAATGGTTATTACATATTATTAAGAGATAATATAACATAATAAAAGGGAGATATTAGCCACCTTTGATGAGGTGGCGTCACCCATGAAAAATTTATGGGTGACGCCCCATTTTTTAGAGAGGCAAAATTATCTTCTTCTTATTATCTTGATTAATCTCTTAATTAATTGATTTATGTTAAATTAAATTATGTTGATAATGTTGCAACATATATTTAATTTAAATATAAATTAATGTTGTTGGTTTTTAACCAACAACAATCTTGGCCATTGATTAATACATAGACCAACTTGGCCGTTGGATCTATGAGTACCATGGATTGAGATCCATTGGATCCTAAACTAATATAAAATGAGGGCTAACCTAGCCTTTCATGGGACATTACTTAGAGTTGTAGAAGCCTACTACTCTCTCTCTCTCTCATTCTTTCCCTCTCTCTTTCTCTTCTCCATCAAGTGGCCGTCCACTTTGTGTTGGGAAGGAGAGACTCTCGCCATCGCCTTCGACGACTCGGGGATCTCCTTCTTCTTTGGGGCTACTTGCTCTAGAGGAAGATGACGGATTTCGTTGGACGAAATCAGGGGATTCATTGCTTGGATCCTCATCGAGGATTGTGGGAGGAACGCATCTCATCACTGCGCCCGCAAATGCGTTCGTCGTGGATCGGACTTAAGACAGGAGGATCTCTTGTTTGGGATCTCACGATTACAACCACACTCGAAGAGGTATTCCTTATACTTTGTAGTTTGATGAAATGATCCGAGAAGCGTTCTCGTGATCATGTGGTTTCATCTTTAGATTTAAAAATTTTAATTTCCGCCGCATCTAGCGACTAGTACGACTAGTTGCTCCGATTGCATATGATGCGATCGACACGCTTCCGTGATGCGCTTAAGGATTCTCAATATCCTTCATAATGGTCTTGCTGAAGTATCGAACAGAGAGATCAAGACTATCTTATAGAAGGTTGTCTGCCTAGACCGAAAGGATTGGTCACGTCTTTTGGACTCGGTCTTGTGGGCCTATCGGACTTCCTTCAAGACACCATTAGGGACATCTCCCTTTCGTCTCGTCTATGGCAAGCCGTGCCATCTACTAGTGGAGATCAAGCACAAGTCACTATGGGCAGTTACTGAGTTATTTTTGGATCCCGAGAGTATAGGAGAACAGAGGAAAGCAGAGTTCGCAACCCTGGAGGAACTGAGAGATACAACCTTTTCTAGCAGCCTACAGTATAAGGAAAAAGTGAAGACATGGCACGATTCCCATATCAGCCATAAACAATTTGAGCCCGATCAACGTGTATGGTTGTTTTATTCTAGGCTGAAATTATTTCGAGGGAAATTATAGAGTAAGTGGAAAGGACCGTATGTGGTCAGAAAGGTACATGACAATGGTAGTATTGATATATCTGAGTTGTCATCTTCCTCTACCTTTCACGTTAACGGTCAACGCTTGAAATTATATCTAGATCATGATCCGCCGATCGTTGACGTTGCCCCCATTCATTTGGTATGAGATGTGCTCTTTGACTCACATCATCTGTGTTTTATACATGATATCACTTATATCATCCATTGTATAGATCCATTTGTCCATATCATTCATTCTTTCTTCCGTATGTCTGCCACCCCATTGTCATCTTACGATTTTGCTATACTTCGGGCGTACTTTGTCCTAAGTATGGGGGGGGGGTGCACACACTGAGATGAGATCTGTGTATTCTCTTTTCTTCTTTTCCTCTTCTATCTTCTTTATCTACCGAAAAGGTGTCACCCCTTTTTGTCAGTTTTCTATACTTAGGACGTACTTTGTCCTAAGTATAGGGGAGCGTACACCCCGAGTTGATTCTATTCTTTGATCCTCTCCACTTTCTCCTCTTCTTGTCTATACTTAGGGATATCTTACCCTAAGTATAGGGGAGACAGTCTGAGTACGATCTGTTCGTTCCCACCCTTGACCCTCCCTACTTTTTGTACAGTCTGCTATACTTAGGATTATTTGATCCTAAGTATAGGGGGGACGGTCAACTTCTCATTTGTTCATTCCTTCATCCCTTATTCATTTATTCTTTAGACTTTTCTATACTCAGTACGAGTTATGTCTTCTCTTTTCTATCTGATTTATGAGGACCTAACTCAAGCTAAGTATAGGGGGGTCGCATATACTGCGTATATATTTTAGCCATAACTCTTACTTTCGTATTTTTATTAATAATTATTCTTTAAAATTCATTAAAAAACCTTAATAAAAAGATGCTATTATTCCTCAAATTATTTTTGTATGTACTGATTAATAAATCAGGTGAAAATATTTTTTGCAAAATGTTTGAAAAATAGTTTAAAAATCCTTTCGAAAATCTTTTAAAAACTATTTGGAAAATGTTTTGTTACATGTTTTCAGCCTTTGTAAAACATTTTGTTTGAAAAAATTATTCTCTTTGCGTAAAATAAAAGGTTTGAAAATTGATTTGCAAATGGTTTGAAAAATGGTTATAAAAATATCTTGAAAAATCTATATATACTGTTTGAAAAACCTTTGTAAAAATGATTTTAAAATGTGTGTACATGTTTGTAAAATTCTTTGTGAAAAGTATTTTGGACTATAGTTTTCAAAAGTGTTTGAAAAATCTGTGTCAAATAAGTTTGAGGAATACATACATCTCACCAAAATTCACTATATATACCTATAAAATCGACCACTTACCCTTTGTAAAGCCTTAAAATTTAATTCTTGTAAATATTAAATGCATCCCCGTGTAAATATTTGTACCTAGTTTTTAGCCAAAACCTTTTGTTTTTAAAAATCCCAAAAACATTTGCAAAATTAAAATCCAAAAACATTTGAAAAATCTTTTTGAAAAAAATCTAAAAAATGCATATGCATCATCTTTTCAAAAATCATAAAAAGTTCAAAATCTTTGAAAATTGCATCACAAAAATATTTTCTGCATAGCATTTGCATGGCATTCGCATTTTTCGGATTGAGTTTGATAGTTGAACGAGTCTAAGTAAAATCCGAAGATTGGAGCTTGGGTGGACCTTAAATCTACCTAATTAACATGAACCTTATAGGAGCTGGAATTGAGGTACTTCAGGTCTAGTTGACTTAATTCTTTGAGTATCACGAGACTGGGATTCTTGACTGCCTAAGTAGAGTATTTCGGAGCACACGCACGACTCTTGTTGATAATGACCTAACTTGGACACATGCACCTTTCACTTGGCTCAACTCAGCTGGAGTGGTGAGGAGGTTGGATTTGCCGGTATGAGACGCACACAGGTGGAAACACTCGTCCTTCTCTAGGGAGGGAAGTGCATCCCAACCCGTCTGGTGATGATGAGTTTTGAGGATATGAGATTGTGGGTTGCAATAAATCTTCAAAAGAGGGATATTCTGCTGGCTCTAGAGGAAAAACTCCCTATGTAAATGCTGTTGTATATAGTATTAAAAAAATCAAAAACACCAAAATAGTGGACATGCATGTACAAAAATAAAAATGCCTGCCGGAGTGTACGTATGTGTATAGTAAAATAAGCAAGCTTGAGCTTCAAAGTCATATCAAGTGAGCCTGCAACTGGGTGACTTGACTACACTGGTCTTGCATCCTAGGATAGGTAGCTACACTGGCTACCGTCCATTCTTCTCTTCACCCCCTCCTCTTGGGTTGGTTGCCACTTGAACTTAGAAGGGAATACCCCGCTCCTAGAGGAATGACTTGTTGGATTGGGGAATCATTGGGTTGTCATATTGGAGAAGTTAGTCTCTTTGTCGTTTCAGTTGGGGAGAGCCACCGTCACTTACACTGTACGAGTCAGATTTATAGTCATAAGGATTTGCGTATGAGTTGAAATATTTCTGACCTGGCTATTGAGGAGACTTGAGAAGAGTTTTGGGATTCTCGGAGGCTGTTGGATTTCAAGTCCGGTTCTCATTAAGGTTACGCCCGCACTAAAATTCCAAAGGTCCGACTTAAGCTCCAAACTTTGATTTTGCGAAGACAAGTTTGATAGTTATACTTAATCCGATTTTCTTCTTTTTCTTTTCTTTGTTTTTCTTTCTACACTTATTGCGTAAGCATTTGCTGGGGACTAGTAAAGGCAAAGTATAGGGGGATGATGGATGCACATTTCGTCATCTTTATTCTGCCAGTTTGACCTCAAAAACCCTGTCAAATGCATGTAAAAACCCTTAATTAGTGCATCTTAGCATTCATGCAGGTGTGTGTAAATAATGTATAAAATAAAGTTTTTAAAGCCAAAATTATAGAATAAATAAAAGAAAAGAAAAAGAATAAAATAGTGTAAATATTTTATGACTCAAAACCCCGAGACCTAGGAATCTAGATGAATAGGTCGATAAGGAATAAAGTAGGGGGAGATAAGGGCCAATATACAATAAAAATACCTTTTATTTAACCCATTCTTTATTTATTTTGGGACCTATTTTTGGTTCTACTTTTTATACCTCAAATAAAAGAAACTTTGAACACAAAAGTTGTAGATAATTAAATATAGAAAAGACAAAATTGATTTCACACAAAAATAACGTACAGATAAAAAAGTTATGATCTAAATAAGTTTCTAGAATCCCAACTTCCCAGACCCGTATCTCTCAAATAAAAACTCGAAACACGTCAAACTCACCTTTAATTGTATATAATTTTAAATAAGCTATTTAATGAATGTGGTTTCGTGTTTGGCGGAGCTACGGTTTGAAAGTTGAGTTTTGGACCCCTATTGTATACTTGTACATATTAAAATATTCCTTTTATTTATTATTCACTATTTTCATAATTTTATAATTTTATAATTTTGTAAATATTATTTATAATATATGTGTATTATAAATAGCACCCTCAGACTAAATGCCCTTGCAGATGAGTTCGGCATTGACCATCGTGTTGCCCCTCCATATCACCCTCAGACTAATGTGTTGGACATGTGAGCCCACTGCGAGCCATTGTGCAATAAATGTTATTGCGAATATCATTCCCTGATCTGAAATGAAGAATAATTAATTTGCATAATAGGTCCCTTAGTACAATTAGGGTTATGTACCATGGCTATCTTAATGATCATACATCTGTTGATTCAATAATTGAATCATAGGGGCTGGTGCTTGTGTGAATATCTAAAGGGTTAGATTGAGGACTCATCAAGCACCGTCAAATGATTGTTAAGAGTTGATCTCCAGCCTGAGTAGGAGATGGCAATCCTTTCTCACATAGGCTGATATCTGACCGACCGCTTGATGCAGGTCCTCTGCATGGGAATAGTGATTCGGAGGTGTCAGATTAGTTAAGTCAATGGGTTGACTTAACGAGATCGAGATAACCTGTCCTATATTGAATGCTGTCACAGCATAGGCGCGCATCCTCTGGCCGGAGACAGATGTATTGCTATATGTCTGAGTATGTACATTTGGCACACCGATAGGTTGATGACCTAACCAAGATCTATACGCCGGCGAGCTGATGTGCATATAAGGGCATATGAGTAATACGATCTTCAAAGGGATCATACAGGTTCACTACTGAACCAGAAGACATGAGCTCACTCATGAGATATTGGGAAGAATCAAATTCCGTGCACGGTCGTCTCGCTTTGGAAGCTTGACTGAATTTGTAGGTTTGATATATACTTTTGGAAAGTATATGATTCAAGACCTAGGTATGATATATGCTTTTGGAAAGTATATGATCGATACCGAATCCCAATGATCAAATGATAAACTTATTAATAAAACTCTGAAGAAGACAATATAAAATTGATCTTGATCTTCGGGTTGATCATATGTCTTCCAGTATGCAGGATGTACAAGTATTGGGAATACCTGAGGGTGATGTGATCATAAATGATTGTATAACCATGACACTTCCATTCTGAGGGAGTGATGAAACATGTCTGGATTTTAATGACTCCTCTCAGTAGAGAAGCAAGATGATCTTGGTCCAAATGTTGGACATTGATCTGAATGAGATTCAGATGCAATGAGAAGATTAGATTTGCGGTCTTGATTTAGTCAAGCATCTGTGGGAGGTTCGTAAGATCTAGATTTGAGATAAAATCTCAACATCCAAGTCACTATACGTGGAACAATAAGATTGCCCTGTCCTTATCTCCAAGTATCTGCGGAGAAAGCACATTATTCTTGAAAGGGTTTAAGAATAATTCATTTGATGAATTCTGTATCCAAGCATCGAGAAAGTGGATAATTAAATATGATTTAATTATAATGAATAATATGAATTTGATTCTTATTATAAGAAGAGATATCTAAGATAATTAAATGTTATTTAATTATCAAAGATATGAATAACGTGAATGTGATTCATGTTATTTGGGTACATGAGAAAAGAGATCCAAGATGATTAAATGTGATTTAATTATCATGGATATGAATAATGTGGATAGCACTATCCATATTAATCATATATATTATAAATATGATTTATAATATATTAGAGAGAGAGAAACTAGGTAAATAGCATTTCTTAATTATTAATGTGAATTGGATTCACATTAAGTGATTAATTGGAAATGTAATTTACAAATTAGCTTGGGTTGTGAATGTGATTCACATATTTTCAATGGCATGATTGAAAAATTCACATATTAATTTGGAATTAATTTGGTGGATTATTATGTGATAATGGTTATTACATATTATTAAGAGATAATATAACATAATAAAAGGGAGATATTAGCCACCTTTGATGAGGGGGCGTCACCCATGAAAAATTTATGGGTGACGCCCCATTTTTTAGAGAGGCAAAATTATCTTCTTCTTATTATCTTGATTAATCTCTTAATTAATTGATTTATGTTAAATTAAATTATGTTGATAATGTTGCAACATATATTTAATTTAAATATAAATTAATGTTGTTGGTTTTTAACCAACAACAATCTTGGCCATTGATTAATACATAGACCAACTTGGCCGTTGGATCTATGAGTACCATGGATTGAGATCCATTGGATCCTAAACTAATATAAAATGAGCAATGGCTCCCGTGTTATCGCAGAGTAACGGGATGGGAGTATCAGGGGAAACTACTTCAAGCTCCAGCACGAACTTGCGCAACCACACCGCCTCCTTTGCAGCATCCGATGCAGCAATGTATTCAGCTTCCGTTGTTGAATCTGCAGTAGTGTCCTGCTTCTTGCTTCTCCAGCTCACAGCACCACCATTCAACAAGAACACGAACCCCGATGTCGACTTTCGATCATCTACATCCGATTGGAAGTCAGAATCTGTATATCCCAAGACTTGGAGATCACCATCTCCATAGACCAAGATGTATTCTTGCGTCCGTCTTAGATATTTGAATATGTTCTTTACTGCATTCCAGTGTTGCTCTCCATAGCAGGATTGGTAACGACTTACCACTCCCACTGCATGGTAGATATCTGGCCAAGTACACATCATGGCATACATTAAGCTTCCTACAGTTGATGCATAAGGACATCCAACCATGGCCTTCTTTTCCTCAACAGTTTGAGGAGCCATTCCTTTAGACAGGTGGATACCATGTCTTAAGGGTAGGAATCCTTTCTTAGAACTATCCATACAGAATCGTTCAAGAATCTTCTTAATGTATCCATGTTGTGACAATCCCAAAATCCTCTTTTCTCGGTTTCTGAACAACTTCAGGCCTAAGATGTAAGAGGCTTATCCAAGATCTTTCATCTCAAAGGTGTGGGATAACCAAATCTTTACACTGGTCATCATCCCTGTATCATTCCCAATGATAAGGATGTCATCTACGTAAAGCACGATGAACACAATGGCGCTCCCACTAGTCTTCTTGTATACACAAGGCTCATCAGGATTCTGCACAAAATCATAACTCTTTATGGTTTAGTCGAATCTGATGTTCCAGCTATGAGAAGCTTGTTTGAGCCCATAGATGCATTTCTTCAGCTTGCATACTTTACCATCCTTTGTCATGAAGCCCTGGGGCTGCTCCATGTAAATATCCTCCTCGAGGTATCCATTGAGGAAAGCCGTCTTGACGTAACATTGATGAAGCCACATTTCATCATCTTTATTCTATCATTTTGGCATCAAAAGCCCTAGCAAATGCGTGTAAATACCCTTAATTCCCGTATCTTAGCACCCGTGCATGTGTATGTAAATAGTGTATAAAATACTGTAATTAAAGCCAAAATTATAGAACAAATCAAAGAAAAGAAAAAAGAATAAAACATTGTAAATATTTTATGACCCGAAACCACGAGACCTAGGCATCTCAATGGCTAAGTCGACAAGGAATAAAGTAGGGGGAGATAAGGGCCAAAATACAATAAAAATTCATTTTGTTTAATTCATTGTTTAATTATTTTGGGACCTATTTTTAGTCTCACCTTTTATACTTTAAATAAAGAAACTTTGCACATAAAAGTTGTATATAATTAAATAAAGAAAAATACAAATTGATTTCACTCATAAATAATGCACAGATAAAAAGTTATGATCTGAATAAGATTCTGGAATCCCAACTTCCCAGACCCGTATCTCTTAAATAAAAACTCAAAATTTATCAAACTCACCTCTAATTATATATAATTTATAATTATCTATTTAATGAAGGTGGTTTTGTATTTTTCGGAGTTACGGTTTGAAAGTTGAGTTTTGCACCCCTATTGTATATTATACCGATCAAAATATTCATTTTATTTATTATTCATTATTTTATTTCATATTTTTATTATTTCATAGATTATTATATATGTACATATTAAAACTGGAATAAAATGATAAATAAAACATTAAAAAAAATAAAATTCTTGTATAAAATACATAGAAAAATTACCAATGTACTTTGTTAGAACCACGTTATTGGCCGTTTTCGCCGATTTTCGGAGGATGCATCGTGCATCTTTTCACGATGAAATCTTCTTGACGTTTTCTCCTCTTATATCTATTATACACGCCCAGTATATAGTTTTAGCATTGGATCATGTATTCGCCCTATTTTCTTCGAGCTTTGGAGCATGATTATCATGTTGTCTGACCCCCCCTCTGCTGTGCGTCAGAACATTAGTTTTTGCCAATATTCTTGAATTTTTATAGGCCGATTCGTTCACCCAATCGCTGGGCTTCTTTCTAGACTTTTTCTCTACATACATCCATTATACACGCCCAACCTTTATATCTAGAGTTGAGTTGTCTATTCTCAAGATACACACCAACCTTCTTGCCACCACATCAACTCTCTAACCAGCCTCTGCCACTCCTGTCAGATCCTTGTTTTTGTCCGATTTCTCGGATTTTTCAAGGCCGACCCTTTCACCCAATGGCTAAGCTTCCGTCACAACTTTTTCTCCTTGATGTACCCTCATACACGCCCAAAGGTTGCTGGAAGGATTGGATCAACGATTTGCTAGATATCCATCGTTCTTTGGAGCCGCCCACCTCACATGTACAAAAAGACCACATCTTCTTCCAATTCGTTTTTGAACCCTCTTGGACCCATTTTGGACACCCTCCTTGGAGCTCAAGATAGAGTGAAGTGGCAGTGAGCTCCCCAGCTCCTTGGAGGCGCGACTAGGCGAGTCAAAGGGCGGCTCCATCACCTCTCCGGCCACCTTAGCCGTGAGGTCCATCTCGCCATTCTTGGCTTGAGGTTTCGTATTTTCTTTCATTTTTTTCTCTTGTTTTCTTGCTCTTTATTCACTTGTACATCGTAGATTTATTCTAGCATTTCGTTTACTTGCTTTTTAGTCACTTAATCACCTAGTTCATCCCTCACCGGAGCAAGCTCCGGTGAGCTTCGATGCCATCATTTCGACTTTCATTCATCCTCCTCGACGCGGCTTTCATCTCACCGACGTCATCCTCCGCGATTCTACGTATCCTCATACACAACCCCCTTCATCTTCGGCCACATACGATGGTCGGAGCACATCCTTCTTCCCTCACCAAAGCGAAGGAAAACCCATTCACATCCCATTTTTTGTGTACCTAACATCTTGGCCGAGTTTTGTACTCGAGCCCTTCTTCTAATTGCAGGTACATCGGAGCACTTTCACACACATTCCCTTGTTATCCAAGATCAGCTTGACGCCACCTGGGTTAGTGGGGCATTTTGCAATCACGTCCTCGCATTTTTGGCATATTTAGGAAAGTTTTCAAGTACATTTTTGTACTGCAGTTTCGTATTTACTTTTTCATCTGTACCCCTGTGTTGTAATAGTTATAACTCATTCGTCTGAACTCTGTTTCTCTTGAGATTTTTTTTAAAAAGCTGTTTAAGAGTTCTACATCATATCCAAATTTTAGATTTTTCTGATGTACGAACTATTTATGGCGAATTTATGAAGTCAGAGTAGTGATTGGGCTTGTTTTGTTGATAACACTTGAAATACTCAATATCACCTGCTCATTTTTGGATATGTTGTAGTAATTAGCAGGGCCGAATTTGGGTTCAAATTTCAACAAAAAATATTGCAATTTGTGTCCTGTAGAATTTCTACAATATGTTTAGTGATTGATTTATTTCTGGAGCATCTTTCATCTATTTGAAAATCTAAAAATATGTCCATGTGCCGCCGACTTTGTTCTATAATCAGAGATTTTTGTTGTATTTTTATCTTTTTGTTTGAGTAGTCAAAAAAATCAAAAATATCATTTCTACCTTCCTGCAGTCTTTTATTTTTAATATATTCATTACCTTTTAAACAATTCCAAAAAAATTACTTTTGTTTGTTTCTATATGTTTTAACTTCAGACCAAAAATCATTAAAAATTTCAAAAGAAAACCCCTAAAAATGGCAAAACACCAAAAACCTTCCAAAAAATCTTAAAAATTCTAAACAAATCCTTAGAATACAATTTCTGTTTTTGAATTTTCCTTATTTTTTTATCTTTATTAAAAATTAAGTTGAGGAAGTTTTGATTCTGTTTGATATTTTTCATCCTCATTTTAATTTCGGCCAACAACCTATCTCACTATTTACTAGTATTTTTGCCCTTAAAAATGCCAAAAAAATTAGGAAAAATCTAGAAAAATCACAAAAATATTAGAAAAATATAAAAATAACAAAAACATTCCATCTCCTGTATTTTGAGTATTTTCCCCTATTTTTATCCCTCTCTTATCTCTAGTGTACATATATATTCCTTATATACATTATATCTTTATTAAAAAAATCTAAAACTACAAAAATCTAAAAAGAAAATACAAAATCAGTAAATTAAAAACCAAAATATAAAAATATAAACTCAAAAATTAAATAAAAAAATATAAAATTCAAAACCCACAAAAAATAACACATTTAGACAAATATTCACAACCACATTTTGTGTATTTTGCTTGTTCTATCCTGCTTGCTCCTTGTGCTCGACACTCTACATTACTTGCACTATACACATATTTTGTAGAGTTATAATAAATTTTAACTCCACACTTGTTTTTCATTGATTGATTTGCTTGTGGGTTAATTGTTGATCTAACCGGGATTTACCGAGGGTCGCCGCAGCGACCTTGTCTCCGGCTTATGTGAGACATTTAGACCCCTGTGATTCTTGGTTAATCAAATGGCACTGTTGCCGGGGAGCAACAGCGCATAGAGCATTCTTTTGTGATTAATTGTGGATATTTTCCTATCTTTTTATACATTCATGGAACTCTATTGTTGATTGGTCTAATCACCCTTTTTGTTGAATTTTGTGCGAGGTACCGCTGAGCGAGGGACACCCACGTGAAGGCTTGCTTAGCATCAAAGAGACTTGGAGGCTTGAGAAGACCATTATCTTTGTAGAATTTTTGTAGTTTAAAAATTTTGTAATTCAAAGTGAGAGAGAGACTTTATTTGTAATAACTTGCTCTCCAGGACACTCGGGCCTAATTTCCAAGTGTTTGCTCACTTGGGGGCTCACCGCGGTTTTGTGTTTTTCGCGGCTTTATCGCTTTTATTCCTATTTGTTTCCCGAGGATTTAGCCCCTAGACATAGGAATTTTTGTTGACTGTGACGAACTAAGAAGCTAAGGCCCTATCCCTAATATCTTGCCTGTACCTATAGAACGTAATTGAACTTGGCTACAAATCCATTGAAAAAGCTATTTGACTTGGACTAGAGATCACGTGCCGCGAGCCCACCCTGTCAAGCGCTACTCCTAAACTCGATGTGTCGAGAAGAGGAGGGTTGAGCCTAGACCGGACTCTGGACTCTCTTCTTTGTCATAGCTACTTGTTCTTCACGTTAATAGAAGTTGCTCATCTTAGGACGATTTCCTCGTGCATGCATCTAGGTAGTTTTATTTACTATCTTTAAATTATGCGCGGATCACTTTGCATGTAGAGTGCTGGCGGAAATGTACGTGTTTCTATCCCTGCATGCATCATAGATTTTGACCGCACATCGGCTTTTCCGATTTCCTCCCCCAGTTTTATTGGACTCTAAATAACAAGGAAATTGGAAAATTCGTTAGACGATGATTGCTCAGAAAAAATACATAAAAAGTGAAAACAATAAAAATTGGGACTGCTAATGTAAACTTGACCTTAAAACTCATCCCACCAAAAACTTTGTCTTGGGGAGAGTAACCCCCTCCTTGTTTGATTTATCTGTTGCGAGAGAGTGACCCGACACTAGGATAGAGCCACACTCAAAATTTTAGTTGACTACTGGTCGTGGTTAGTCGTTCTCCAGTGAGGATCTCTCCGGTAACCGGTAAGGCGGACCGCGATGTCCTTAGCAGAGTGAATTAGCGGGAACAACCGGGTTACGGTCCGCAATTCATACTGGCTGGGAAAGATCTGACGTGGATTGGGACAGTCGGCTAAGAAAGTAGGGTACCTAACAGCTTGCTCTAACGCTCTGATAGATTGACTAATCACCTAATAAAATTTGACAAGATAACAGACCGAATTCTCACGGTCATCAGCTCAAGAGTTGTGTAGGTGAATTGGGAGTTTTGATTTATCATCCTGTTTGCATTCCAGATCTCATCCGCCTTTCTCTAGATCAAGATGATGGGAAGGAGATCCCTTAGGCCAATCTGATGGCACCGCTATCGAGCACTCCTCCTTTTTCATCTAGGTCGGCTTCGGGGAGTCCAAACCCACTCTCTGAGCCTGAGTTTACATCCACCCTGTTCCCCCTCGACCACCCTTCTTCTTCTATCAGTCCAGTGGTGTCAGAATTTAGTGCAGAACAGAGTTCAGAACATTTGACGACACCTGAGATGGATTCCTTTGGCTTTGTAGAAAACCAAGATATGGAAGGCAGAGAGGAACACCCAGATGAGCAGAGACCACCTCCGTACCTGTTTGATCAAGCTGCCATCAACAACTCACTGTTAGCATCCCTGGAAACCATGCAGAGACAGATCCGAGATCAGGGGATGGTCATGGGTAAAATAATGAGAGAGATGTGTGAGGGACGAGAAGAAAGAAATGAGGGCGGAGAAAGACCAAATGCAGAAGGAGGAGGACCTGATCAGGAACGACCACAACCAGCAACCGTGAGGCAGTTGCATAACCCAGCTGCAACACTCACTCACCGATGGATCAGACTCCCTCCCATATATGGAGACTTCGAGCTTTGCCCACATACTATTCAGCTACTGCCGAAGTTCCATGGGCTTGCCACCGAAGAACCGCACCTCCATCTGCAAGAATTTGAGATGATATGCAGTACAATCCATGATAGATTTGTGACTGAGGACACCATCAAAATGATGCCTTCCCATTCTCCTTGGTTGATAGAGCCGCCTATTGGCTCAAACACTTAGGAAGGTACATCGACACTTGGGAACAACTCCGGAACGCATACTTAAATAAGTATTACCCACTGGGCCGGACAAATGTAGCAAAAGCTATGATCAACAACTTCACAATGATCCCAAATGAACAATTCCATGAAGCCTGGGATCACTTTAGAGAGCTCATTGACCGGTGTCCACATCATGACATATCAAAGCCCAACTTGGTTCAGAGTTTCTTTTGTGGGCTGACACCGGAGCTGCAGGGGCTTGTTAATGCCTCTTGTGGAGGATCATACTTTTCAAAGGGTGAAGATGACGTTTGGGCCATTTATGAAGGAATGGCAGAAAACTCTACAGTTATGGCCCAAGCTAGAGTCTACACACAGCAGAAACCTCCCCAAGGAGCAGGATCATACCAGAGGATCGCCCACATCGATACCGGTCCCCATACTCCTTAAGCAGCAACTCAAGATGAATCATCAACAGCTAATATGGGCATAATCAGTGAAAAGTTGGACCGCCTTGAGATTTTGGAGAAGAAGCAGGGCCAGGGCATGGCACAAATAGACCAGTTGGCTAAGACCATGAGTGACCTGAAGACTCACATCTTGAGTATTCAGGAGGCACAATCATTTTCACATCAGCCTCCCAGGTCACTGGCTGAGTCCAGAGGTAGCCGTTCTACCCCACCACCTCCCGCATACCGCCAAGTTCACCATGTTCAGGAGGTGCCGGTACAGCAGTTGCCGCATTATTCATAGCAGCCACCATCTCAGGACACTCAGATGGTGATCTATCAACCGGATCAGCCATTGGCAGCACTACCACCTCCACCCTTCGAGCAGGAGCCGTTGATGGAAGTCAAAGGGATATGGTACGACCGGTACCCCCAGCAACCCGGGATTCGCCGTGATCACCCCAGATTTCGTTGGTCCAACGGAGGTACTTCATCACAACAGCAGCCTCTGGCTCAGGGCAATCATAGTGGCCAACACCAACAGCCCCAATACTCCCTACAACAACAGCAGCAATATCAACAGAATCCTCGTCACGCCTATCAAGGACAGCAGTGGAGGCAGCGAAAACAGCCTTACCAGCAGCAGTACCCTCCTTCTCACCAGCAACCTCAGTTCCAGCAAGGGAACACTCCCGGTTCTCCCGCAGCCATGGAGAACCCGGCACTTGACGATCTCGCCCGCTTGCTCTCCGAACAGTAGGCATCCTTCCAGCGAGAAATGGACGAGTTTCGGCAGGAAATGAGGGACATAATGAAAGGGAAAGCCACCATACCTGCACAGAGCGAGCCGAATCCGAACAACTTAAAAAAAAGTCTGAGCAGGTACAGTTTACAAAGGATACCACTCCTAGTGCTTATTTGAATGACATGTATTCTATGTTTGATACTCACTTCGTGTCACTTAGGAGCGGTAGGGAACCAGCCGGCGGCGGCTCATCTGAGGGACAACCCCATGGAGACTCTAGAGCCCCAGATGAGGAGAAGAGTGGTGCTGATGCCGCTAGCAACAAGGATGATGACGGTGGTGCTGATGCCACCAAGGATGACCTTCCAGACGACGGTACTGAGGCCGTCGTAGTACCAGATGCAGACGGTGGTGCTGAAGCCACCATTTTTGATAATGAACCAGAGTGGGGTGCTGAGGCCGCAAAGAAGAATATTTAGGGTGGTGCTGATACCCCCATTTTGAATCCATCTATATTCCAACCTTCTGTACTACCATTTGCTGTATCTCTGGACTCCATGAAAAAGAACAAAAAAAGTGAATAAAGGAAAGGCTTCTCCATCTATTCCAAGTCCATGTGTGACGAATGATGATGATTGCATGGATGCCAGTCCTTCATAGGCCCAGAAGCCCTCTCCTAACCCTCTGTCTGAGGAGGGACCATCTATCCCCTTCCCTCAAGCACTCGGCTTGACTAAGGGGAGTAAAAAAGAAAATCCCAAAAGACCCAACAGTTAGAGTTCAACCAACAGATGATAGACAGATTTCAGATCCAGCTGACTCTACAGGAGGCACTTGAGCACATCCCCCTCTTCCAAAAGAATCTGAGAGAGAAGACCACTGTACGCAGGAAGAGGCGGAACAATAGAGAAGAGATCCATGTGCTTACCCGTGCCACATGTTGTGCCATTCAGAACCAGCTGCCAGCCAAATGCCCAGATGCAGGAGCTCCTTATGTCAGATGCCAGATTAGTGAGCAGCAGTTCGACCGTACTCTATTAGACAACGGCTCTTCTATCAACCTCCTTCCGGCATCCTTACTCGATCGATGCGAGTTTGGCCCTCTTTTTCGGAGTAGGACAGTCCTTCAGTTTGCTGATCGATCGATTAAGAGGCCGAAGGGGTTGTTGAGAGACGTGGTCGTCACCATTCAGGGCCTAAAATTCCCCGTGGACTTTGTTGTATTGGACATGGAGATCCCTGAATCGGTGACTGATGCCCCCATCATACTAGGACGCCCATTCTTGGCCACAGCTAAGGCAGTATCCGACCATGATAGTGCGAAGGTGTACTTTCGCGTCGAGGGTGAAAGTATACAAATAGAGACGATCGACGAGATCAAAGCAAGAGATTCAGCCTGCTCGGAGCAGAATAATGATGTAGGGAAGATGACAGATGCCGAGTTAGACGTCCACCAAGAGTGTGACTTTGTGAGGACCGATGATGAAGCAGTTTGGGAAGATCCAGAAGCACGAGCACTCACCTTGTCTTTAGATTCAGAGTACATACCTTTTGTGGCAAACGAGAGTTCGGAGAGCACACACTTGGCAGAGGACACCACACAGGTTGACAGTTGCGTACTGAGTGGTGACATTGATGTTTGTTCTGATTCAGATCCCTCGGAGGCAGACTTTGATTGGAAGGATTTCGATGCGTATTTGCCATGTCTGCTTCCTGATGAGCCGACATATAGGACGGAGAGCGAGCCAGCACAGATGATAGATACACCAGCATGGTTCCCTTCGTCAGATGATCACGTACAACGAGAGTTCTCACATGCAGACCTGGTTGCTTTCACGCAGGCATATCAGAAGCCAGATTTGCCAGCTCCCTCCAAGCCAGAACTGAAGCCTTTGCCGCAGTCGCTCAAGTATAGATTCCTTACGGGTGAACCAGAAATGCACCCAGTCATTATCTCAGGAGATTTGATTGGAGAACAAGAATCTCGACTGATGGAGGTTCTTGAACGAAACCGCAAGGCAATAGGATGGAGCGTGGCCGATCTCAAGGGGATAAGTCTGGCCCTGTGCTCCCACCATATATACCTCGAGGAGGACGCTAAGCCTTCGCGTGAGTTCCAGCGACGGCTGAACCCGAATCTTCGAGATGTAGTAATGAAGGAGATATCTAAATGGTGGAGCGCTGATTTTATCTACCCCATCTCCGACTCCAAGTGGGTTAGTCCTTTACATGTGGTACCCAAGAAGACGGGTATCACTACAGTTGTGAATGAGTCTGGGGAAGAGATGGCCACCCGGGTACCCACTTCTTGGAGGGTCTGTGTGGACTACATACGATTGAATGAGGCCACCAAGAAGGATCACTTCCCGCTACCATTTATTGATCAGATTATCGAGAGGCTAGCCGGGAAGAGTCATTACTGTTTTCTTGACGAGTACTCCGGATACAACCAAGTGGCTATCGCGCCCGAAGACCAGGATAAAACGACGTTCACCTGTCAATTTGGGACGTATGCTTTCAGACGGATGCCCTTTGGTCTATGTAACGCCCCTGCGAAATTCCAAAGGTGCATGTTGTCCATCTTTTCGGACATGATAGGTGACTGTTTGGAGGTCTTCATGGATGACTTCTCGGTTTATGGCAACGGGTTCGATGCTTGTCTTGACTGCCTAGACCGAATGTTGCAGCGCTGCATAGAGGTAAACCTTGTACTATCTTGGGAGAAGAGTCACTTTATGGTGACTCAGGGGACGGTCCTTGGTCACATCATCTCCAACAGGGCCATGGAGGTTGATCCGGCCAAGGTTGATATCATTAGAAAACTCAATCCATCGTCCAATTCGAAACAGTTGCGGTCTTTTCTGGGGCATGTCGGTTTCTACCGACGGTTCATTCAGGACTTCAGTCGAATTGCCCGACCGCTGACGAATTTATTGACTAAAGACACCGAGTTCCTTGTAAGTCCTTCGAGACTCTCAAGAATTTAGTTGTCGAGGCTCCCGTCCTGCAGCCACCCGATTGGTCTCTTCCATTTGAGATCATGACGGATGCTTCAGATTATGCCATTGGGGCCGTGCTTGGACAGAGGAGGGATGGATTACCCTATGCCATACACTACGCTAGCCGGACTTTGGATGCAGCTCAGAGGAACTATACAGTGACTGAGAAAGAAATGCTAGCGGTAGTGTTTGCTTTGGATAAGTACAGATCTTACATTCTTGGATCTAGAGTGACAATTTTTACTGACCACACTGCCATTCGGTGCTTGATGTCGAAGAAGGATGCCAAAACCAGATTAACCAGATGGATCCTTCTCCTCCAGGAATTTGATATTGAGATTAAGGATAAGCCTGGAGTTAAGAATGTTGTGGCAGATCACCTCTCCCTCCTAGAAAACCTTGAGGAATCTGAGTCCATAGCACCTATCACTGAAACTTTTCCAGATGAGGCGATCCTTGCTATCACCTCTCTTCCATGGTATGCCGACATTGTGAATTACCTTGTTGCCAAATCCATTCCACATGGTTGGCCCAGACAGCAGCTTGAGACCTTCCTTGCGAAGGCCAAGTCGTACCATTGGGAGGATCCCGTCCTTTATCATGAGGAAGGGGATAGTATCTGGAGACGGTGCATTCCTCAAGATGAGCAACATAGCGTCCTCACCTACTGTCACAAGCTTGAGGCAGGAGGACATCATTCTGGGAGACGGACAACACATAAGGTGCTCCAATCCGGCCTTTGGTGGCCTACCCTTTGCAAGGATTCTGATGAGTTCGTGAGAAGGTGTACTGATGTCAGAAGATGGGTACTTGCGGACAGAGAGACATGATGCCCATGCAGCCCATTCACTTTTGTGAGGTTTTTGATGCATGGGGAATTGATTTCATGGGCCCATTTCCTAAAAGTCAGGGGTTTGAGTATATTCTTCTTGCTGTGGATTATGTTAGTCGTTGGGTTGAGGACATCCCCGCCCGAGCCGCAGATGCTAAAACCTTATGTCGTTTCTTGAGGAAAAACATTATTTCACGGTTCAGGGTGCCTAGAGTCTTGATTTCAGATGGGGGGTCTCACTTTATTAACGATAAGGTCATGGCCCTTATAGACGAGTTCAGTATTGACCATCGTATTGCCACACCTTATCACCCTCAAACTAATGGTCTTGCTGAAGTATCGAATAGGGAGATCAAGACAATTTTGCAGAAGGTAGTCCGCCCAGACCGAAAAGATTGGTCAAAACTCTTGGACTCGGTCTTGTGGGCTTATCGGACTTCCTTCAAGACACCATTAGGGACATCTCCCTTTCGTCTCGTCTATGGAAAGCCGTGCCATTTACCAGTAGAGATAAAGCATAAGTCACTTTGGGCAGTTACAGAGCTATTATTGGATCCCAAGAGTGTAGGAGATCAGAGGAAAGCAGAGTTGGCAGCCCTGGAAGAATTAAGAGATACAACCTTCTCAAGTGGCCTACAGTGTAAGGAAAAAGTGAAAGTATGGCACGATTCTCGAATCAGCCATAACAATGTGAGCCAGAACAACAAGTATGGTTATTTGATGCTAGGTTAAATTATTCCCAGGGAAATTACAAAGCAAATGGGAAGGACCATATGTGGTCCGGAAGGTGAATGATAATGGCAGCATTGATATATCCGAACCTTCATCATCTTCCACCTTTAGAGTCAATGGTCAACGCTTGAAACCATATCTAGATCATGATCCGCCGACCGTTGCTGTTGCTCCAATTCATTTGGTATGAGATGATTCTTTGACTCACACCTTCGGCATCTCGTACATGATTATCACTGAGATCCGACATTGTATATATTCATCTGTACATCGATCATTCATTCTTTATGGCTCACACCCCATCGTCATCATTTGATTTTGCTATACTTAGGACGTACTTTGTCCTAAGTATAGGGGGGTGTGCACCCTGAGTTTTTCTATTCATTAGATCCTCTCCATTTCTCCTTTTCTTGTCTATACTTAGGCATATCTCACCCTAAGTATAGGGGGAGACAGTATGAGTACGATCTGTTCATTCCCACCCTTGACCCTCCCTTCAGTGTACAATCTGCTATACTTAGGATTATTTGATCCTAAGTATAGGGGGGACGGTCAACTTCACATTCGTTTATTCATTTTATTTATTCTTTAGACCTTTTCTATACTCAGTACGAGTTATGTCTTCTCTTTTCTCTTTGATCTATGAGGACATAGCTCAAGCTAAGTATAGGGGATCGTATATACTGTGTATATACTTTAGCCATAACTCGTACTTTTGTATTTTCTAATAAATATGGCTAATCATACCAATAACATTCATCAAAAACTCTTAATAAAAAGATGCTATTATTCCTCAAAATTCTATATATACTGATTAATAAATCAGGCGCTTTGAAAAATAGTTTGACAATCTCTTTGAAAAACCTTTTGAAAACTATTTTGAAAAACACTGTGTACATGTTTTCAACCTTTGTAAAAATTTTTTGATTGAAAAATTTATTTTCTTTGTGTAAAATAAAATGTTTGAAAAACAATTTGCAAATGGTTTGAAAAATGGTTGCAGAAATATGTGAAAAATCTATATATACTATTTGGAAAACCTATTTGCAAAATGATTTTCAAATGTGTGTACATGTTTGTAAAAACTGTTTGCAAAAATTATTTTGGACTATAGTTTTCAAAACCTATGTCAAATAAGTTTGAGGAATATATACATCACACCAAAAATTCACTATATATATCTATAAAATTGATCATTTACTCTTGTAAATTCTTAAAATCCACTTCTTGTAAATATAAGAAGCACTCCCATGTAAATATTTGTACCTAGTTTTTGGCCAAAAACCTTTGATTTTCAAAAATCCCAAAAATATTTGCAAAACTAAAATCCAAAAACATTTGAAAAATCTTTTTCAAAAATCTGAAAAATGCATAAAAACTTCAAAATCTTTGAAAATTGCATCACAAAAATATTTTCTGCATCGCAGTGCATGGCATTCACATTTTTTGGATTGAGTTTGATAGTTGAACGAGTCTAAGTAAAATCTGAAGATTGGAGCTTGGTTGGACCTTCAATCTACCTAATTAACAGAAACCTTATAGGAACTGGAATTGAGGTACTTCAGGTCTAGTTGACTTAATTCTTTGAGGATCACGAGACTTGGTTCAATGGATTCTTGACTGCCTAAGTAGAGTATTTTGGGAGCACACGCACGACTCTTGTTTATAATGACCTAACTTGGACACCTGCACCTTTCACATGGCTCAACTCAGTTGGAGTGGTGAGGAGGTTGGATTTGCCGGTATGAGACGCACACAGGTGGAAACATTTGTCCTCCTCTAGGGAGGGAAGTGCGCCCCAACCCGTCCAGTGATGATGAATTTCGAGGATAGGAGATCGTGGGTTACGATAAAGCTTCAAAAGAGGGATAGTATACTGGCTCAAAAGGAAAAACTTCTTATGTAAATGCTGCTGTATATAGTATTCAAAAAAAAAGAAAAAAACTTAAAAAAGGGACATGCCAGTACAAAAATAAAAATGCCTGCCAGAGTGTACATATGTTGTATAGTCAAATAAGCAAGCTTGAGCTTCAAAGTCGAATTATGTGAGCCTGCAGCTGGATGACTTGACTACACTAGTCTTGCATCCTAGGATAGGTAGCTACACTGGCTACCGTTCATTCTTCTCTTCACCCCCTCCTCTTGAGCTGGTTGCCACTTGAAGTTAGAAGGGACTACCCTGCTCCTTGAGGGATGAGTTGTTGGATTGGGGAATCATTGGGTTGTCATATTGGAGAAGTCAGTCTCTTTGTCATTTCAGTTGGGAGAGCCACCATCACTTACACTGTACGAGTCAGATTCATAGTCGTAAGGGTTTGCGTATGAGTTGAGATATTTCTGACCTGGCTATTGAGGAGACTTGGGCATAGTTTGGGATTCTCAAGGACTGTTGGATTTCAAATTCGGTTCTCATTAAGGTTCCGCCCGCACTAAAATTCCAAAGGTCCAACTTAAGCTCCAAACTTTGATTTTGTGAAGACAAGTTTGATAATCAAATTTGATCCAACTTCTTCTTTTTCTTTTCTTTCTTTTTCTTTCTGCACTTATTGCATAAGTGTTTGCTAGGGACTAGCAAAGGTAAAGTATAGGGGGATGATGAAGCCACATTTCATCATCTTTATTCTATCATTTTGGCATCAAAATCCCTAGCAAATGCGTGTAAATACCCTTAATTCCCGTATCTTAGCACCCATGCATGTGTATGTAAATAGTGTATAAAATACTGTAATTAAAGCCAAAATTATAGAATAAATCAAAGAAAAGAAAAAGAATAAAATATAGTAAATATTTTATGACCCGAAACCCCGAGACCTAGGCATCTCGATGACTAAGTCGACAAGGAATAAAGTAGGGGGAGATAAGGGCCAAAATACAATAAAAATTCCTTTTGTTTAATTCATTCTTTAATTATTTTGGGACCTATTTTTAGTCTCACCTTTTATACTTTAAATAAAAAACTTGTACATAAAAGTTGTATATAATTAAATAAAGAAAAATACAAAATTGATTTCACTCATAAATAATGCACAGATAAAAAGTTATGATCTGAATAAGATTCCGGAATCCCAACTTCCCAGACCCGTATCTCTCAAATAAAAACTCAAAATTTATCAAACTCACTCTAATTGTATATAATTTTTAATAATCTATTTAATGAAGGTGGTTTCGTATTTTTCGGAGTTACGGTTTGAAAGTTGAGTTTTGGACCCCTATTGTATATTACACCGATTAAAATATTCATTTTATTTATTATTCATTATTTTATTTCATATTTTTATTATTTCATAGATTATTATATATGTACATATTAAAACTGTAATGAAATGATAAATAAAACATTAAAAAAAATAAAATTCTTGTATAAAATACATAGAAAAATTACCAATGTACTGTGTTAGAACCACGTTTTTGGCCGTTTTCGCCGATTTTTGGAGGATGCATCGTGCATCTTTTCACGATGAAATCTTCTTGACTTTTTCTCCTCTTATATCTATTATACACGCCCAGTATATAGTTTTAGCATTAGATCATGTATTTGCCCTATTTTCTTTGAGCTTTGGAGCATGATTATCATGTTGTCTGACCCCCCCTCTGCTGTGCGTCCGAACATTAGTTTTTGCCAATATTCTCGAATTTTTATAGGCCGATTCGTTCACCCAATCGCTGGGCTTTTTTCTAGACTTTTTCTCTACATACATCCATTATACATGCCCAACCTTTATATCTAGAATTGAGTTGTCTATTCTCATGATACACACCAATCTTCTTGCCACCACATGAACTCTCTAACCAGCCTCTGCCACTCCTGTCAGATCCTTGTTTTTGTCCGATTTCTCAGATTTTTTAAGGCCGACCCTTTCACCCAATGGCTAAGCTTCCTTCACAACTTTTTCTCCTTGATGTACCCTCATACACGCCCAGAGGTTGCTTGAAGGATTGGATCAACGATTTGCTAGATATCCATCATTCTTTGGAGCCGCCCACCTCACATGTACAAAAAGACCACATCTTCTTCCAATTCATTTTTGAACCCTCTTGGACCCATTTTGGCCACCCTCCTTGGAGCTCAAGATAGAGTGAAGTGACAGTGAGCTCCCCAGCTCCTCGGAGGCACGGCTAGGCGAGTCGAAGGGCGGCTCCATCACCATCTCCGGCCACCTTAGCCGTAAGGTCCATCTCGCCATTCTTGGCTTGAGGTTCCGTATTTTCTTTCATTTTTTTCTCTTGTTTTCTTGCTCTTTATTCACTTGTAGATCATAGATTTATTCTAGCATTTCGTTTACTTGCTTTTTAGTCACTTAATCACCTAGTTCATCCCTCGCTGGAGCAAGCTCCGGCGAGCTTCGATCCCATCATTTCGACTTTCATTCATCCTCCTCGATGCGGCTTTCATCTCAACGCCGCCATCCTCCGCGATTCTACCTATCCTCATACACAACCCCCTTCATCTTCGGCCACATACGGTGGTCGGAGCACATCCTTCTTCCCTCACCAAAGCGAAGGAAAACCCATTCACATCCCATTTTTTTGTACCTAACATCTTGGCCGAGTTTTGTACTCGAGCCCTTCTTCTAATTGCAGGTACATCAGAGCACTTTCACACACATTCCCTTGTTATCCAAGACCAGCTTGACGCCACCTGGGTTAGTGGGGCATTTTGCAATCACGTCCACGTATTTTTGGCATATTTCGGAAAGTTTTCGAGTACATTTTTGTACTGCAATTTCGTATTTACTTTTTCATCTATACCCCTGTGTTGTAATAGCTATAACTCATTCGTCTGAACTCGGGTTCTCTTGAGATTTTTTTGTTGAAAAGTTGTTTAAGAGTTCTACATCATATCCAAATTTCAGATTTTTCTGATGTACGAACTATGTATGGCGAATTTATAAAGTCAGAGTAGTGATTGGGCTTGTTTTGTTGATAACACTTGAAATACTCAATATCACCTGCTCATTTTTGGATATGTTGTAGTAATTAGCAGGGCCGAATTTGGATTCAAATTTCAACAAAAAATATTGTGATTTGTGTCCTGTATAATTTCTACAATATTTTTAGTGATTGATTTATTTCTGGAGCATCTTTCATCTATTTGAAAATCTAAAAATATGTCCATGTGCCCCCGACTTTGTTCTATAATCAGAGATTTTTGTTGTATTTTTATCTTTTTGTTTGAGTAGTCAAAAAAATCAAAAATATCATTTCTAACTTCCTGCAGTCTTTTATTTTTAATATATTCATTACCTTTTAAACAATTCCAAAAATATTATATTTTGTTTCTTCTATATGTTTTAACTTCAGACCAAAAATCATTAAAAATTTCCAAAGAAAACCCCATAAAAATAGCAAAACACCAAAAAACTTCCAAAAAATCTTAAAAATTCTAAACAAATCCTACAAATACAATTTCAGTTTCTGAATTTTCCTTATTTTTTTATCTTTATTATAAAATTAAGTTGAGAAGTTTTGATTCTGTTTGATATTTTTCATCCTCATTTTAATTTCGGCCAACAACCTATCTCACTATTTACTAGTATTTTTGCCCTTAAAAATACCAACAAAATTAGGAAAAATCTAGAAAAATCACAAAAACATTAGGAAAATATAAAAATCACAAAAACATTCCATTTCCTGTATTTTGAGTATTTTCCCCCATTTTTATCCCTCTCTTATCTCTAGTGTACATATATATTCCTTATATACATTATATCTTTATTAAAAAATCTAAAACTACAAAAATCTAAAAAGAAAATACAAAATCAGTAAATTAAAAACCAAAGTATAAAAATATAAACTCAAAAATTAAATAAAAAATATAAAATTCAAAACCCACAAAAAATAGCACATTTAGACAAATATTCACAACCACATTTTGTGCATTTTGCTTGTTCTATCATGCTTGCTCCTTGTGTTCGACACTCTACATTACTTGCACTATACACATATTTTGTAGAGTTATAATAAATTTTAACTCCACATTTGTTTTTCATTGATTGATTTGCTTGTGGGTTAATTGTTGATCTAACCGAGATTTACCAAGGGTCGCCGCAACGACCTTGTCTCCGCCTTGTGTGAGACAATTAGACCCCTGTGATTCTTGGTTAATCTCCAGATGTCGTAGTGAAGATATGCAGCTATAGCTAGCAATGTCCGGATGGATTTAAGCATAGCCACAGGAGAGAATGTCTCATCATAATCGATGCCTTCTCTCTGTGTGTAGCCCTTGGCTACGAGCCGTGCCTTGAAAGTCTCTACTTTCTCATCAGGTCCCCTCTTTCTCTTGAAGATCCATTTACACCCAATGGGTTTTACCCCTTTAGGTGGATCCTCTAGGGTCCATACACCATTCTTATGCATGGAGTCAATTTCTAACTTCATTGCTAGCATCCATCTATCCATGTCTTGATCCGCGAGTGCTTCATCAAATGAAGTAGGATCAATGTCAATTTCACCTGACACACGGAATCCATACCTTTAGTTGGTGCAACCACCCTCTAACTCCTTCGAAGAGGTATGGGTGTTTCATCTTTATTTATCTCCTCAGTTTCTGGTCTAGGAAGCTCAGAATCCTCAGAGAATTCAATGAGTTCCTCTACTTCATTATTGTCTTGACCTTTAAGGAAATCATTCTCCAGAAACTTTACATCTCTAGAAACAAAAACCTTTTGGGTCTCAGGGTCATAAAGCTGGTATCCAATACCATCTTTAACATACCCAATGAAGTAACACTCACGAGAGTGAGATTCTAGCTTACTTGCGTCCACGTTCTTTGCATGGACCAAGCAACCCCAAACCCTCAAGTGATTAACACTAGGTTTGGTTCCATACCATAGCTCATGAGGAGTCTTAGGCACGGATTTGCTAGGAATCTTATTCATGATATATATTGCAGTCTCTACTGCATATCCCCAGAAACTAAGAGGTAAATGTGCTTTACTCATCATTGAACAGACCATGTCCATGATGGTCCTGTTGCGTCTTTCAGCAACACCATTTAGTTGGGGAGTTCCAGGAGGAGTGAGATTGGAAACAATTCCATTCTCCTTAAGGTATTCCTTGAATTCATCTGACAGGTACTCACCACCTCGATCAGATCGAATCCGTTTAATCTTCCTATCAGTTTGGTTCTCAACCAAAGCCTTGAATTCTTTGAACTTTTCAAAGGTTTCAGACTTATGACATAGTTGGAAGATAAACCCGTATCGCGAATGGTCATCAATAAATGTCAAATAATATCGATATCCATTTCGAGTCGTGATACTGAAGGGACCACATACATCGGTATGTATTAGGTCAATAATACCTTCGCATCTTGTAACCTTGTTATGGAAAGGCGTCCTAGTCATTTTACCCTGAATGCAATGTTTGCAAGTGGGCAAAGGTTGAACCTGTAGAAAATCTAGAGGTCCATCCTTTATTAATCTATTGATCCTATCAACAGATAAATGACCAAGCCTTTGATGCCATATCTCATTTGAGATATTTTTATCCTCTCTGGATCTTTTAGGGTTTTTATTAGTGGTTGTCACATCCATGATACATTTATCAATGTACAACTCATAGAGTCCACCAGAAGTCAAAACACCATCTACAATATATTTATCATAACGACTTATGACTAATTTATTACAGAAAAGGAAAGAATATCGGCTTCTAACAAGCTTAGATACAGATATCAAGTTCCTTCTGACTTCGGGTACATAAAGACATTCTTTAAGTATAAGGACTCTACCACTAGATAATGATAGTCTACAAGTCCCGACGGCTACTGCTGCAACACTTGCATCAGATCCCATCTGGATGACTATCTCCCCTTCCTCAAGGTTCCTAGTTTCCTGAAACAAATGCAACAAATTGCATACATGAACAGAAGCACCAGAATCTACAACCCAACTTCCTTCTCGTCTGACGAGAAAGATAGTTTCAATGATGAAAGTAGATTTCATACCTGCTGGGGCTTTACCTTTGTCTGAGGACTTCAGGTATTCTGGACAGTTACGCTTCCAGTGCCCCGGCTTCTTGCAGTGGTGACAGACGTCGGTTTTCTTCGACGCCATGAGAGTGGATGCATTGGAAGAAGAGCCAACACTTTGTCCCTTCTTCTTTCTCTTATGGGCCGGGCCCTTCCGAGAACCATGCTTCCGACCACGCTTCCCTTTGACCTGTGCAACCATTGCACTGCCAGTGGGACCATCCTTCTTCATTACGTCTTCTGCAGACTTTAATGCAGTAAGGAGAGCAACACTTGTCAATTCCAGCTTGTTTATGTGGAATGACACTATAAAGTTATTGAAAGATTTGGGCAATGACAGCAGAATGAAGTCATCTTGCATGTCTGCATCCATCGTTGCCCCAAGAGTCTCCAGCTCCGACAAGTACCCAAACATTTTGAATACATGTTCACGGACCGAAGTCCCTTCCTGCATTCTGCAACGAATGAGGCCTTTCATAACATTGTACCTCTGAGTGCGGTTAATGTCACCAAACATATCCTTAAGATTCTACATTATCTCTTGGCAGGTACTCATCTCCACATGTTGCTTCTGCAGAACATTGGAGAGAGAACCTAGGATATAGCATCTAGCCAAGACATGATCTTCATCATACTTGTCATTAAATGCTTTTTCTTCCTTGGACTTAAGGTTCTCATGCTTGTCCTCGGAAAGCACATAACTTATGCGCTCAGCAGAGAGAACAAGCTCCAAATTACGGATCCAATCCGAGTAATTTGGGCCGGTCAATTGGTTGACCTCAAGAAACCTACTAAGTGGGTTCAAAGACTTCATTTTCTGAAATTAAGAATGCACTATATTAGAATATAGAACTATATATTCAAATTTATGACATTTGATTAAGGTATTTTAAATCAAATTATTCTTGCATTGTTGACTTTGAAAGTTCATTCCCTTAATCACTTTCAAAGTAAGAGATATACTTACCGCTATATCTCTAGCAAGAATTGGGATCTCCTCTTTATCATTGTCACATCCCAATAATATGAGAATCTGCGACTCCAATAAATAAAAGCGGGAACACATTCCGCTTTGCAAGTCCAACTTGCATTTCCCAATTCAGTTTTTAACACCCAGGCCCACCACCCCTAAGGCGATGTTGACCCCGTCGTTAATTGAACCAACCGTCAACAGGAATAGTACTCGCTATGCGCAATCCAATATCGCCTTCCTCCGACTAGCCCTCTTCCATGTAGAGTAATGACCATGCCCTGTCACTACCAAAGAAAGGTAGAGCACGGTGGTGAAGTTGGGATTCAGCCATTGGAAACATTGGTTAGGGAAGACTTGTTTGAAACCGGTGGAGTTTAGGTTAGTAAATAGGAGAAACGAAGAAAGTGTCGTTCTGATCTGAAGGCCCGTGTATAAGACATTAGTTACTAGATGAAGTTGAACGGTTCAGATCGAAGAATGGGTGAAAGAGGGTGCAGGATTAGTTAGTTGAAATCAACCAAACAAAATGATTTGTTAACTGATTCTTGAGGTTGAAGATGAACGTGGTACTGACATGTGTCAGCACCACACTAATCTTTAAATAAAATTCAGTATTAATTACATAATAATGATAAATGAGATTATTTTAAATAGGAATAAAAACAGGAAATTTAGATAATTAAATTCTCTAACTTTGTATAATTTATTTTTATAAATAATAAATAATCTATTAAATATAAATATAATATCAATTAATAGATATATAAAATCTTAAAAATAGGTTTTGTATTTTTAATTCAAAATTTTAATAAATGTTATATTATTTCTATATTTTATAAATTAATAAAAAAAATAATAATGTGAATTTTTATTAATTTTAATAAATTAGTTTATAAATATTAATAAATACAAATATATCTTATACATTTCAAATTCATATATAAATTTTGGTTTTGTATTATTTGAATATTAAATAAGATTTTAAATTCTGAAATAGTTTATAGTTAAATTACAAGATCATGAAATGAATTAAAATTCTAAAATCAATGATAGCATATAGTATGTTCATAATAAAATAAATAGCGTAGAAACACAGTTGTCATTAAGTCTCAAAACTAACTTTTTTTTGCAAACAGACTCCAATGTGAATGAAATCATCTTCGTTAATTAGATAGTATTATTTATGAATTTAAAGGTTTGTATAGTGAAATTGCAGTTTGTATGAAGAAGTTATGTGGTTCAGAAGTTGAGAAGTTGACAATTTGAAAGTTGGATTTCTTGGCATATATACATGTTGGGAATTTTTTATGATTTTTTTTATTTTTATATTCATTTTTAAGAATATGTAGGAGAAGAGTTGGTGAAAAAATATATAAATGAGTTAATTAAACCTCATTGAAGTTTTGATAAATAATGAATAAATATAGAATAATATTCTATGTGTAAAATTAATTTTTTTGTTGCTTTCTTCCTTATCTCTTCCTATGTTATTGTTTGTCAACCAATCCATACTAACTTGGTCTTGGGGTTTAGGTTATATAATAAATCTGTCATGTATATTTATATTTAATTTAGCCATAAAGTATATATATACATATTCACAGCTACCTCTTTTTTATTTCTTTCTTTTTGTTCTTTTATTTATTTAAATGTTTTTGATGCATAAAATTGCAATTTCATTCATGAATGATGTTTTTATAAGAAATGATATTTATTGCATATTTCATTTATTTGTTAAAGGTTTTAAGACAAAATACACAAGAAAAGCTAATGAATCATGGATTCGTCAATGAGTCCTCAATCTAACCCTTTAGATATCATCCAAGCACTAGCCTTTCTTATTCAAAATTTGAATCAAGAAAGGTATGATCATTAAGATGGCCATGGTACATAATCCTAAGTATACCAAGGGACCTATTATGCAAATTAATTGTACTTAATTTCATATTAAGGAATGAATTGTAATGAAAATTATTCCATAATAGCTCGTCATGGGCTCATATGTCCAACACCAACTTCTTCCAGATGTCCCATGAGCCTATTCTCGAGATATGAGAAAGATGCAAATACTTGACATATAAGTTCCCTCGTCATGATATACTAAGGATGATTTTAGTTCAAACATTCTTTGGGGTCTTGAGTATCGAGAACCACAGGCTTGTATATGCCAATTACGGGGTTTCACATTGCAATAAGGATGAAGACATTATATAGTAGTTTTTTTAGAATATGGCGGAGAGCACAATAAATTTTTCTCTTCTTACACTTTTTAGAAGCATCCTTCATTTCCCCACAAGTCCGTCAATATTGTGGCATCTCATGGTGTGGGTAGAATTGATATTTCAAACTTGATCATTATTGGGAACGGTGTTGTGAAAGTCGCCCGACCGGCCCGACTAGTAGGTCCGACTAGTTTAGTCAGTAGGGTAGCCGATCGAATACCGACTAATTCCGATTAGGTACACTAATCGATCAATTTTTTCTTGGAGATACCATGTTTTTTTAATGTTTTGAATTTTTTATAAGCAAACTTATTATAATATGCTTAATGTTTTATTTAAATTCAATTACTTCTTTTATTTTAATATGGTACTATAAAAATGTACAAAATCTATGTAAATATATGTATAAAAATGAGTTATATATTTATAGTAATCATAAAATTCAAAGCCGATTAAAGAAGTCCAACTAAATTCGATTAGTCCCCCGACTACCGATTAATCCTTAATCAGTGACCCAACCGACCGAGTACTGACTACCTACTTTTGCAACCTTGATTGGGAATCACCTATACAAGGTTGATATAATTGAAAAATGATAACAAGACCTTGAAAAACTTAATATGATCGAATAGACAACCAAGTATCTGAATAAGATGGATGAGATTACCAAGCACCCGGAGTTTCTAATAAGTACCATCCATGCCTGCCAAAGTTCAAGTGCTACAACTGAGTCATCTGCACCTGAGCATAGTTCTTCTTCTTCAACACTACAAAGATCTGGAGTATCTCCTCACAATTAACACATGTATGACATGTTGACTCCAAATTAAGGACTGCAACAATACCCAGTACATACAGTGACGTACTATTCATGCACTCTATTTTATTCAGAACAATAGTTTCCACCTCACATATAGGAGGTGAATGGCCTATGGAGTAGCTAGGAGCGTATCCATACCCTTCTACCAGGGTCGCCTCAGTTGGCTTCTCAGGCCACTAGTAAGCCATTTCACCAGCCTCAGGGAGGGAAACATTTCCAGCACCAGCCACAGTAGCCTCAGTTTTAGTCTCCACCACATTTTCATACATGGAGCCGTCACAACCTATCCCATACTATCAACTATACTATTAGCAACATCCTGCATAATAAGAACATTAGTATCATCTTCCTTCTTAATATTAGTTTACCTCTCATTCTGTATATCATGGGCACCATTAGCCTCAAACATATTTTCAGTCTCAACGACTTCTAGTTATTAAGCAACCAGAGGCACCTTCAGTAAATCTCCCATTTGATTACTTGGCATAATTGATGAAGAACATGAATGAGATCAATCAAAGGCTATATGACCTGATTGCAACCCAAACTATCATTCCAGCTCAGGTTGGAGCCAGTCCCAACAACTTTTGTCGCAATTAGGAGCAGGTAGCCCACAATGATCCTATCCTCACCAAGACAGTTATTGTTCATGATTTTTATTATGTATCTAATGATGTCACTCTCAGGAGCGGTCGGAGCTTGCAGACACCAACACCATTGGGATTGAGGAATAAAACTATTGATCGATCTTCAACTTCATCTTCTTTATCTAGTGAGCTCAGATCAAATGTTGCAATCGATGGAGGAGCATCATCATAAAAAGACTAAAAAGTGAAGAAAACCAAAAATATCAAAAAGCACAATAATAAGATATGCGAAGCTAAGTCAACCTTGGAGGAGAGCGCACAAGATGCAGTTCTATATTGTTCAACAGTAGACTAAGTAGCCCATTCTTTTCTTTCTTTTCTTGGTATGGATGACTCTTTACAGATTGATTCTAGTTGTCTATACATTTCGATTCCAAGATTATAAAGAAACTTGTTCAGATTCTTTTTATTTTTCTAATGCATTGAATAAAGGAACATCATTAAAAAATTTTAAAACATCTTTATCATATCATAATATGGTGGAAGTTCTTCAAAACGTTTCCCGTGAGATGGCACTTCTAATATCCATAGAGTATATGCCTGAAGAGATGAAATGGATGAAAGAAGATTGTACCTCTAAAAGTCCATCAAAGAAGAGAGGACATAGTAAGATAGAAGATCACATCATAACAATGAGTACTAAAAATGCCATAAAACATTAACTCCCAAATAAAAAGAAAGATAAGGGAAAAGCCATTGTCAGATGCGAGATTTAAGATCAACAAATTGATCAAGCTCTTCTAGACGACTATTCATAAATTAGCCTAATTATCTTCTAATTATTTGAGCATCTCAAGCTCGCACCTCTTAAGAAAAAGCATAATGAACATTTAGTTTGCAGACTAATCTATAAAGATGCTGAAGGGCATACGTCATAAAATTATCTAACGGTGCAAGCTTGAAATTCCTTAAGGATTTTGTTGTCTTATATATGGAATCTTCTGTACAATGAATTATACACCATTTTTTCTTTGTTGAACCTTTCTCCATATAGTGAAATCCATAATTGATTATGGGGCCAAGAAGATAACCATTCACTCTCACAGTGAAAGTGTTATTGTAGAGATGATCTCAAAGTCGAAAGTGAAAGTCACATCAGATGATAGTGTTTCTAATCCATCCAACACAAAAGAGTATGATTATATAGAAGATATTAGGCAGGAGCCATTATCTTTGGATGATATTGAGAAACAAGAATTCCTCTCTAAAGAGGAAAATTGAAATACCACAGTTTTCAGTAGTACACGTATTAAATATAGGAGTATCGTTGATGAAGTGCATAGAGTGGCTTAAGAAGATTCAAAGATGCATAAGTACAATAAAGAAATGATGATGGTTTATGGATGTGATATTTTTTAGGATATTTGATTCCCTCCTACATTACATGTATGTGCCTAATCTTTACAAATCAGTTGAGTAATTTCACAGTGTCGTTTGTGATTAGGGATTTGTGTATTCAGACATGGACACATCTGAGGATGACCCTGATGTCAACATTCATCTCATTGACTCCATTACTCAACGGACATGAAAGAAGGTCAAGCTTCTACGTTCTTGAGCATTGTACATTCTTTTCTCCTTCTATATTCCTTTCTTTTTATTCCTTCTATCTCACATTGTTGATAATTCACCTCTTTTCTCTATGTGTATGTGTGTTACTTTGGATAACTAGATCCAAGTATATGGAAGGTGAAAGATGCAAGTTATTCTATTTTCAATTTATTCCATTAATCATGTAGTTTATTATAATTAGGGAATCTTATCCTAAATATAGTGGAAGTAATGTCGTTCATTTCATCTTGCTTGTTTTTTTAGTTTCTTATTTTCTGTCATTTATCCCCCAACTTGTTAGTATTCTTTTCTATATTTAGGGATCATTTACCCTATGTGTGTAGTGGGGGGGGGGGACAAGTCGAGTCCTTGAGTTTGTATATTCTCTTTATCTCGATCATTCCTATATATACAATCTTCCATACATAGGATTATTTGATCCTATAAGGGGATGATCAAGTTCTATTCATTTTAATCATTGTTTCGGTCATTTCATTGCAGCATTCCTTTCATATTTTGATACTTAGCACGATTTTAGTCTTCCATTGGTGTTTATGTGTCACTTTGAGGAATAATTCGAGCTAAGCATGTGTAGTGTTGTATATACGTTATAGATACTTTGAAAACCATAACTCGTACTTTATTATATTTTTAATAATATGGATCTAAAATTTTTGGTAAAAAAATATATTTCTAAAAATCAAAAGAAATTTGTAAATATGTTATAAAAATTGTTTTGTAAAATGTTTTGCAAAATTGTTTTTAAAATCTTTATAAAAATGTAATGAAAAATGGTTTGTAAATTACTTGTAAAAATCTTTATGAAAATAATTTGTAAAATATTCCTAAATTTTTTTGTAAAACATTTGTAAAATGCTTTGTAAAAATATTGTGAAGTTATTTTGGAAAAAAAGGTTGCAAAATTTTGTAAAATCATTTTTTTTGTAAAATTGTTTCATAAAATTATTTTGTAAAAAAAATTATTGTGACATGTTTCCAAAATCTTTTAAAAAATATTTGTAAAATAGATTTGCAAAATATTTTGTAAAAGTGATTTGTGAAAATCCTTTTCAAAAGATTTTGTAAAATATTTTTCTAAATTTATAAAATGTTTTGTAAAAGGTTTGTAAAATATTTTGTAAAATCTTTTTTAAACCTTATTTTGTAAATTTATTTTGTAGAATGTTTTGTATATAAAATGTGTTGTAAATTACTTGTACATAAAATCCATGATTATGTTTTAAAGGAATTTTTACCCGGCAGACCCTATAATCTTTGTCAATGACCTCTAAGACCTTTGAAACATCGTAATTCCTCTCGCAACGCCGTAAACATGTTAACCTTTATCATACAACCCCTGTAGTTAACCCCCATCCATCTAACCATTAAACCAACCGGATTCTGTTATCTTCTTTCATACTATACCCAATTTATTTATCAAATTTTCTAGAAATGCCATTCCCTCCCATCCTCCATCTCCAGCTGCCCCTCCCTCCCACCATCCACCTCCAGTTGAAGACGTCGCCTCACCTCCTCCGGTCCATCGCCCGCCCCTACTCCCCCGTCAGCCGACCTCCTATGTTCGACCCCCCTGTCACCGCTTGAAGCCCCTCCCTCAATTACCAGGCTCCAGCTCAAAGCTGCAACCGTCGCTCGAAGCCCCTCCCCCGGTGACCAAGCTCCCCGCTCGACCCCCTTCCCCTCTAATCCATCGCCTCCCCTGGGTCCACCTCTGCAAAGCCCCCCCTTCGTCCCCGTCCCGTCGCCTGCCCCTGCAACCCTACCCCCCCGCCCGTCGCCTCCCCCTGCAAGTACCCGTCGCCTCCCCCCTGCAAGCCCCCCCTTCTGTCGCCTCCCCCTGCAAGCCCCCTGTCTCCCCCTCCCGGGTCCCCGTCCCGCCGAATCCTCCCCCATCCCACCACCTCCATTGCAAGCCCCCCTCTCCCATGGTCCCTGTCGTCTCCGCTGCAAGAACCCCCCCGTCCCCATCCTGCCACAAAGCGAACCCCCTCCCCACCCCCCCCCCCTCGCGTCCATGCCCCCCCTCCCCCCACCCGTCGCCTCCCCCTGCAAGTACACTCCCCCTGACAAGCTCTGTTGCCTCTTCTTGCAACCCCCCCACCACTGCAAAGCCCCCCCGGCACCTGTCGACCCCTTGCAAAGACCCCCTGGTACCCGCCGCCTCCCCCCGCCCCCATTCTCGCTGACTCCCGATCACAGGCTCTTGCTCTTCTCCAGCAGGCCGGTTGGCTCCCTCGACCCTGCCAACCTTCTCCAATCAAACCCCCATCCTCGACGGTGCAGTGGGAGGGGTGGCTGTTAGAGGAGGGAGGATTTTTTTACTTTTCTTGGTTAATTCTAGTCATCCGATTATGGATTGGTTAGATTAACTTATTTCTAACTCAAAAACATTAACTCTAGATGTGTCAGTTTAACGGTAGGGTTCGTGGGGTAAGACGGAGCAACTTTACAGGGATGAGGGAGGAATTACGATGTTTTAAAGGTCGTGGAGGTAATTGACAAAGATTATAGGGTATGCCGGGTAAAAATCCCTTTTTTAAAACATGTAAATAAAATTCTTTTGTAAAAATATGTATGAAACTTGCAAATAAAAATATATTGTAAACAAATTTTTGTATAAAACTTGCATAAATATTTTATATATTTTTGTATAAAGTCCTTGGTATGCTTGTATATAAGCCTTTTAAATACTTGTAAATTTATTCAGCCCATTGTTTCATGTAAATATGTAAATGTTGAATTTTTGTATATTTAAATATAACCTACATAAATTTTGTATATTTGTATGTAACCCATGTAATCAATTTTTTTGTAAATAAAATTTTGTTTAAAACTTGCATAATTATTGTATATAATTTTGTATATTTGTATATAACCCATGTAAATGTTGCATTTTTATATGTATGCATGAAACAAAAATATAAAATAAAGTTTCTAAAATAGGCATACATGTAAAAAATAAATAAAGAAAAAAAGAAAGAAAAATTTTCTTTCCGAAGCGTAGTATCAATAAGCAAGGCATATGTTTCAAAGATAAAGTTTGCAAGGAAGCTTGTAGCTAGACACTTCACTACACTGCCCAAGCTCCAAGAGAGATGTGGCTACACCAGACATGCTCTATTCTCTTATTTACCCTATCTTCTTGAAGCCAATTGAACTTGAACTTATAAGGAAATACCCTGCCCCTTGAGGAAAGAGTAGCTAAACATGGGTATTAGGTTAACCTCACTAGAGAATTTGGTTTCTTCGCCATTCTCATAGATGGAGATCTACCATTTCACACACACTATACAAGTAAGATTTATAGTTATAAGAGTTTTCTCATGATAGACATGTTCTGACCTGAATGTTGAGGTAAACTGAACAAAGAATTGTGGAACTTGAGTATTGAGTCTTAAATCCTAATCACAATAAGACTTCACCAAACTAATAATCCAGAGGTCTTATTGAGCTCCATAATTTGATTTTATGAAGAATATTTTGAAATCAAACTTAGTTTAAGTTTGTTCTTTTCCTTTTCTCTTTTGGTACTTATTCTTCAAAAAAGTGTTTGCTAAGGGACTAGCAAAGGAAAAGTATAGGGGGTGATGAATTAGCAATTCATCATCTTTAATCTTTTATTTTGGCTTAAAATACCTTATAAAATACATTTAAATATAATTAATTCGCATCTCTTAACAAACTAGCAATATATGTTAATATTGTGTTATTATCACATATTTTTACCCAACACAAAAGAATAAAAAAGAAAAGAAAGAAGAAATAGTCAAGGATGTATATATGTATTATAGATATAGATTGATCTTGGCCTCGAGAGTAGGTTAAGTATTGGCCTGATATACAAGGAATAAAGTAGGAGGAGATTGGATCATTAACTTATAAAAATGCCATAAAACCAAAGTTCACATTTTACATATTCATCTTATACATCATGTACATGTCTTGTAATATTTTATTTATCATTTAAAAAACTCAATTAAAAATGTTTTATTCTTTAAACTTGTTTATAAAAATGTTTTCTAAAGTATTAAATATTTGCGAAAATAAATTGTATACAGAATAAAAGGTACAACACCAAGAAAAAGCTATGAAATAAGAATTGAAAGCTCAATATCTACTCCATATGAACTCAAAATTAATTAAACTCACTTTCATTGTTCTATAAATAAAAATATCTTTAAAGCGAAGGTAGTTTCATAAATGTTGGAGTTAAGATGCAAAAGTCATTTTTTTTGTGTACAACTATAAGTGTACAATTGTATATTACCTTGTTTATATTTTATTCTTTATATTCTTGTGCATATTTAGTTTTAATGTCTTGTACATATTTTATATTAAATATATAAATAAAATAAAAAATAACAAATTCTAAAAGAATAAAAAAATAAGTGTATATATTATACATGTAAAAAAGACCTATGTTCTAAATTAACCTATTTATGTCTCCTTGTAAATAGTTTTGAAAAAATTACTCAAAATGTATTTAAACCTCATAAAATATGGTGTAAATAAATAAAATACAAATAATAAAAATATATTGAAATAATCACTAACATTACTTATAATTCATGTGTATCGATAACTTTTCTCTAATTGTTTAAATACATATATTTATTTGTATAATTAAATTATTTCTTAAAAAAATAAAAAATGTAGCATTTTTATCAATTATGCCCATCTATAATATTGCAATATCAGTTATTCCCCTTCCTTCTTTGAAAAATCAGTTGTGCATGTAACTTCTTTCACAATGATCACTTACGCCCCTCAAGTAAGTTACCTTCCATCTCCATTACTAATGGGCATTAACTTTGGGGACACAAGGGGAATAATATTCTAAAAAAAGATTTGAAGGTCTTCCTCCAACTACTCCCCCCTCTCCCTACTCCCCCCTCCATGCCCGCTCCTCCTCCCCCGCCCTCCCGCTCCTCCACCACACCCATCCTCCTCCTACACCCTCCCGCTTCTCCCTTGCATCCCCTTGTCCTCCTCCACATCCTGCACTGACTGCTCCATCTCCTCTTCTTTCCCCACTCCTCCTCCCCTGCCCTTCTTCTCCTCCAGATTTCAACCCTTGTCCACCTATGTACCATGCTCCTCCATCACCCCTCCTTCACTATCGCTCATTGAAGGAAGTAAATTAAAAATTAATTAATACGCATCATGGAAATGTAAAATATTTATCAAAAATTTTGCCAAAGCAATCTTTGTTCATCATATGAACTAGAAAATATAGTATAAAAATTTATGGATTCAGAAATTATAAATTCTAAGGAAACCACTTCCAAATATTTTATGATACCCACACTGAATAAAGTACATAGATCATGCTTACCTATAGAAGTGTCAGTTTGTAAATGAAGAAACCTCTTAAATAAGGTATGATATGCAGAAGTCTCTCTCGTGGATGCGGAGATGAATCATGTTGCTTCCCATAAACTCAGACATCAAATAGAGAAACAAGAAGAGGCGTGTGAGAAATGGATGATCTCAAGACTTTACTATATCTCAAGGGACACGAAATTTGGAAGGACTATTGCTCTCTAAAATTGTGTTGCAAAAGAGAAGGCCTTGTCGTCCATTTATACTTACACCACATGTCCAACATGTGTGTTGTAGTCCCGCGGGTTTTAAATCAAGGGCTTAGAGCAAGTCCTAATTCAATAAGGATTATCTCCTTTTTATCTCCAATTAATATTAACTAATTAACAATAAATAACTTAGATTAAATAAAATTAGTTAAGGTTGTTGCCTTTTTAACTATTAATTAATTAACTTGATAGTCACCTCATCAAAATTAGAGAAATTATGGAATTAATCCTCTAAGATTATGCATCATATTCATGAGCCCAAAAAAAATGTAAATCCAGTTTACATCTACAAAATTAATGTGTTCACATGCCTTGGAAATATTATGTAAATCATATTTACATAAATATTTTTATGAATCATATCCATATAAATATTAATTATTGTGAATCATTATTCACATTAATTAATGAGATATGTTTGTGAATATTATTCACAAATTTACCCTTAAGAAATAATAACTATTATTATTACTATATTGACATCAGTAGGTATGAGTCTTAGTCCAATTAGGACTCTTGAGATACATATGCAGATACTTGGTGATAATGTTAAAGATATCATACTATACACGTATAGTGACTTGATATGCGGAAAAATATCAAATTGCAATGTTTATACCATTTTTGCAAAGATCTATCACATGCAAATGTTGAGTTGGAGTTGTAACACTTTACGCATTGAATGATCTCAACAAAACACATCATACTCTCCTCTGGACAAAGTGTCGGTGAGCTGAATCCAGCTTCCTTGACCATTTTAATCATAGTACAAACAATTTAGAGTTAAAAAGTGAGCCCAAGGATTTTGTATATTTCTGTTTCCATGACCATTTCTGTTTCCAACATTTGGACATTGAAATTAGAATTGGATACAAGTGAATTGTGATAATCCAAGTAAATCACAAATCATCAAGCTAATGAAGTTACTAAAAACCATCATGTTTCATCACTCCCTCGAATGGAAGTGTCATGGTAGATGATCCATTACAACATATATAACCCTGAGTATTTACTCAATACTCATTCATCATTCATACTTGAAGACTTTGGTAAATTCGAAGGTCAAACCCTGGTTTGACTATCATGTTAAGAATATATCAATAGATTTCTCATTTGATAATTGGGTGGCAATATTAATCATATACTTTCAAAAGGCATACATTAATATCTCGAATTAGTGTCTCATTTCATAAATAAGACAACCATGCATGGAATTAATTTTAACCCCAAAATATCTCATGAGTGAGCTCTGTCTCCCGGTTCATTAACTATGAACCTGTATGATTCCTTTAATAGGTCATACGTCTCATATGACTTCAAATGCACATCAATGCGCCAGTTTATGGACCTTGGCTAGGTCACTAACCTATTGGTTCGTCAAATGTGTATACTCAGGCATATAGATGCATATTTATCTCAGGTCAAAGGATGTGTGCCCGATCATGAAAGTTATGATTCATGTCTTAGTTTATCTCTACTTCATCAAGTTAACTCTTTGACTTGATTATTCCAACACTTCTGAATCTCCATTCCTATGTAGTGGACCTACATCAAGAAATCGGTTAGTAATTAGTTTTTAGAGAAATGATTCCATATCTTTTTTAGACAGGAGATCTATACTGAATATCACATGTTTGAAGTCAGTTGTGTCATCCCAGCTGCATGGTATTCAATATAGCCATGGTACAGAACCTTAATTTTACAAAGGGACCTTAATATTAAATTGCATTCGCATTCTTTCATTTCATTTCAGATGGTCATGATAAAGCTATAACTTTTATTGTATTAGTGGGTCATCAAGTGCTTAAAAGTCCAACAATCTCCCACTAACCTCAAAACCATTCATGTACAACTCTCAACCCCGTATTCATTACATGATGGTCAAAGACCTTTTGGGTCAATGGCTTGATTAACAGATCATCAATGTTGTCATTATAGGTAACGTTGGTGATTGTGATATCACCACACTTCTAGATCTCTCGTATGATTTGATATTTCCTCTCCACTTGCTTGCTTCTTTGATGCCACCGAGGTTCCTTCGCTTGTGGTATGGCACCCATCTTATCCTAGAGCAATGGGATGGGAGATTCCGATGAGGAAACTATGCCAAGTTCATGAACGAACTTGCACAACCATACAACCTCTTTAGTAGCATCTGAAGTGGTTATGTATTCTGCTTCAATTGTTGAATCAGTTGTGGTGTCCCGCTTCTTGCTTCTCCATCTCACAGCACCACCGTTCAACATGAGTAAGAACCATGAGGTTGATTCCTATTATCAATACTTTATTGGAAGTCTGAATCAGTGTACCCTAAGGCATGAGATGATTATCTCCATATATGATGATGTATTCCTGAGTTCTTCTTAGGTACTTGAAGATGCTCTTCAATGCAGTCTATTGTTCCTCTTGTAGCAGTATCGGTAGTGGATTGCCACTCCCATTGCATGGCAGATATCTGGTTTGTACACATCATGGCATACATCAAACTTCCTACTGATAATGAGTAAGGGAATACGGCCATGGCATTCTTTTCCTCAACAGTTTGAGGAGCCATCATAGGTGAATGCCATATCTTAAAGGAAAGGAAGCCTTTCCTAAAATTATCCATAGTGAATCTTTTCAGTACCTTCTTGATGTATCCTTGTTGTGACCATCTCAATATCCTCTTCTGTATGTTTCTGAATAATTCCAAACCCAAGATGTGAGAGGCTTCTCAGAGATCTTTCATCTTTGGACAACTAGATGTTAACAATAGTCGTCATACATGTATCATTCCTGGTAATAAGGATGCCATCTGCATAAAGCACAATGAACACGATGGTGCTCCCACTAAGTTTCTTGTAAACACATGATTCATCTTGGTTCTACATGAAATCATAACTCTTTATGGATTCATCGAATCAGATGTTCCAACTATGAGAAGCTTGATTGAGCCCATAGATGGACTTCTTTAGGTTGCACACTTTTCCTTCCTTAACTATGAAGCCCTAGGGATGCTCCACAAAGATATTCTCTTCGAAGTATTGATGTGAATGATCTTCTGGGTTTTTGAATTATTGAATAAATGTGTTGTGTCATTGACCCAAATATTCCCTCCATAAAAAAATGTATTTTATTCTCAAGCAAAAATAGTTACAAAAATATAGCAAGAGAATTTTTTCTATTTAATTTACCTATATATTAACAGGATCAAACTCAGGGATGCTACAAATCTCAAGGGTTATTCTAATAACTGAAAGTCAATAAAAGAATAAGGAATCTCAAATGCAAACTATATTGGTTTTTGTGAGATTTTTATCTTTTTTTCATTTTCTTGATTTTTATTTTTTTAATGATTTTAATTTTGCAAATTTTTGGGTTTCAAAATGATTAATTTTATTAAAGCAAATTTATACATGAAATAAATGCAACTATTTGGATTTTTTCAAATATATTAAAAATACTCAAAATGTCGAAATAAATTTTTATGATTTTTAGTGATTTTTTGATTATTTTTCGAATTTTTAAGATTTTTAAATGAATAAAAACATGCGGAAAATTAAATAGTGAATATACAAGACTATTTTGTAATTTCAAATAGCAAAAAAAATTACTAAATTTATTTTTCCTGAAAACTATTATAAATTATCAACAAAGAGGATGTGAAATCACTATTTTTGATATCTTCTAAAATTTTATATGATTTTTATAATATTGTGAGTATTTTACATTTTTGGGATTTTAAAAATGATTAATGCGTGAAAATTTGCATAGAGAATAAAATACATAAAAAAGAAACTATTCTTTTCTTTTGATATTTTGACACAATATTCAATTTTTTATGAATTTTCAAATCTCAAACAAGAAAAAATGTGAAGTTTTTGATTTTTCAATAATAGCATATGATAATAACTTGCAATGATAATTGTACTATGAAGAAGCACACAACATGAATATAACTTGATTTTTGAAGAATTTATTGAATATGAGAAATATTTATTTCAATAATAAAAAGCATGTAAATCAAGTATGTAAATACATGACTTAAACTCAATAATTAAATGTTTTGAAAATAAAAGATAATAGGAAATAAAAATTGAGGCAGATATTGCAATTTATCTTGTGTAAACGTGCAATGCCTATGAGATGGAACTAGCAGAGGGCATTTTGCAATTATTAGAAACTTAGGAGGGTGTAGATGCAATTTTTCAAATAAAATAAGGTCATTCATTTGTGCCCTAAGTCAGAAGGGAAGGGGGTTGTGTTGCCCCTAGGGTGGAGCATTGGGCCCAACCCCGACCCAACCCGGGAAAGCCCGGCCCGGGCCCATCAATTTTCTTTGGGCTTTGGGTCGGGTTGAGGCCTGGATTTAAGGTAAATTTAGGATCCGAGCCCGGCCCAAGGCCCACGAGATCGGGTCCGGGTTCGGGCCGGGCTCGACCCGCTCCTATTTTGATTATGTGAAAGTTGCACGTTGGGTATTTGAGGGATTGACCCAATGCGCCTCCCCACCTGCATTCATATTTCAGCACTATGCGTATATAACTACACAATATACACACAACTATTGATGTTGGTAGCAATATTGCTTAAACAAGGAAGGGATTGGGTTTGATGTGTTGAAACTTTTGAAATGAACTGGAATTGATTGGTATTCTGTTATTCCAGTTAAATCCATGATTTTTGGGTTGGTTGTTATTGTCAGTGATTCTGGTCTTAATGGACATGCTTTAGTGTTGTACTTTTGGATATGGAGATTGGTTGCCTGAGAGGCTATTTCTTGATGCCCGGATGTTTGAATTGTTATGGAATCTGATTGGTCCTATGCTATTTCTGATCTTGGATTCGCTTGAGGTTATTTGACAAGGTCTTTACTCTAAATGGCAACATGCGTAGATGGGTGTGCACTGTAGACCGGTGCCATTTTGCTTGCCGGTTGTGGGAGATCTGGATTGGTTTGATCCGAGGTTGGTTGTCACAAGAGTTTCTTGTGGTACCTGTATGTGGAATTTTTATCTTTAATTTTTTGAATGTTAGCAAATCAATAAGAAATTTTGGATTTTTAGGGATATTTTATGATTTGTTTGGTAGGGGACGGGTCGGGTAAATTCGGGCCGCCACGGGTTCGGGCTGGGCCCGGCCCAAGCATAAAATTTTAGCAATATAAGGGCCTTGACTCGACCCACATATATATCGGGTTCGGGTTGGGCCCGGGTTTTTGCGGGTCGGGTCAGGGTCGGGTCCGGCCCGACCTAATGCTCCACCCTAGTTGCCCCTATTCTTTCGTTCATGCAAAGGGGGCGCAACAGCGATCTCGAGGAATTGGCGGTGATGAGGCTTCGGTGACCTGCGGTTGATGGCACAATTGAGGGCGTCTGTGGTAGCTAGCGCGGATGGAGCGATGCTCCAGGAGGACGATTGCGGGTTGTCGAAGATGCATGGTCCAGAAGATCCGAGGAGACCTCCTTCAGCGGAGGGGCATTAGTGCAGGTGGAGGTTAGCGAAAGGAGGTTACGGTGGGCCACGCGATGGGATTCTTCAGGGGGTGGAAGGTGGTGAGGGGGTTGCACAACCTCCAGGCAGAAGTCAACTCATGCGAGGGCGGTAGCTGGTGGTTCCAGATGGCGATTGGCGGTGGTGGTGCTCCCCTCCAAACGACGGCGCGCGCGAGCGTCAGAGGGTCGATCTACGGATGCGTTGAAGGTGTGGCATGGAGGTCAGCGGTGGAGAGTGGTTCCAAATGGCGAGTAGTGCTTGTTCGTGTGGAACTCGTCGGTGGAGGCTCCTATGGCTGCGGGCGAACAGCGGTGGCGGCTCTACCACCAGTTTTTTTTGTAAAACAACAAATTCTCTCCCTTTTTTGTATTTTTTTGGAATTCTTAAACCTGCAAATAGAAAAATGACAATGTTTACTAGAGAACGATGGCACAAAAAAATTATTGGATAGAAAATGTGAATGAAAATGGTCCAGTGGTTGCGATGGAAGTACCGTGTCTCTGACCACCGTGCGTGGTCGAAGGTGATAGATCATATGGGATAGAATATTAATACAGGTAGATCAAGAATATGAGATGAAGAATCATATCAGATCAGATAGGGCGATTAGAAAAATGAATTACGGTTAAAAAACTATGATCTAAGATTAAAAAAATGACAACGAAATTAAAAAAGCAAAACTTAAATTACGATTAACCTAGATGAAAAATGAGAAATAAAAACGGATCTCACCATGTGGAGAGGATGAATGCCGTAATGGGCTCGACGAGGACTGACTCGCTTCACCGGACGACTAGGAAGTTGGGCACCTCTCTACAACAAGAATGCTCTTGGAGAATAGGCTCCTCTCACCAAAAGATCGATCATGTGATAATGAGGGAGGAGGAGCCAATTAAATAGAATAATATGAATTTTAATTTCAAAATTTGAATGGAGAAAAAAAGAAGGAAGGAAGTTAATGATGGAATTAATAAAATTATTTACATAATTCATTAATTAAATTATTTGTATCACTTTATCAAATTAAATAATAAATGTTATTTATTTAATTTTTATGGTAGTTATTTAAGGAAATTAATAATATACATATAATATATACATATGGTACATTATATATAGTTAAATAAGGAAATTGTGTGATTTTGTGTTTTAATTTTTTTAAATAATTATTAAATAAAATAAATATGGATATAAATACATAAATAAATGATAAAATTACAAAATCACTTCAGAAAATCGTCTTTCAAACCGTAGCTGCAAAAATTACGAAACCACTGCCATTTTAAAGATAATTTAATTTAGAATACAATGGATGTCAATTTGAGTTCTTATGGATCCAGAATTGATCTTTCAATTATCGCTTTACGGTCCGAGTGTGGTTACTTTTATTTTATACATATTTTATTTTGCAAACATTTTTATTAGTTAGAGAACATTTTTATTTACAACTTTTTCTTTGAAAATTATTTAATTTGAGGTCAACTTATGAACAAATAAAATAATGTAAGTTTTATACAAATATATACATAAATGAGAAGTATTTATAAAATATTTTTTTTTTGGATTTTCGGGTTAAAGACTCTATCTCCCCCTACTTTATTCATGTTCAATCAGGTCAAGTCTTGACCTGCTCTCGGTGTTCGGGCCAAGCTATATATTGCATATATACATTCTTTTTTATTTTATTTATTTTATCTTTATTCCTTTATTTATTATTTTAGGTTAAAATATTAATATATGTACAAGATTTACACTCAAATGCAAGTTAGTAAGAATATGGATTTTTTATAATATACAAGTGTTTTATAAGTGATTTTAAGCTAAAATAAATGAATAAAGATGATGAAATGCATATTCATCAGATATCGATTGAGAAAAGCGGTCTTGGCATTCATTTGCTAGATGTCATAGTCCATGTGTGTAGCTATTGCAAGCAATGCCCTGATGGATTTGACTATGGCCACAAGAGAGAATGTTTCATTGTAATCGATGCCTTCTCTCTGTGTGTAACCTTTGGCTATGATCCATGCTTTGAAGGTCTCTACCTTCCTATTGGGTCCCCCTGTATCTTAAAGATCCATTTGCACCCAATGAGTTTGACCCCTTTAGGTGGATCTTTGAGGGTTCATACACCATTCTTGTGCATGGAGTCTATCTTAGACTGCATTGTTAGCATCCAACTATCCGCGTCACGATCACCCAAAAACTTCATCAAATGAAGTTGGATCATCATCAGACTCTTCTGAAACATGGAATATGTACCTTTCATATTATCTTATAACCCTGGAACTCCTTCTAGTTGGTACAGTTGTGTCATTTTCAACTATCTCTTTAGTTTCTGGTGTAAGAACTTCATCAGTCTCGCTAGATTTGATTAGTTCCTTAACTTAAATATTTTCTTGACTTTTAGCGTATTCATCTTCTAGAAATATGACATCCCTAGAAACAAGTACCGTTTGAGTCTCATGATCATAAAGTTGGTATTCAATATTGTTCTTCATGTATTCAATGAAGTAGCACTCTCTAGTGCAAGATTCCAACTTGCTTGTATCCACATTTTTATCAAGCACTAAACAACCCCTAATCCTCAAGTGTCGTACACTTCGCTTTGTACCATACCATAGCTCATGAGGGATTTTAGGTACATATTTAGGTGAAATCTTGTTTAGGATATATGTTATAGTCTCTACTGCATGTCCCTAGAAATTGAGAGGTAAGTTTACTTTACACATCATTGATCTTACCATGTCCAACATGGTTCTATTGCATCTCTCCGCAACTCCGTTGAGTTTAGAAGTGCCGAAAGGATTGAGATTTGAAATAATTCCTCTCTCCTTAAAGTATTATTTGAATTCATCTGAGAGGTATTCGCCAACTCGGTCAGATCGAATCATTTTTATCTTCTTTCCTATTTGGTTCTCAACTAAAGCCATTGATTCTTTGAACTTTTCAAAGGTTTCATGTTTGTGATGTAATGAGAAGACAAAACCATGCCGCGAATGATAATCAATAAAGGTCACACAATATTGATGTCCATTTCGAGTTGCAGTATGAAAGTGACGTCATACATTGGTATGTATTAGGTCAAATATACCTTTGTATCGTTCACCTTTCTTAGAGGAGAGTGCCATGGACATTTTCCCATGAACACAATATTTGCAAGTTGATAAATCATGGACTTACACAAAATCCAAAGGTCTGTCTCTTACCAGTTTTTTGATCATGTTAACATATTACATGTCTAAGTCTTTAATGCCATATCATAGTTAAATTATGTCCATCCTCCCTTGGTCATTTAGAGTGTTTAATAATAATATTGTTGTTAATGTTATCAGTGTTATTGACATTCATATCACAATCATGCATATTCAATTCCTAAGTCCACCTAGTGTTAGAGAACCATATGATATAAAATTACCATAATGATTTATAATAAGTTTATTAAAAAAAGAAAAATGTATCCATGTCTAACTAGCTTAGTTACTGATAGTAAGTTCCTTCTAACATCTGGTAAATAGAGACAATCTCTAATACAAGGACTCTCCCAGTAGATAATAATAGTCTTCATGTCTAGATGGCAATCGCTACAATAGTTGCATCGGATCCCATATGGATGATTATATTCCCTTCAACAAGATTTATGATGTCTTAAAACATATGCCATTGATTTCATACATGTACAGAAGCATCAGAATCAATAATCCAACTTCCTCTAGCCCTACGAGTAAGTTGGTTTCAATGATGAATGTAGATTTCTTATTTGATAGTGTTATATTTTTATCCTTCTCTAAGGACTTTAGATATTTTGGACGGTTACTCTTCTAAAATCATGTCTAATTGCAGTGGCAGTAGACATCCATCTCTATGGGTGTCAGAGTATTGAAGCTTTAGAATATTGATCAACAGTTTGACCTTTTTTCTTCTCTTGGATCGAACCCTTCCAAGATCCATGCTTCCTCTCATGCTTCCCTTTAACATGTGCAACCTTTGCACTGCTAGGGGAAAATTCTTTCTTCATAATATCCTCAGTGGATTTTAATGTATAAAGATAGTTATTCACATCTCCATGCATCCCCTTCATATTCAAGGAGCATTTCATGAGTGGATTTAATGTATCTAAGTATCTTCTAAAGCACATTAGATAATGATCCAAGAATGTAGCAATGAGCGTTTGAATGATCCTCATCCCACTTTTTATTGAACTCGCATGCATCCTTTGAAGGTTCTCATACTACACAAACGTGAGAAGATATGCTATGAGTTTTACGTCAAGTACGAGTTTCGAGTTATGGATCCAATCCGAATAATTTAGACTGGTCATGTGATTGACCTTAAGCAGATTGTTAAGTAGGTTGAGAGATTTCATAGGAAATAAAAAAGGAATAACTAAATACACTTTTATATCTTGATTAAGGAAATCAAACTATTCAATATTTTTAAATCAAGAGTTCTCATATTTTTTGTACTATAAAATACTTTCCCTTATATGATTTCAAAGCATGAGGTATGCTAACCAACAACCTCACAATGAGATTTGAGACTCCTTTCCATTTCATTGCACCCCGATAATATGAGAAAATGCAATTACGATGAAAGTAGAAGGAACTCTTTCCACCTTACAAGTCCAACTTGTATTCTCAGTTCGATCTTCAATGCCCACACCCCCACATATATGGAGTTAGCATGTTGTCGATTAAACCAACCATTAATGAGTAAATATCAATTTACGATATGCACGATCCAATGCCACCTCAATAATATGGGGAAAAACATTGGGGTTACTACATATGTCCCATCTCTTTTGAGAAATGAGGAACTTGATTCCATAACTATTTGTATTCCAGAGTCATGACTACGCATGAGCATCTCCAAAAATACAACCCATGGCAACAGAGTTCCCTGCAATGACGAGAGACCATGGATGTCATCATATGACTTAACCCATATCATGTTTAAATTAATGAATAACCATATCGAATCATATTATTATGATTAACCTAAGGGATATAGTTATGACACATGCTTATTGTCTTAGTTTCAATCCAATTAAAACAATGACACTCAAGCAGTCCCAACTAGAGTTTGACCTTTTATACACTTGATGTTACCATATAGTATTACACCATCACTTAGTACAATTTATCCAATTTTAGTTGTTAATGTATGCCATGACTTCTCATGCCACCATTCATCGAAACGGATCCAGCCAGGATGGATCAGGGAGCACTTCCACTACAAATGCGGCGCAAGATGCCAATTAAATAACACATTAGCTTGTACACGGCCTAGACACATTCACTAAATCAATTAAAGACAACAGAATCGGTATATATTGTATTAATGAGGTTATATCGACCTTCCAACCGTATGCGATACTATATAGTAACTCAGATGTTTTAGGAATTAAAAATCCTTTCAATTTCCAAAAAGGTATAGTGCAATAATCTAGAAACTTTTGAAAACACTTTTCAATTTCAAAATGTCTAATTCAACAATCTAGATACATCTTTGAATCAAAATAATTTCAATTGCAAAGGAAGTCTAACGCAAAAATCTACACAATTCACAATTTCTGAATGCATTGTAAGAATTCAAGTGCATAAGTAATCAGAGAACATATGGATTAAAAAACTTTATAATTTATTAAATATATTCAAAAAATAAGCAAATAATGATTTTAGATTCTAACTTGCAAGTTGCGACCATTGCACTTTAAATTATATGACATCATAAAATTTGGACTTAAAATTCATTGTGACCTAAAATATTTCTAAAATATTAGGTCTAACTTCTGATTTCAATATATCAAATATATTTTCATAAATTTTGAGTCTTAAAATATGAAAAACAAGTCAATTAAAACAATGGAGTCCTCTTCCAACTCTACCTATGAAGAAATCCAATTTCTTAAGGCTGCACAATTGGAATCGCATGAAAATTTTTCGTACTAATTGGGGAATTTATCATTAACATTTTAATAAGTATTTATATTGTTATATGATGTTCCTCTTCTTGCTATGGGAAGCACATGATGTTCCTCTTCTTGCTCATTATTTTTCTTCTTCTTAGATCACCTTCAACGCGTGCATTGTTCTTTCAAAAATTTTGAGTAGGCGGGAACCTGCTCAAGCGCCTTCAGAAGAGGGATCTCAATCACAATATTGGAGAATAGTTTCTCCAATTCTGGGTCGGTGGTGGATGATTTGGGAGCTTTCTGTAAGTGAAGGGCCTCCGGAAAGGGGATGGAGATGACAGTGGGTGAAGGAGATTGGGGAGAAGTTGAGACCACTTGAGGGAGGGTGGAAGTGATCGTGCCAGATAAGGGGTGCAAGTCATTCTCTTCATCACCAGTCTCGAAATTACAAGGTTGAGTTATACGTGTATACATGGATGGAGATGAGTCAACCACAGTTTTCCCTCGCCTGGTCAGGACTGCATGGGCAGACTCGTTACTGAAATTATCAGGGGTCTTGAATGTCTGTGGATGATGTAAGGTCCCTTGGGAGGTGCCCGCTATAGAATTGGGATTTTGAAGGGCTTGTGGTGATAGTGCAGGCAAATAAGATCGGATATCTGCAAATTGCCTAGCATTCTCCTTATTATTCTTCTCCATATTATTCTTCAACTCTTGCATCATTTTCATGAGAGAACCAATGTCATTCGAAAGTGGCTGGTTGCTCCTAGGAGAAGTTGGTTGTGTACTAGATGAGGCTGGAGCATGTGGCAAGTACAACGGTTGTGCTTGTGGTGGTGGTTGCGGTGGTGCAATGATGTACCAACCTTGTTGATTGACCTGCACAGGTTGTTGCAGGCTTGAAGTTTGTCATGCAAAATTTGGATGGTTACGCCATCTAGGATTGTAAGTGGGGGGCACTGTGCTTCCTAAAGTTCCCGATCCCATGGCAACCGCATTGATATCAAGAGTAGGTTCTGTGACCCAAAATACCTGCTCTAGTTCCCGAACTTGGTCCAAATGTGTAGGAATGGAAAACATCCTACTGACATTCTGTATAACTTCTTTGGTCATATTCCTACTTATGTCATCAACCTTCTTGGTAAGGATTTCTAAATTATCGAACTTTTGAGCAATGAGTTGGAGGTCAATCGCTGTACTTTCCAATCGAGTTTGGGTATCTTCAATTTGCTCAACGGGTTTCTTATGGCGGCTATATTGATTCAGGGATGCCTTATTCCATGAAGTCTTTGCCATCTCCTCATATAGTTTCCACAAAAATGTTCTTGATTTGAGGAGGAAACCACCTCCACAAGTGCTATCCACAGCTACCTTAAAATTCTCATGCACGCCCTCATAAAAAATCTGGACCAATTTTCATTTATCCATGTCATTATTTGGGCATTTATGCAATAGCTCTGAAAACCTATCCCAAGCCTCATGAAAAGACTCATTTGGGCACATTGAAAAGGAGGATATTGCGTAGCGAAGTGCATTTGCTTTTCCAATAGGAAAGTACTTCTTAAGGAAGGTTGAATTCATTGCAGCCCGTGTGGTGATTGGTTTCCCATAGCTTTGAAGCCAATTTCTCACCTTGTCCTTAAAGGAGAACAAGAATGCCTTAAGATACACAAGGTCTGGATTATTATTTTCAATATGAATGGTGTCACACACCGCAAGAAAGTCCTGAATGTGTTGGTAAGGGTCCTCGGCACTCTCCCAATGAAACTTGGGGAGCAGAGAAACTATAGATGACTTTATATTGATCTGTCGTGCCGCTGCAGGTAACTGAATCCATGGAACTAAGATTTGTTGGGCAGGATTGTGTCTTTCCCCCATAGGTTGAGGGGTTTCCTCTTCATCCTCAACAATGCCCATTAGAGCTTCAATTCGAATTTGACGATCATTGATTCTTTCAAGTTGGGCCATGATGATCGCTAAAGGGTTTGGATTTTAACCTTGTTCATCCAAGATGGAAAATGAAGATGATAAGGAAATGGAAGAGAAAGATCTAAGTGAGGTTGGAGAAGAGGGAGGTGAAGAAGGTGGTGATGGGGCAAGTGGAGGAATGTCAAGAGAAGAAATGGGATGAGAAGAGTTGGATCTTCTTCTCGAGAAGAAAGGACTAGAATTTAAAGGAACAACAAGAGAAGGGTTGAGAGATCGTCTCCCTTGCATGCACCTCCTATTCTATGCAATCAAACACAAAGCAAGGTCACTTTGATACACACACTAGTGAAGCCCTTTTCTGGCTTTATCTTTTCAATTTTATTCTTATAAACACGAAGTTGAACATCCAACATTTACACTCATCCTTCCCTCAGGTCATCCAATGTACCTTGAGAGAGTCACAAGGCACACCGATGGGGATTTTGGCTCTAGTGACCTTAAGGTGCATCGTGCAACACACAACCTAGTGTGCAATCCCACAAGTGCATATACAAGTAATTAATTCAGACAATGGTGAGGTTAATCAATTTTAACCTTATGTGACCACTTGATTAAGAAAATTGATTTTAAAATCTACATCCAATTTCTTTGAGTGATATTCAATAAAATCGAGTGAGGTGAATTTCCTTTTTCTAAAAAATGTTCTCAAGGGGGAGAAGACCACTAAGAATGATGCATTCAAGAAGGTTAGAACCGTGTACCTTTCGTCAGTAATCTACGTGCAAGAATGGAACGCGAAAATGTAAACCTATTCTAAATGCTCCTAGCAGGCAACTTCTAAAGAACTTTTTTTGTGATTTTGCTTTTGTAAATTTTTAATTTTTGAAAATCGAGCACAAACAAATTACACTAAGGAAATAAAATCTAAGGCAATTCTAATGCAATGCAGAAACCTGATAAAATTATTACAATAAAGATAGTCCAGTCTCTAGGCCACGACTCGGCCCAAAATGAATATAAAACAAAAAATGCTAAACTAAAAAGGATGAATCTCTCATATCGGAATTAAACGAGCTCCTCGTCCGCGTATTTGCTTCCTCCTTCGTCTCATCGGCCTAAGATTCGAGTTGAGAGAAGAATCTCCCGAGCATCCCACGTAATAGAATGTGCATGGTCACCGATGAAAAGAGCAAGCCAGTCAACTGGAACAAGATGCTAAATGATTAATGGGCTTCTTAGCGGTTTTAGAAGGTAAAATTAAGTAATTTGAGGCACTACAACCGCAATTCAACCAAGTAAAGCATTATTTTCAAATGGTATTTTTTTACGTGTATGGTGGTAAGCACAAGGTCGATCCATAGAGACACAGATAAATTTCAAAGATTAATTCAAAACACGAATACGATGCACACAATCAAATATCCAATTACTCCATCTCCAATGGTTTCCTATTTCGATTTAAGCAAATAGAGACACAAGATCTTTTTGATATTTCCATATCTTTTTTTAACACCAAGGTCACATACTCTTCATCTCTATACCATTTAGGAGAAATATGAAAGTGAATTCTAATAAAGGTAGCCACTTAACTTGATCACCTTCTTGAGTTAAGAATTATAATAATCTCCAATGAGGTTTTTAACAAGATGCTCCCAACAAGAAATAAATAATTGATTAACAAGGGACACTCAAACTATTTAGCAAGTTACCTTGGCAATTATAATTATGACAAACAAGCGGAGTATGCAATAAACATAGTGATCTTTTTTTGTATTTTTTATAGGAAAACGCAACTTAACATGGGAACATTGTGGCCCACGTGGCCTTTTGGAAACAAACAACAAAACACACAAGTTCTCAGTACATAGATGAAACAAATACAACAAAAAAAGGAAATAAATGAAAGAGGAACAACATATCTTCACCGAGTTCTGTATACTATGACGGATGAGCTCAACAGCTTGGAATGCTTGAACAAGTGGTTGTCACCCACTTGAGGATCTGCATCACTATGGGTGGAACTGGATCCTACTACGGTATAACAATGAAGCAGCTTCGATCTGTGATGGTCGGAATGCAAAGGAACCAGCACCAAGTACTCACGTGGTTCTCACCCACGTGAATTTGATGAAGGTTCAGTGTTGTTTCTGATGGCGAGGATGTCGTCTCTCTGGAGAGGATTTGGGCTCCTCAGATCCGTCACGTACAAAAGCCTCTCGAGGCTCAGTTGGCTCTACCCATTACTCAGACTTCCTTTACCAGGAGTTGTGCTCTACTGGTGTACCTGTGAAGGTAGGAGGAAAAAGAAATAAGGAAACCGACCCTTGCAATGGTCCAGGATATCATCTATTTAAACACAAAGCAAGAGAAGTTAGAGAGAAATCAGGCAACAACTGCTCGCATGTAAAAAAAGAGAATATGGGGTGATTGGCATTGCAGTTGCCAAGGTATGTATACGAAGAGAGTGGGGGAAAGTGGTTGGTGCAATTGGGGAAGGGTGCATAAATCGAGGAGAAAGAATGGGTGGTTGTCATGTGCGTAGAGGGAAAAGGGGTGAACACCTAACGTGTAAATACTTAGTGATAAAAAGTTGAAGTAGTGAGAATTTAATGAGGAGAGAGGTAGATAGAGAGAGGGGGAGACATGTTGACTCCTTTTACCAAGAGGAGATGTAAACATCTAATATGAGAGAGAAGAGATGGAGGATTCAATGAGAGGAGTTGTAGAGATGAAGTGCCCGTGCATGGCTTAATGGAAGGAGAGGAGAGACATTAAATGAAGAGAGGGATAAAAGAAAGTGAGATATTAGGCTTGTCGTGCATGGCAAGGTGAAAAAAGAGATTGGAAAGAGAGATATGAAGAGAGATAGGAATAAAATAGGAAGGATGAGACATGGATAATGAATGAAAAGAGATGATATGATGTTAAAATGGGAGGAAAAGCGATATGAAATGTGAAGGTAAAGAATGGTTGATGGCTTTTCTTGCTTGAAGAGGCTATGCCATTAATTAAGAGAGAGAGAGAAAAAGAAAGATGAAAAGATGGAGCAAGGGTGTGCGTATGTAAAGCCATGAACTTGGCATATCTCGGATTCTACATAATAAGATCCGGCTCGTCAAGAGGAAACCAACGGAATTTGTTTCGTGTGAATCGGACTTCATTTCGACTTGTTATGAATTTCGGAAGAAAGAGAAGGAGGGTTAAGACGTCATTAACCCATAATGACTATCATTAAGACTAATTAAACATGACTAAAGAAACTAATGACGGATTTAAAATCGCTAATGATCATTAGCAAATACTAATCAATAGTTAGCAAAAGATAAGCGTAAGCGCAAAAGTTAAATCGCGAATAGTGAAAGTTAATCACGATTAGTGTTAATTAAGCATCATTAACGAATCTAGAATCCTCTAGAATGCTCTAACTTAAGCCCCAAGTTTGGGATAACTTTTGGCCAAAACCATGGGCCACCAAATCATGATTTAAGGTATAAACCAAGGTTTCCTAACCATGGTTAGTGGTTTTCTGGGTCCTATAAATAGACCCCCACCCATTCATTCTCTACGACTTCCACTTCCACCATCACCCCAAGGGCTAGGGTCGAGAGGTCGAGAGGAGGAGTGGGAGGCGAGGGAGGAGCATTAGCGAAGCGCTGCTGGGAGAACGAGGAGGAGAAAGGTATGATTCTCTCTTAGTTTGCTTCGTAAGCTAGGCTTTCAATTCATCCTCTTGTTCTTCCAAGTTTTGTTCTTGATTCATCTTTCTTTCCGATTCATTTTCCTGTTGTGGTTCGAGGAGAAATCTATGTAACACCCTACTTAGGTGTGGGCGGCTATGCACGTCAGTGAACCCTGTGATTCATCACACATTCACTCATCTAAGACGTGTAGGATATACCGATTCTCCATCTCTTATGTTTCTATTATGCTTTTATAGTTATTTTATGGAGAAATCTATGTAAAACCCTACTTAGGTGCAAGCGGCTATGCACGTCAGTGAGACATGTGATTCGTCACACGTTCACTCACCTAAGATGCGTGGTGTCTGTCGATTCTCCATCTCTTGTTAATTGAGTATATTCTTTCAGTTTCGTTGTTATTTTCCTCACGATTGATTTTATAGAGGAAACTCTTTTCGTTTTTATTTTGAAATATGTCTCGATAAGGGGAAACTCTGCCGAAATTTTTCGAGAAATATGTCCCGATATAAGGGGAAACTCTGCCAAAATTTTCTGAGAAATATGTCCCTATATAAGAGGAAACTCTGTCGAAATTTTCAAGAGAAATATATTCTTGGCATTCTTCGTGTTCTTCGTGTTCGTCGCATTCTTTGCCTTCTTCGTTCGTTCTTCGCGTTCTTGACATGTTCTTAGCGTTTTTGATACAAAAATGAAATTTGATCTTTTCAGGAGCCTAAAAATAGCCTTTCTAAACAACTAAACACGATAAAGCCTTGCATACATGAGAGAGAGCTTGATTAGGTAATGAAATCCTTCCTTTTGCTGTTCGGTTTTCATACGAGATTATTGAAATTCTTGATTTTATGTTCTTTGCTATGAAGAACCCTAATTTTTGGCTATTTTTGAAAAGTCTGACGAGTTGCTTTGTGATTTTCACTAAAATAAGATTCAAGCATCAAATTGATGCGGTATTTTTGAAAGTTAGGGTTTGGGAGTTAAAATAGGCATAAACACGTGTATATATGCATATGAATAATATATATGTGAGTCTATACTAAGTATTTCTAATTATGCAAATCGAAGACTTAACGAAAGAATTACATCATGGGAATTGATGTGGCTTGAGTTGGATCCTGAAAAGGATCGTGTGTCGCGTTAAGGATGAATGGGAGTAGAACTACAGGTCGGGCATGCAACCTGTAGGTTTGTCGGAAGGACCTGTATTGGCGTTTCCCTACCAAGGTGGTACACGGTTGCCCTGTTATGTTAAGTGCGCATGAAATGAATGTTTTGCAACACGTGGTACCGAGAGCCAATATCTTCGGGTTGATCGACGGAAGATGTAGTCGTGCCATGTGGAGGCACGGGTGGTTCAATAGTGGCTGGGTCACGATAATATGTATTTAAAGTCGCTATGTTATATGATTAAATGTTAGCCTGAGGTTTTAAGCAACTGAGTCCTTGAGGACGGTGTTCTCATTTGGTTTCCATGCCTAGGGTTTGAGACCCTATTTAATAAAAGAAAAGAAAAATTGTTAGAGTAGTATTGGAGGATTGGTTGAGGTGACGTGCTGTGGCATAAGCTTACCAAGATCAACGTAGTCTCCAATCCCGAAGTGTCCACAGCTTCGGAGTCCTTATAGTGGTGAGGTAATTCCCCTGGACTAATCCCTTACGTGGAATAGAAAAGAATAGGACTTAAATTAACAAGAAGGAATGAAACCTTTAATGATAACAAGTTTTGCAAAATTACACAATTTTTTTGCTTTTCTCTTCTTCGTTACTTAGCATTCGCTAATTTTTATCCTATGATTTATGGAAAACCCAACAGGTATCGGTGAGCCATCGCAAGGACTTTAAAAATCCATCCAGCTTACATACATGACATCCAGCCAGTCACAGTAGCTTTACTTTGTAAGGTAGTTAGTAATCTTTTGTGTATTTTTCATTTCAAGCTGATGTACATGTAAATGGTTATAGTTGGACAATGTATCATCTGAACTTTATTTTGTGAATGGAAAAGTATTGAAATACTTCCTTCTGAGTATTTTTATTTGTAATCTGTTTCTGAATGTTAGTTGTTATTGCTGAATGAATCCGAGTTATCAGATCCGGTCATGGGAGGATCTGATGGCCCGGAATTGGGGTCGTGACAGATTGGTATCAGAGCTTGTTTACTCCAGTAATTTATTTAGTAATTGACAACTATGAGCGGTATTCAGAAAACTAAGGTTGTATTAAGATCCTTTGATCTTAATAACTGACTGCAGTACCATCCATAAGTCATTGTCCCTTATATACATCATGCTAATAGGATCTGACCTTTGACCTTGACTTATCCCAGGATCATGGCAAACCAAGATGTGTCTAGACAATTAACTGCTATGATGACAATGCTCCAAGACATGGGACAAAGGCAGCAAGCATTGGAGGAGAGGCTCAATGCATAAGCTGAGAGACCTGAGGCATCTAAGCCTGTGGATGCTAGGATTGAAGGTTCTGTCCATCTTTCTCAGGGAGAATCTAGTTACCATCCTTCAACTGAGTCTGCTCCTACCCCAGCTGAAGGAGGAATGGAGAATGCCCTTCTTAGACACCAAACATTACTAGATAATTACCGAAAGGGAAAAATTCCTCGATTCAAAGTTGTAGAGACACCTACCGAGGCTGAGTTATGGCTCGATGATGTTACTGGGATGTTGAGGATAATCCATGCACCAGTGGACACCTGGGTACACTTTGCTGGTTACTCCCTAGAAGATTACGCACGACGATGATGGAGAGCAATTTCTAAGAAATTAGCAGATCCTGTTGCATGGGATATCTTTGAAGAGAGGTTGTGAGCTCACTTCTGTCCCTCTCATTGGGAAGAATTAAAGAGGAGAGAGTTGGATTATCTGAACCAGGGTTCTAAGACCGTACGAGAATATCATATCCACTTTACTGAGCTACTACGTTACTCACCATCTCTAGAAGCTTCGCCACAAGAGTGTCTTACCAAATTTGTTAGCGTTCTTCAGGGAGATCTGCGAGAAAAGCTGGTTTTAGAGCTACAACCGTAGATGAAGCAATGGACATCGCCTCTCGTATTAAGATGGAGAGGGATGAAAACTGCCAAAGAAGAAGTTTCCACTTTAATGGTGGACCATCCAAATGCAAGGCACATTATAACCATAGAGATCATCATTATCATCCAACCGGTTCTGTATAAGCTTACCACAGATCTTGGGTCAGGAATTATCAAGAAGAGGGGGTTCTCTAGACCTCCATTATATCCTCGTAACTTTGCATCATGAACTAGTACCTTTGTAGTTGGGTGTTCAGCTCAGACAGAAATATGTGCATGTTATCACTGTCATCAAGAAGGTCACATTAGGAAGGACTGTACATAATTGAGAGGTTCAGGGTTTAAACCAACCCCAATTAATAGTACAACATCCACTCCGAGCAATGGAGCAACACGCAGAGGAAGACAAGGTAGAGGTAGTGGCTCACAAGGAGCGCCTCCTACACAGCAACCACCACAAAGTGTTGCGGGTTCTATCTTGCCTCTTCCTAATGGCCAGCTCAATGCAATCACTGAAGAACAAGCCTACAATTTAGGTACGGTCGTACGAGGTACTGTTACTATTCATGGCTTTCAGTACATGCTTTATTTGATTCTAGTGCTTCACATTCATTTATTGCTCGACGGTTAGTACCCACTTTGGGTAAGACATAATCCTAGAAATCCTGGATAATTGTATAGTACTGATAGTGTTACTTGTTTCACTGCTACTGATAGAAATGGAGGACTTTGATCTTATCCTAGGGATGGATTGGCTAGAAAGTCATCATGCATGTCTTGACTATTTTCAGAAGACAGTAACATTTCACTTTCCCAACTCGATAGAGTTCCAGTTCATCGGAAAGACATCCAATGATAATGTCGAATATATCTCTACTTTGAAGGCACAACAATTGTTAGAGAAAGGGTGCCAAGGCTATTTAGCTTATGTATCCACTACATCAGGGTCAGAAAGAATGATAGAAGATGCGCCTATAGTGTGCGAGTTTCCTGATGTATTTCCAGAGGAACTACCTGGATTACCACCTGAGCGAGAGATTGAATTTGAAATATCTCTTATACCTGATACTCAACCTATCTCTATCCCTCCATATAGGATGGCACCAGCTGAGTTACGAGAGTTAAAGGCACATTTGCAAGAGCTATTAGATAAAGGATTCATTCGTCCTAGTACTTCACCATGGGGAGCACCTGTCTTCTTTGTCAGGAAAAAGGATGGGTCGATGCGGTTGTGCATTGACTATAGACAACTAAACAAGGGGACAATAAAGAATAAGTATCCACTACCAAGAATAGATGATATCTTTGATCAGTTACAGGGTTCAACTATGTATTCCAAGATTGATTTAAGATCTGGATATCATCAGTTGAAAATTAAAGATACAGATATTCCCAAGACAACTTTTCGAACTAGATACGGGCATTATGAATTCTTAGTTATGCCTTTTGGACTAACAAATGCCCCAGCAGCCTTCATGGATCTCATGAATAGAGTATTCACGGAGTTCTTAGATCACTTTATAGTAGTCTTTATTGATGATGTACTTATTTGCTCCAAGGATAAATATCTCCATGAACACCATCTTAGGCAGGCACTTGAAACTCTAAGGAAGAACAAACTGTGTGCTAATTATAGCAAATGTGACTTCTGGCTATCTGAAGTATCTTTCTTAGGCCATGTTATTTATGGGAAAGGTATATCAGTTGATCCTACAAAGGTTAGTGCGGTGATGAGTTGGGAACACCCGAAGACTGTCACAGAAATGCAATCTTTTCTGGGTTTAGCTGGATATTATAGAAGATTCGTGAAGGACTTTTCACGAATAGCATTGCCAATGACTAGACTAACTCAGAAGGAGGTCCTATTCTTATGGTCTGATACATGTGAAGCTAGTTTTCAGACACTAAAAGAATGCCTAACATCAACACCAATCCTTACTCTACCCTCTGGGAGTGAAGGGTTTACAGTATACACTGATGCGTCTAAAGAAGGACTTGGGGCAATTCTTATGAAACATGATATGGTGGTTGCGTGTGCATCATGACAACTAAGGACACATGAAAAGAACTACCTAACACATGACCTTGAATTAGCTATTGTAGTTTTTACTTTAAAGATATGGAGACATTACCTCTATGGTATTACTTTTGAAATCTTCACTGATCATAAAAGCTTGAAATGTCTATTTGATCAAAAGGGACTCAATATGAGACAGAGACGGTGGCTAGAGTTGTTGAAAGACTATGATTGCACTATCTCCTACTACCCTGGTAAGGGGAACGTCGTAGCAGATGCCCTTAGCAGAAGAACTTGTTCACCTGGGTTAGTGAGTGCTATCCACTTCCGGGGTTTACTATCAACGTTAAGTGAATGAAAACCATTTGATTGTAGTGCTGATACTGTAACTATTCCTCACCAATACAAACCAGAGATCTGGGATAGAATAAAGAAAGGACAGGAGGATGATCCAGTCCTTAAAGACTTGAGACAACAACTTGAGAAGAATGAGATAGAGGGATTCCAGATACAACATGGGTTACTGTATAACCATCACAGAGTTTGTGTACCAAATACAACTAAACTAAGGAAAGACATCTTACAAGAAGTGCACTGCTCAAGATTATCTATTCATCCAGGAATTACAAAGATGTATAAGGATCTTCATTCATACTTTTGGTGGCCGAGAATGAAGAAAAATGTTGCTGAGTTTGTGAATTCATGTTTTCACTTGCCAGCCGGTAAAGGCTTCACACCAAAAGCCACCGGGATTATTGCAACCCCTTCCTATACCTGAATGGAAATGGGAAAGCATTTCCATGGATTTCGTTACTGGCTTACCTCAAACAACGGGTAGTAAAGATAGTATATGGGTTATATAAGATCATCTGACGAAGGTAGCACACTTTATTCCAATAAGCTTATCTTCCACTCCAGACCAGCTTGCTGAATTATATATTACACATGTGATTCGCCTCTGTGGTATCCCAAAGGAAGTAGTTTCTGATCGAGATTCATGATTCACGTCACACTATTTGGAGAACTTCATGAAAGCCTTGGGTATACAACTATGCTTGAGTACAACATATCATCCACAAACAGATGGTCAGTCAGAACGTACGATTCAGACACTAGAGGATATGCAACGAGCGTGTGCCTTAGAATGGAAGGGATCATGGATTAAACATTTACCTCATTTTGAATTCACATACAACAACAGTTACCATACAAGTATTGGCATGGCACGCTACTCCTTTGTGTTGGCAAGAGGTCAGGATAAATAACCTTTATGATTCAGATACCCTGCAAAAGACACGGGAAGCTGTAGAGCTTGCTCGAAAAAGACTATTGACTGCTCAAAGCCGCTAGAAAAGCTATATTGATACTAGGCGAAGAGACCCTGAGTTTGAGGTAGGTGACTTTGTATTTCTCAAAGTATCACCTATGAAGGGAATTCAGAGGTTTGGTGTGCATGGGAAGTTAGCACCCAGGTTCGTGAGTCCCTTTGAAATTATTCAGCGCATTGGAAAAGTGGCATATAGACTTGCACTTCCTCCACATCTTTCAGCACTACATGATGTTTTTCACGTATCAAATCTAAGAAAGTACGTTAAGGATCCGGAGCATAAGATAATTTATGATGATTTACATGTTGAGCCAGACTTGACATATCAAGAGATACCTGTGCAAATACTTGACAGGGATATCAAGAAGTTGAGAAACAAAGAGGTGCCTCTAGTTAAAGTATTGTGGTGGAACCAAGAGTTTGAAGAAGCCACATGGGAACCTGAGGCGGAAATGAGAGAGAAATACCCCTACTTGTTTGAGTAATAACACTATGTGTTGTATATCTTCTTTATAAATGAAATGGCGTGCATTCTCTTTAAGGTTGTTATGCATGCATTTCTAGTCTCAAGGAAGAGACTTCCTTTAAGGTTGTTATAATTGTAAATCCATGAAGTTGGCATATCTCATATCCTACATACTAAGATCTGGCTCGTCAAGAGGAAACCAACGGAATTTGTTTCGTGTGAATCTGACTTCATTTCGATTTGTTATGAATTTCGGAAGAAAGAGAAGTAAGAAGGGTTAAGACGTCATTAACACATAATGATTGTCATTAAGACTAATTAAACATGATTAAAGAAACTAATGATGGATTGAAAACCGCTAATGTTCATTAGCAAACACTAATCAATAATTAGCAAAAGATAAGCGTAAGCGTGAAAGTTAAATCGCGATTAGTGAAAGTTAATCACGATTAGTGTTAATTAAGCATCATTAACGAATCTAGAATCCTCTAGAATTCTCTAACTTAAGCTCCAAGTTTGGGATAAGCTTTGGCCAAAACTATGGGTCAAAACCATGGGCCACCAAACCATGGTTTAAGGTATAAAACATGGTTTCCTAACCATGGTTAGGGGTTTTCTGGAGCCTATAAATAGACCCCCCCACCCATTCATTCTTTACGACTTCCACTACCACCACCACCCCAAGGGCTAGGGTCGAGAGGTCGGGAGGAGGAGTGGGAGGTGAGGGAGGAGCGCTAGCGAAGCGCTATCAGGAGAACGAGGAGGAGAAAGTTATGATTCTATCTTAGTTTGCTTCGTAAGCTAGGCTTTCAATTTATCCTCTTGTTCTTCCAAGTTTTGTTCTTGGTTCATCTTTCTTTCCGATTCATTTTCCTGTTGTGGTTCGAGGAGAAATCTATGTAACACCCTACTTAGGTGTGGGCGGCTATGCACGTCAGTGAACCCTGTGATTCGTCACACATTCACTCATCTAAGACGTGTAGGGTATACCGATTCTCCATCTCTTATGTTTCTATTATGCTTTTATAGTTATTTTATGGAGAAATCTATGTAAAACCCTACTTAGGTGCAGGCGGCTATGCACGTCAGTGAGACATGTGATTCGTCACACGTTCACTCACCTAAGATGCGTGGTGTCTACCGATTCACCATCTCTTGTTGTTTGAGTATATTCTTTCGGTTTCGTTGTTATTTTCCTCTCGATTGAATTTATAGAGGAAACTCTTTTTTTTATTTTGAAATATGACCTGATATAAGGGGAAGCTCTGCCGAAATTTTCCGAGAAATATGTCCCGATATAAGGGAAAACTCTGTCATTCTGAGAAATATGTCCCGATATAAGGGGAAACTCTGCCGAAATTTTCAAGAGAAAAAATGTTCTTGGCGTTCTTCGTGTTCTTTGTGTTCTTCGCCTTCTTCGCGTTCTTCGTTCGTTCTTCGCGTTCTTGACACGTTCTTAGCATTTTTGATACGAAAATGAAATTCGATCTTTTCAGGAGCCTTAAAATAGCCTTTCTAAACAACGGAACACGGTAAAGCCTTACATACACGAGAGACAGCTCGATTAGGTAATGAAATCCTTCCTTTTGCTGTTGCGTTTTCATACGAGATTATTGAAATTCTTGATTTTATGTTCTTTGCTATGAAGAACCCTAATTTTTGGCTATTTTTGAAAAGTCTGAAGAGTTGCTTTGTCATTTCCACTAAAATAAGATTTAAGCATCAAATTGATGCAGTAGTTTTGAAAGTTAGGGTTTGGGAGTTAAAATAGGCATAAACACGTGTATATATGCATATGAATAATATATATGTGAGTCTATACTAAGTATTGCTAATTATGCAAATCGAAGAATTAACGAAATAATTACATCATGGGAATTGATGTGGCTTGAGTTAGATCCTGAAAAGGATCGTGTGTCACGTTAAGGATGACTGGGAGTAGAACTACAGGTCGGGCATGCAACTTGTAGGTTTGTCGGAAGGAACCCATATTGGTATTTCCCTACCTAGGTGGTACACGGTTTCCCTGTTATGTGAAGTGCGCACGAAATTAATGTTTTGCAACGTGTGGTACTGAGAGCTAATATCTTAGGGTTGAACGACAGAAGATGTGGTCTTGCCATGTGGAGGCACAAGTGGTTGAATAGCATCTGGGTCACGATAATATGTATTTAAAGCCGCTAGGTTATATGATTAAATGTTAGCCTGAGGTTTTAAGCAACCGAATCCTCGAGGATGGTGTGCTCATTTGGTTTCCAGGCCTAGGGTTTGAGACCCTGTTTAATAAAAGAAAAGAAAAATTGTCAGGGTAGTATTGTACGATTAGTTGAGGCGACGTGCGGCGGCATAAGCTTACCAAGATCTACGCAATCTCCAATCTCGAAGTGTCCACAGCTTCGGAGTCCTTATAGTGGTGAGGAAATTCCCATGGACTATCCCTGACATGAAATATAAAGGAATAAGACTTTAATTAACAAGAAGGAATAAAACCTTTAATGATAACAAGTTATGCAAAATTACACAATTTGTTTGCTTTTCTCTTCTTCGTTGCTTAGCATTCTCTAATTTTTATCCTATGATTTATGGACAACCCAACAGGTGTCGTTGAGCCATTGCAAGGACTTTAAAAATCCATCCAGCTTATATACTAGACATCCAGCTAGCCACAGTAGCTTTACTTTGTAAAGTAGTTAGTAATCTTTTGTGTATTTTTCATTTCAAGCTGATGTACATGTAAATGGTTATAGTGGGATAATGTATCATCTGAACTTTATTTTGTGAATGGCAGAATATTGAAATACTTGCTTCTGAGTATTTTTATTTGCAGTCTGTTTCTGAATGTTAGTTGTGATTGCTGAATGAATTATTGCCAAGTAACCACATCCGGTTATGGGAGGATCCGACGACCCGGAATTGGGATCGTGACAACGTATGCATTATAGATGGGAATTTGGGATCATTGATGGAGGAAGAAAAGTTATAGAGATAGAGGGAAATGGTTAGAGGGAGAGACAAAGGAATGGATTGATGGGAATTTTTATATCAAGGGAGAAAAAGAGGACAACTGATCATGTGGGAGCATGAGTGCATACTACTGGAAGCATAGGGATGGGTGAATCAATTTTAAGGCTAAGAGGAAGGAGGATTAATAAGAACGGTTCATAAAGGATGAAAATAAATCAATTAAAACAAACCCACCTTTTCTTCAATAAAGATAACTGATGCAAAATGAATATCTGAGCCTAAAAAAATAATGAAAGAATGAACTCTCATATTCTCAATTTCATTTGTTGTCTTTAGTAATTTAGTGTGTCAGTGAATAAAGATAATAAGGTAGATTAGCACATTATTTTAGGCCACTATGTTTATTTTTAAGCAAAGGATAAAAAGATTTGGCAATACATAACATGATGAGACACGATCTCATAAGCATACGACCTTACTTACTCTTTCGAGAAGCAAAGAACATGATCCACATGATCCAAGAACACTTCTCAGATCGTTTCATCTAAACCACAAATAAGTATTAGGATTACCTCTTGAAGAGTGGTTGTGATCGAGTCTCTAAAGGAAGAGACCTCTTGTCTCAAGTCTGATCCAATGGAGGAGATGCTTGGGAGCGTGTTGATGAGACACGTGCTCCTCACAATCCATGTTGATGATCCAAGCGACGCATCTCTTGATCTCATTACGAGATCTCACTTCTTCTTCACGAGTGAGGCGCATCGATGAAGATGGAGATCCATGAGCAAACAATCTGACAGCATGATGATGATGCGGCGATGGCAACTTTCTCTCTAGGGATAGAGTGGACAACCACCCAAGGGATAGAGATAAAAATGACGTGAGAATGAGAGAGTTTGTCTCTATTACCTATCAGAAGAGTTGCTTCTTATTTTATAGTATTTTGGGATCGATGGATCTCCATCCATGGATAACACAAAATCAATGGATGAGACTGATTTGTGTTTCTTTCAATGGCCATGATTTTGTTGTAAGAACACAACACTAATTAATTTAATTTAGATTAATATATTGATGAATTGATATTAATTAATTTCAAATAAACTCAATAAATCACGGAGATTGTGTGGAGGAGATTGCCCTCATCCCTAAAAAGGGGGGACGACCACCTTATTCCTTTAGGACTTGGTGGTCGTCCACCACCTTGACTTGGTAGGAGGCAACCTCCTTCCAATTCATGAGATTACATTATATCATGAAATCTCCCATATTATCTCACAAAAACAATTCATAATTATCTTGTGAAGATTGCAAACATGCCATTGGAAATTTGTGAATCACATTCACAACCTAAAAATGTAAATTATATTTTCAATTAATAATCCAATGTGAATCCAATTCATGTCAATAATCAATCAACAAATATAAATAACAGTAAGCTTTCTCTAATATATTATAAATCACGTTTATAATATCTATAATTAATATGGATAATGTTATCCACATTATTCATATCCATGATAATTAAATCACATTTAATCATCTTCGATCTCCATTCTCATGTGCTCAAATAATATGAATCACATTCACATTATTCACATCTTTGATAATCAAATCGCATTTAATTATCTCAGATAACTCTTCTTATAATATGAATCAAATTCATCTTATTCATGATTAAATCCTATTTAATTATCAATTTTCTCAATGCTCGAACACATATATCAACAATGAAATTATCCTTGAACTCTTTCAAGGATAATGCACTCTCTCTGTGGATACATAGAGAAAAGGACAGAGAGATTGTATGTTCCACATATAGTGACTTGGATATTGAGATCACATCTCAAATCCAAATCTTACAGACCTCTCATAGATGCTTGATTAAATCAAGATTGCAATTCTAATCTTTTTCATTGCATTTGAATCACATTCAGATCAATGTCCAACATTTGAACCAAGATTAAAATACTTCTCTACTGAGAGGAGTCACTAAAATCCAGATTCGTTTCATCACTCCCTAGGAATGAAAGCATCATGGTTATACAATCATTTATGATCACATCACCCTCAGGTATTCCTAATACATGTACATCCTGCATACTGGAAGACAAAGAATAAACCCGAAGTTTTAGATTTATTTTACATTATCTACTTCAGGGTTTTATCATTAAGTTTCTCATTTGATAAATGGGAGTCAGTATCAATCATATACTTTCCAAAAGCATATATCATACCCAGGTGTTGATCATATACTTTCCAAAAGTATATATCAAACTTACAAATTCAGTCAAACTTCCAAAGTGAGACGACCGTGCACGGAATTTAATTCTTCCCAATATCTCATTAGTGAGCTCATGTCTCCTGGTTCAATAATGAACTTGTATGATCCCTTTGAGATATCGTATTACTCATATGCCCCTTGCATGCATACTAGCGCCTCGGTTTATAGGCATTGGTTAGGTCATCAACCTATTGGCCTACCAAATGTACATACTAGTACATATAGTAACACATCTGTCTCCGATCAGAGGATGCATGCCTATATCGTGACAGCATACGACGTAGGTCTTTCGTTATCTCGATCTCGTTAAGTCAACTCTTTGACCTAACTAATCTGACAACTCTTAATCTCTGTTCCTATGAAGAGGACCTACATCAAGAGGTCGTTCAGATATCAACCTTTAGAAAAAGGATTGCCATATAATTCTCAGGTTGGAGATCCTCCCTTAATAATCATTTAAGGGTGCTTGATGAGTCATCAATCTAACTCTTTCGATATTCACCCAAGCACCAGCCTCTATGATTCAACAAATGAATCAACAGTTGTATAATCATTAAGATGGACATGGTACATAACCCTAATTATAGAAAGGGGTCTATTATGCAAATTAATCATTCTTCATTTCGGATCAGGGAATGATATTTGTAATAACATTTATTGCATAATGGCTCGTCCTGGGCTCGCATGCCAACAATCTCCCACTTCCCAAAGATCCACTAATGGGCTAATCTTTAAACCCACACTCATGTGACAATCATAGGCTATTTAGAAAAATATCTAGGGAAGTTGATCAATCACTGTTCCGGAGAGACTATGTCAAGTCCTTTTGTGGCATTTGCATATCCCCCAATAACAATGTTCGCATACAATGCAAATGTTGCATCTTATGCAACCAATACTCAATTTTGTTAGTTATAGTGTCCTTCACTCTATAGCCTGATAATTGTTATAACCAGGATTTCCACAATCCTTATCAGAATACCCTTACTCTTGGATATCTTTATCTCCCAAGGTATCTGCAGTTAAGACCTTTTAGATCAATATTTATAAAGTCTTAAGTTCTTGAAGATAAGACCTAGAGATCACTATCTCTAAAGTCTTGCAACTTTGAAGATATTGTTGTTACTGCAATCAAGTGTTTTATTTCAATAGTAGGGTTAGTAACAGTTTACTACTCCCACTACATGGTAGACATATGGCTTTTTTTGTACACATCTAGCATACACTGAGCTTCCTAAAGTTGATGTACTAGGGAATATAGCTTTGGTATTCACTACCTAAACTCTTTGAGGTGCTATCCATTTAGATAGGTAAGTACAATATCTTAAGTAAAAGAAGCTTTTCTTGTAATTTTTTAGAAAATGTAAATGTCCAAGGTGTACCACTAATATGACGGTTCGAATACCCTCATTTCTTTGCTTCTGAACAACTTTCCAAATGATTAGGATATCATCTACATTTAGCATGATGAACACAATGACACTCCCACTAAGCTTCACATGGTTCATCAAGATTCTATAAGAAATAACAACAATTATAATTTCATCAAATATGATGTTCCAACTACAAGAATCTCATTTGAGTCCATAGGTGGAGTTATTCAATTTCTACACCTTGCTTTCTTCAACCATGAAGACATGTGTCTACTTCATATGAATATCCTCAAAGAGGTATTCATAGAGGAATGCAATCTTGACTTCCATCTTGAAGATCTCAAAGTCAAGTTGTGTAGCTATAGTTAGCAATAATCTAATGAGTTTAAGCATCGTCACTAGAAACCAAGTCTTATCGCAAGTGATGTCTTCTTTCTTCGTATGTATATTGTAGATACGAGCCATGCTTTGAAGGTCTCTACCTTCTCATCAGGATTTCTCTTTCTCTTGAAGATCCATTTACACCTAACAGGTGGATCCTTGAGGGTCTATATACAACACTTGCATATGAAGTCTACTTTAGACTTTATTGCTAACATCCATCTTTCCATGTTATGATCCTCAAACGCTTCATCATATGAAGTCAGATCATTATCAGGCTTAACTGACACATGGAATCCATCCTCAAACTCATTTGAAGAGGTATGAGTGTTTCATCTCCAATTGTCCTTTTAGTTCCCGATTCCAGGAGCTTCATTATCTTCTCAAGATTCAATGAGTTCCTTCACTTCGTTTTCATCTTGATTCTCAAGAGTCTCATCCTCTAAGAATCACATTCTTAGATATGAGATCTTTTAAGAATCTCAAGGTCATAAAGTAGGTATCCAATACCATCCTTTATTTTCCTAATGAAGTAGTACTCTCCGGTTCTAGATTCCATCTTACTTGCATGGAACCTTATTAAGGATATATAGTGTAGTCTCTAGTACATGTATACCTTGAAACAAAGAGGTAATTATGCTAAGATTCATCATTGATCAAATCATGTCACACACAATCCAATTGTGTCTCCCTTCAACTCCATTGAGTTTAGGTGCATTAGGAGGATTGAGATAGGAATGATATTCCTTTCTCCATAAGGTATTCCATTAATTCATCTAATAGGTATTAGCTACTTAGGTTAGATCAAGTTAATTTCATCTTCCTTCAAACTTTGGCTCTAAACCAAAATTATGAAATATTTGAACATTTCAAAGCTTTCTAAGGTGAAGGGAAGAAATCTCATATCACAAATAATCATCAAATGACATCGCATATCATTAATGTTTATTTTGATATGGATGATCCACATACATCAATATGTATGAGATCTTGAATACCTTGGTATCTAACACCATTCCTAAAGAATGGTGCTTTGGACATTTTACTTATAATACAATATTCATAAATATGTAAGATTTAAAATTTTAGACATTCTAAAGCTTCATCTCTTACGAGTCTATTGATCTCATCAATAGACAAATGTCCAAGGCTTGATGCTAGATCATTGTTAAATGATCTTCATTTTCCTATTGATCTTTAAAGGTTTAATTTTCAGTATTAGAAATGCTAATAAACCATTCATTAATTTTCTAATTTAGTATATTCCTATGGATGTTAGATTACTTTCTAAAAAATATCCATCATAACTCTTTATGATAGGTCTATTCCGGAATTCATGTTTATTTCCAACATTTAGAAATAAATAATGAATGTATTCTAATATCTGGGTCATACATATATTCTCTAAGATTAAGGTATCTCCCACTAAAATTTTGAATTCCATCTATCTAATAGAGATTATTGCAATAGTGCATCGATATCCATGTGGATGACTATTAAAACTTAAGATCAAATTTATAGTCTTCTAATACATATGAAACCAATTGTAAGTGTTATTAGAAGAATGAGATACAATTATTAGACTTTAATCTTATCCAATAAGTAAGTCAATTTCAATGATCAAATGTATATATAGATTATTCCGATGCACTATCTGGGCCGTTCACTAGGTATCCAAGATAGTCTAGATAGTCACACTATCAGTACATCGACTTATTGCAGTACTGACATTCATCCAACTATTTGGATGTCATATAGAAGTTACCGAAATACAGTCAACTCCTTGACTTTCCTAAAGGATATAGAATTATCCTCAAGTGCATCACGGAAGTGTGATCGTCGTATCGGATACGACGCAGAACATCTAAAGAAAGAGACCTCCTGTCTCAAGTCCGATCGTCGGTGAGACCGCTTGCGAGCACGGAGATGAACCGCGTAGTCCTCACAATCCAACAAGATGATCCAAGCACGGTTGCTCCTGATCTCATCGTACGAGATCGAACGTCTCCTTCGTGAGCATAGCACTCCAAGAAGACGGAGAACCGAAGAACATCGAAGCGGCGACGCGGTGGCGAGAGCGTCGACCATTCTCTCCTCTAGGGTTTGGTGGACGGCCACCAAGAAGAGGGAGGGAGGGTTGGCGTGTGAGAAGAAATTAAGAGAGAGAGAGAGAGCTTCAATATTTCATGTAAATAGAGAGCATGGTATGCCTCTCTATTTATAGGATTTTGGGATCCATGGATCTCAATCCATGTGACATGTAAAATCAATGGATGAGATTGATTTATGTCAATCCAATGGTCAAGATTGTTGTTGGTAAAACCAACAAATTTAGATTAAAATATATTTGACAAAATCAAATATAAATCAATCCTAAATCACACCAATAAACAAGGAGAGAATATACATGGAGATTACATCTCCATGTACAATCTAGAGGTGACGGCCACCCATTCCATATAGGAATAGGGTGCCGCCCACCTCCTTCCAAGTTGAGGGCAATCTCATGCATTTCCATGAGATTGCATGTCTCCTTGAATTTCTCCATTATTTATTTCCAACAACTTTTGTTGGGTTTTATTCTTCAAAAATAATTCACAATTATATTTGAGAATATTGCAATCTTGCCATTGAAAAATTGTGAATCATATTCACAACCCAAAACAACACATAATTTACATTGTCAATTAATTACACAATGTGTATCCTACACATAATAATCAATCAACAAATATAAATTATAATTAGCTCTCTCTAATACATTATAAATCACATTTATAATATATTATGAATAATTGGATATTTCTATACACATTATTCTTATCCATAATAATTAAATCATATTTAATTATATTGGATAATTCTTTCACACATCAAAATGATTAAATCACATTAAATCATTAATTCTTTATTGATTAGATCTTATGGACTTATTCTCGAACCCTTCAAGAATAATGCAATCTCTCCGCGGATACTTGGAGATAAGGACATGGCGATTGTATTGTTCCATGTATAGTGACTTGGATGTTGAGATCATATCTCAAATCCAGATCCCATGGACCTCCCACTGATGCTTGATCAAATCAAGATCGTAGACCTAGTCTTCTCATTGCATCTGAATCTCATTCAGATCAATGTCCAGTTCATGGACTAAGATTAGGTCACTTCTCTAATGAGAGGAGTCACTAAAATCCAAACCAGTTTCATCACTCCCTCGGAATGGAAACGTCATGGTTATACAATCGTTTATGTTCACATCACCCTCAGGTATTCCCAATACCTGTACATCCTGCATACTGGAAGACCTATGATCATTCTGAAGATAAAGATCACTTTTGTACTGTCATCTTCAGGGTTTGATCATCAAGTTTCTCAATCTTGGTCACTGGGAATTGGTATAGATCATATGCTTTCCCAAAGCATATATCTTACCTTCAAATTCATGTCATGCTTCCAAAGCATGACGACCATGCATGGAATTTGATCAGTCCCAATACCTCATGAGTGAGCTCATGTCTCCCGATTGACAAGTGAACCTGTATGATCCCTTTGAGAGATCGTATTACTCATATGTCCTTACATGCACACCCGCTCGCCGGTGTATAGACCTTGGTTAGGTCATCAACCTATTGCTCTGCCAAATGTACACACTCAGACATATAGCAACAGATAAGTCTCCGGTCAAAGGATGCATGCCTATGCTGTGACAGTATTCAACATAGGTCTTTGGTTATCTCGATCTCGTTAAGTCAACCCATTGACTCAACTAACCTGACACCTCCGAATCACTATTCCCATGCAGAGGACCTGCATCAAGAGGTCAGTCAGATATCAGCCATCTGAGAGAGGATTGCCTTCTCCTACTCAGGCTGGAGATCATCACTTAACAATCATTTGACGATGCTTGATGAGTCCTCTATCTAACTCCTTAGATATTCATCCATGCATCAGCCTCTATGATTCATTTAATGAATCAACAGCTGTATGATTATCAAGTTGGCCATGGTACATAACCCTTATTGTACAGAGGGACCCTATAGTGCATTCATTCATTCAATCTCAGAATAGGAGTGAAAAATAATGAATAACTTTCATTGATAATTTATTCATTACAATAACATTTATCGTAGAAATGGTTCGCTCGGGGCTCACATTGCTAACAATCTCCCACTAGCCCTCAGAACCATTCAGGTACAATCCTTAAACCCATACTCATTACTTGCTGGTCAAAAACCTTCTATGTTAGAGGTTTGGTAAGAGGATCAACAACGTTGTCGGCAGAGGCCACCTTGGTGATGATGATGTCACCATGCTTTTGTATCTCCTGAATGATGTGATGTTTCTATTCCACATGCTTGCTCTTCTGATGCCATCTGGGTTCCTTTGCCTGGGAAGTGGCTCCCGTGTTATCGCAGAGTAACGGGATGAGAGTATCAGAGGAAACTACGCCAAGCTCTAGGATGAACTTGCGCAACCACACTGCCTCCTTTGCAACATCCGATGCGGCAATGTATTCGGCTTCTGTTGTTGAATCTGCAGTAATGTCCTGCTTCTTGCTTCTCCAGCTCACAACACCACCATTCAACAAGAACACAAACCCTGATGTCAAGTTTCGATCATCTACCTCCAATTGGAAGTCAGAATCTGTATATCCCAAGACTTGGAGATCACCATCTCCATAGACCAAGATGTAATCTTGCGCCCGTCTTAGATATTTGAATATGTTCTTTACTGCATTCTAGTGTTGCTCTCCATAGCAGGATTGGTAACGACTTACCACTCCCACTGCATGGCAGATATCTGGCCTAGTACACATCATGGCATACATTAATTTTCCTACGGCTGATGCATAAGGACATCCAGCCATGGCCTTCTTTTCCTCAACAGTTTGAGGAGCCATTCCTTTAGACAGGTGGATACCATGTCTTAAGGGTAGGAATCCTTTCTTGGAACTATCCATAAGGAATCGTTCAAGAATCTTCTTAATGTATCCATGTTGTGACAATCCCAAAATCCTCTTTTCTCGGTTTCTGAACAACTTCAGGTCTAAGATGTTAGAGGCTTCTCCAAGATCTTTCATCTCAAAGGTATGGGACAACCAAATCTTTACACTGGTCATCATCCTTGTATCATTCCCAATGATAAGGATGTCATCTACGTAAAGCACGATGAACACAATAGCGCTCCCACTAGTCTTCTTGTATACACAAGGTTCATCAGGATTTTGCACAAAATCATAACTCTTTACGGTTTCGTCAAATCTGATGTTCCAGCTACGAGAAGCTTGCTTCAGCCCATAGATGGATTTCTTCAGCATGCATACTTTGCCATCCTCAGTCATGAAGCCCTGGGGCTGCTCCATGTAGATATCCTCCTTGAGGTATCCATTGAGGAAAGTCGTCTTGACGTCCATCTGCCAGATGTCATAGTCAAGATATACAGCTATAGCTAGCAATGTCCTGATGGATTAATCATAGCCACAGGAGAGAATGTCTCATCGTAATCGATGCCTTCTCTCTGTGTGTAGCCCTTGGCTACGAGATGTGCCTTGAAAGTCTCTACTTTCCCATCAGGTCCCCTCTTTCTCTTGAAGATCCATTTACACCCAATGGGTTTTACCCCTTTAGGTGGATCCTCTAGGGTCCATACACCATTCTTACGCATGGAGTCAATCTGTGACTTCATTGCTAGCATCCATCTATCCATGTCTTGATCCGCGAGTGCTTCATCAAATGAAGTAGGATCAATGTCAGTCTCACTTGACACATGGAATCCATACCTTTCAGGTGGTGCAACCACCCTCGAACTCCTTCGAAGAGGTATGTGTGTTTCATCTTTATTTATCTCTTCAGTTTCTGGTCTAGGAGGCTCAGAATCCTCAGGGGATTCAATGAGTTCCTCTACTTCATTTTTGTCTTGACCTTTAAGGAAATCATCCTCCAGAAACTTCACATCTCTAGAGACAAAAACCTTTTGGGTCTCAGGGTCATAGAGCTGGTATCCAATACCATCTTTAACATACCCAATGAAGTAACACTCATGAGTGCGAGATTCTAGATTACTTGCATCCACGTTCTTCGCATGGACCAAGCAACCCCAAACCCTCAAGTGATTAACACTAGGTTTGCTTCGATACCAGAGCTCATGAGGAGTCTTAGGTACCGATTTGCTAGGAATCTTATTCAGGATATATATTGCAGTCTCTACTGCATATCCCCAAAAACTAAGAGGTAAATGTGCTTTATTCATCATTGAACCGACCATGTCCATGATGGTCCTGTTGCGTCTTTCAGCAACACCATTAAGTTGGGGAGTTCCAGGAGGAGTGAGATTGGAAACAATTCCATTCTCCTTAAGGTATTCCTTGAATTCATCTGAGAGGTACTCGCCACCTCGATCAGATCGAATCCGCTTAATCTTCCTATCGGTTTGGTTCTCAACCAAAGCCTTGAACTCTTTGAACTTTTCAAAGGTTTCGGATTTATGACGTAATAGGAAGATAAACCCGTATCGCGAATGGTCATCGATAAACGTCAAATAATATCGATATCCATTTCGAGTCGCGGTACTGAAGGGACCACATACATCGGTATGTATTAGGTCAATAATACCTTCACATCTTGTAACCTTGTTACGAAAAGGCATCCTAGTCATTTTACCTCGAATACAATGTTCACAGATAGGCAAAGATTGAACCTATCGAAAGTCTAAAGGTCCATCCTTTATTAATCTGTTGATCCTATCAACAGACAAATGACCAAGCCTTTGATGCCAAATCATATTCGAATGATTTTTATTTTCCCTGGATCTCTTTGGGTTTTTCTAGTGGTTGTAACATTCATGACACTCTCATTAATGCACAATTCATAGAGTCCTCCAGAAGTTAAAACACCCTCTGCAATATATTTATCATAATGATTTATGACTAATTGATTACAGAACAGGAATGAGTATCCACTTCTAACTAGCTTAGATACAGATATCAAATTCCTTCTAACTTCAGGTACATAAAGACACTCTTTAAGTACTAGGACTCTACCACTAGATAATGATAGTCGACACGTCCCGACGGCGACTGCTGCAACACTTGCATCAGATCCCATCTGGATGACTATCTCCCCTTCTTCAAGACTTCTAGTTTCCTGAAACAAATGCAACAAATTGCATACATGAACAGAAGCACCAGAGTCTACAACCCAACTTCCTTCTCGTCCAACGAGAAAGCTAGTTTCAATGATGAAAGTTGATTTCATACCTTCTGGGGATTTACCTTTGTCTGACGACTTCAGGTATTCCGGGTAGTTACGCCTCCAATGCTCCGGCTTTTTGCAGTGGTGACAGACGTCGGTTTTCTTCGACGCCATTAGAGTGGATGCATTAGAAGAAGAGCCAACACCTTGTCCCTTCTTCTTTCTCTTCTGGGTCGGGCCCTTCCGAGAATCTTGCTTCCGACCGCGCTTTCCTCTGACATGTGTAACCATTGCACTGCCAGCGGGACCATCTTTCTTCATTACGTCTTCTGCAGATTTTAACGCAACAAGAAGACCAGCGCTTGTCAATTCCAGCTTGTTCATGTGGAATGACACTACAAAGTTATTGAAAGATTTGGGCAACGACAGCAGAATGAAGTCAGCTTGCATGTCTGCATCCATGGTTTCCCCAAGAGTCTCCAGCTCCGACAAGTACCCAAACATTTTGAGTACATGTTCATGGACCGAAGTCCCTTCCCGCATCTTGCAGCGAATGAGATCTTTCATAACATTGTACCGCTGGGTGCGGTTAATGTCACCAAACATATCTTTCAGATTCTGCATTATCTCCTGACAAGTGCTCATCTCCACATGTTGTTTCTGCAGAAGATTGGAGAGAGAACCCAGGATATAGCATCTAGCCAAGACATGATCTTCATCATACTTGTCATTATATGCTTTTTCTTCCTTGGATTTAGGGTTCTCATGCTTGTCCTCGAAGAGCACATAACTTATGCGCTCTGTAGAGAGAACAAGCTCCAAATTACGGATCCAATCCGAGTAATTTGGGTCGGTCAATTGGTTAACCTCAAGAAGCCTACTAAGTGGGTTCATGGACTTCATTTTCTGAAATTAAGAATGCACTATATTAGAACATATTAAACATATATTCATATTTATGATATTTGATTAAGATATTTTAAATCAAATTGTTCTTGCTTTTTCAACCTTGAAAATTTATTCCCTTAATCATTTTCAAAGTAAGAGATATACTTACCATTATATCTCAAGCAAGAACTGGGATCTCCTCCTTATCTTTGTCATATCCCAATAATATGAGAACCTACGACTCTAATAAAGAGAAGCGGGAACACATTCCGTCTTGCAAGTCCAACTTGCATCTCCCGATTCGGTCTTTAATACCCAGGCCCACCACCTCTAAGGTGATGTTGACCCGTCATTAATTGAACCAACCGTCAATAGGAATACAACTCGCTATGCGCAATCCAATATCGCCCCAATAATATGAGGACCCGATATTGGGGTCACTACGCATACGTCCTTACTCGTTCGAGAAGCGACGAGCCCGATCCAGATGCGCTTGCATATAGGAGTTGTCACTTCGGACAAGCGTCTCCCACATGCAATCCCTGGCGACGGAACCCTTCGCCTTGACGGGAGACCATGGATGTCACTTATGTGATCCTCCATCTCTTATTCAAATTTTAATTAATTATCATGAATCACATTCATATAATTAATTCTTCCAAGGGAAATAATAACTCTATTCATAATAGAGTGCCTCAATTGGACACAATCAATTTAATCATATTAAATTAGTTATCAATCCAATTCAATCAACAAACTTGATTATTTTTACTTGAATATATATGGTAATATCTCAAAATACGTGTTAATTCGAATTTTAATAATTAGAAAATACACCTTGATTTTCTCTGGCATTATACAGTCCCTACCCGTTGTCATGGCCAGTACCGACGAGAGTGGGACGGACCACATACGTTGCAACCCGCAATCCCAATGCTCTCCGACTAGTTACCATATGCACCTCGGGAAAGCATAATGCCAGATATATCAATTTGTACTTGAGATGATCATCGATTTTTCAATCGAAATTATACCATATAGTAATAATCAAAACATTTTTTATTATAAGGAAATTTGCTACACAAATTCCCAATCCTATTCAAGCATCAAGTTTGAAGATTGTGTTTCCAATTATGATTTAGATCACATCCAATCAATTAATTGGTTGAGGCCAAGTCAATTAGGTAAATAAGCATCTTCCAATATTTCAAAAATATTTTTCAAGATTATTTCATGAAATTAACAATTAATTTCACTAATTGACAATCACTTGGTTCTAGATTAGGACTGCAATTTTAGTAATGACCCCTACTCACTAAAATTAACATATCTCAATCAATTTAAATCAAAATTAGACAAACTCAATTTTCAAAGATTGCTAACTTGATTTAGAACAGAAACCAAGTGATGTTTCACGCATTTCAAGGCGGATCTAAACAATAATTAACCCTTTAATCATGTTAAGATCTACAGTTCCCGCAACAGTGCATATATGTCCATTAAAACAACCATATCTCGAGCATATGAAATCCGATTTACGCAAACTCAGATCCTATGGTTTCCTTATTTAATGGGAAACAAAATCCAAGTAAATAATTCGTGCTTAAACATTTTAAACATGGCCGAAATTATTAACTAAACAGATCTGCGAAATCGAATGCCATAAAACTTTCGCGACCTTAACGAACCCAAGTCATCCTCGGTTTGCGAATCATATTCGAAACCGTCAACCTGGCTCTGATACCACTTGAAGGATATGGAACTATCCTAAAGCGCATCACGTAAGCGTGATCGTCGTATCGGATACGACGCAGAACGGCTAGTCGTACTAGTTGTTCTCTGCGGCGGAATTTAAAAATTTTCATGCAATGAAACCACATGATCCAAGAACGATTCTCGGATCGTTTCTACAATAACCACAACAAGTATAGAAGAATACCTCTTGAAGCCTGGTTGATCAAGTCTCTAAAGAAAGAGACCTTCTGTCTCAAGTCCGATCGTCGGTGAGACCGCTTGCAAGCGTGGGGATGAACCGTGTAGTCCTCGCAATCCAAGAAGATGATCAAAGCACGGTTGCTCCTGATTTCATCATACGAGATCGAATGTCTCCTTCGTGAGAGTAGCACTCCAAGAAGATGGAGAACTGAAGAACGTCGAAGCGGCGGCGCGGTAGCGAGAGCGTCGACGATTCTCTCCTCTAGGGTTTGGTGGACGACCACCAAGAAGAGGGAGAGAGGGTTGGCGTGTGAGAAGAAATTAAGAGAGAGAGAGAGCTTCAATATTGTATGTAAATAGAGAGCATGGTATGCCTCTCTATTTATAGGGTTTTGGGATCCATGGATCTCAATCCATGTGACATGTAAAATCAATGGATGAGATTGATTTATGTCAATCCAATGGTCAAGATTGTTGTTGGCAAAACCAACAAATTTAGGTTAAAATATATTTGACAAAATCAAATATAAATCAATCCTAAATCACACCAATAAACAAGGAGAGAATATACATGGAAATTACATCTCTATGTACAATCTAGAGGTGACGGCCACCCATTCTATATAGGAATAGGGTGTCGCCCACCTCGTTCCAAGTTGAGGGCAATCTCATTGATTTCCATGAGATTGCATGTCTCCTTGAATTTCTCCATTATTTATTTCCAACAACTTTTGTTGGGTTTTATTCTTAAAAAATAATTCACAATTATATTTGAGAATATTGGAATCTTGCCATTAAAAAATTGTGAATCATATTCACAACCCAAAACAGCACATAATTTACATTGTCAATTAATTACACAATGTGTATCCAATACACATAATAATCAATCAACAAATATAAATTATAATTAGCTCTCTCTAATACATTATAAATCACATTTATAATATATTATGAATAATTGGATATTTCTATCCACATTATTCTTATCCATAATAATTAAATCATATTTAATTATATTGGATAATTTCTTCACACATCAAAATGATTAAATCACATTTAATCATTAATTCTTTATTGCTCAGATCTTATGGAATTATTCTCAAACCCTTCAAGAATAATGTGATCTCTTCGCAGATACTTGGAGATAAGGATAGGGCGATTGTATTGTTCCACGTATAGTGACTTGGATGTTGAGATCATATCTCAAATCCAGATCCCATGGACCTCCCACTGATGCTTGATCAAATCAAGATCGTAGACCTAATCTTCTCATTGCATCTAAATCTCATTCAGATCAATCTCCAATTCATGGACTAAGATTAGGTCACTTCTCTAATGAGAGGAGTCACTAAAATCCAAACCTGTTTCATCACTCTCTCGGAATGGAAATGTCATGGTTATACAATCGTTTATGATCACATCACCCTTAGGTATTCCCAATACCTGTACATCCTGCATACTGGAAGACATATGATCATTCTGAAGATAAAGATCACTTTTGTACTGTCATCTTCAGGGTTTGATCATCAAGTTTCTCAATCTTGGTCATTGGGAATTGGTATAGATCATATACTTTCCCAAAGCATATATCTTACCTTCAAATTCATGTCATGCTTCCAAAGCATGACGACTATGCATGGAATTTGATCAGTCCCAATACCTCATGAGTGAGCTCATGTCTCCCTATTCACAAGTGAACATGTATGGTCCCTTTGAGAGATCGTATTACTCATATGTCCTTACATGCACACCAACTCGCCGTTGTAAAGACCTTGGTTAGGTCATCAACCTATTGGTCTGCCAAATATGCACAATCAGACATATAGCAACACATCTGTCTCCGGTCAGAGGATGCATGGCTATGTTGTGACCGTATTCAACATAGGTCTTTGGTTATCTCGATCTCGTTAAGTCAACCCATTGACTCAACTAATCTGACACCTCCAAATCGCTATTCCCATGCAGAGGACCCGCATCAAGAGGTCAGTCAGATATCATCCATCTGAGAGAGGATTGACATCTCCTAATCAGGCTGGAGATCATTACGTAACAATCATTTAACGATGCTTGATGAGTCCTCTATCTAACTCCTTAGATATTCATCCAAGCATCAGCCTCTATGATTCATTTAATGAATCAACAGCTGTATGACTATCAAGTTGGCCATGGTACATAACCCTTATTGTACAGAGGGACCCTATAGTGCATTCATTCCTTCAATCTCAGAATTGGAGTGAAAAATAATCAATAACTTTCATTGATAATTTATTCATTACAATAACATTTATCGTAGAAATGGTTCGCCCGGGGCTCACATTGCTATCATTTCCTTCTCACATGGGTCATACCCATGCTTCCACTATGCTCTCTTCATCTGTAAACAACCATTGTTTAGATAAAGGATCTCTTATGTTGAATTCAAAAGATATCAATATAAGAGTAGTTCACATTTATACATGCTTCATTCAATTCATACAATATGAATATTATGAAGCTTCATGAATGACTTAAGTATGGACAAGTAGAATGATGACACTCATCGCATCTACATCCATCTTAACTCTCAAAGACTTTTGGTTCTGGTAGGTACTCAAACATTTTGAGTACATCATCTCTTATCGAGCCACCATTCTGCATAATGCAGAGAACCATGCCATTCATGATTAAATGTTGAGAGCACATATGTGTGCCAAAACATCTTCTAGGATTTTATAATGATTATTTGACAATTACGATCATCATTGACATGTCACTTCCAAAGTACATTCGACGAGAAATCAAGATTATAGAGACACACAAACCCTAGGTTGATTTCCTGTTGTCAATTTAATTGTCAATCCTCATTATTATGAGGAAACTTGCACATTGCAACCACATACATTATGTGTTGAACTGCAAGTACAATATCTTGATCAAGGATCCAATCCATGATGATTTTACTGATCATTATTGAGTATAGTAGGTTTAATGAGTATTATCTAAAATAAGAAATTTGCATAAATATATACATTTTACTTTGATTTAGAAATTTTCATATCAAAGTTGTCTTGCCTTGTCAACATTGAAAGTTTGTTCCCTTAATCACTTTCAATGTAAGAGATATACTTACCATTATATCTCAAGCAATATCTGGGATCTCCTTCATTATCTTTATCACATCCCAATAATATGAGAACCTGTAACTCGAATAAAAAGAAGTGGGAACACATTCTGCCATGCAAGTCCAACGTGCATTCCCATTTCGGTCTTTAACACCCAGGTCCATCACCCTTAAGATGATGTTGACTCATTGTTAATTGAACCAAATCTCAATAGTATTAGTACTCGTTATGCGCAATTCAATATCGCCCTAATAATATGAGTACCCGATAGTGGGGTCACAATGCATACGACCTTACTCTTTCGAGAAGCAAAGAGTCCGATCTAGATACGGTTGTATGCAGGAGCTGTAACTTTGGACAGGCATCTCCTCAATACAATCCCTGGCAATAGAACCCTTCTCATTAACGGGAGCCCATGGATGTCACATATGTGATCCTCCATATAATGTTCAAATTATAACTAATCATTATGAATCATATTCACATACTTAAATCTTCCAAGGGAATAACATCTCTATAAATAATAGAGAGTTTAATTTTAATTAGATTTAATTGATTTAGTTACATTAAATCAGTTATCAATCCAACTCAATCAACCAACAAACTTGATTGTTACTTGAAAGGATGGTATTATCCCAAAAATATGTATTATTTCGAATTTTAATAATTAAAAATACATCACGATCTCTCAAGTATTATCCTTCCCTACCCGTTGTCATGGCCAGTATCGACGGGAGTGAGACAGACCGCTCACGGAGCAACCTGCTACTCAAACGCTCCCCTACTAGACACCATATCCGGCTTGGTCAAGGATAATGCCAAATTGATCACTTTGCACTTGAGATGATAATTGATTTTTCAATCGAAGTTATACAATATGGTAGTAATCAAAATTATTTGATTATAAGGAATTTTGCTAAACAAATTTCCAATCCTAGTCAAGCAACTTTGTTGGTTGGAGAGAAAATTGAGTAACCAATTTGTGATCAAGATCACAACTAATAAATTATTGGTTAAGGCAATGTCATTTAAGGAAATAATTATCATCAAATATTTCTCAAATATTTATCCATAAATATTCCAGGAAATTAACCATTAATTTCACTAATTTCTTATATGGCAATCACAAGGTTCTTGATTAGGAATGTAATTTCCAATAGTGACCCTCCCTCACTAAAATTATTATATCTCAATCAATTTAAATACACATGCAAAGTAAGTTTACAAAGTTTGAAAATTTGATTTATAGCGTAAACCGAGTGATTATCATGCATTTCCAGGCATTTCAAAACAATAACAAACTCTTTAATTACGTCAAGAATTGTCATCCCCGAAACAATGGATATATGTTCATTAAAATGACCATATCTTGAGCAATCGGATTCCAAATAATGCAAACTCAAATCCCACGATTTCCTTAATTAATGGAGAATATTATCAAGTGATAATTTTGTATTTAAACATTTGAAAAAGGACCGAAAATAATTATAAGACAGGGTTGTGTGAATGAAATGCGATGAAACTTCACACAACTTTAATGTGCCCATGTCATCTTAGGTTTATGGATAGCATCCAAAACCTCCAACCTGGATATGAGAAAATCTTTAATCATATCACAGAAGCATGAGGATCACATTGAATGTAATCAGGAGTGACTAGTCATGCTAGTTGCTCGACGCAGCAGAATTTAAAAAATTTTCAAACGATGTAACCACATGATCCAAGAACACTTCTCAGATTGTTTCATATAAATGACAAACAATATCAGGATTACCTTTTAAAGAGTGGTTGTGATTGACTTCCTAAAGGAAGAGTCAACCTGTCTCAAGTCCGATCCAATGGAGGCGAGGCTTGTGAGTGCCCTGATGAGATGTGTGCTCTTCTCAATCCATGTTGATAATCCAAGCGATGAATCTACTAATCCCGTCACACAAGATCTGGCATCTTCTTCGCAAGCGAGGCGCATCGAAAGAGATGGATATCCACGACCAAACAATCTGAGAACATAACAATGATGATGCGACGATGGTGACTTTCTCTCAAGGGATAGAGAGGAATAGCCACCCAAGGGAGAGAGATAGAAATGGCCTGAGAATGAGAGAGAGAGAGAGAGAGAGAGATATTGTTTCTATCGCTTATCAGAAGAGCAAGGGTTACCTCTTCTTATATAGTATTTTGGGATCCATGGATCTCAATCCATGGACAACACAAAATAGATTGATTTGTTTCTTTCAATGCATCATGATTTTGTTGTAAAAAACACAAAAATAATTAATTTAATTTAGATTAATATATATTGATAAATCAATATTAATTAATTCCAAATTAAATCAATAAATCATAGAGATTGTGTGGAGGAGATTGCCCTCATCCCTAAAATGGGGGGACGGCCACCTTATCCCTTTAGGACTTGGTCGTCGTCCACTACCATGACTTGGCAGGAAGCAATCTCCTTCCAATTCATGAGATTGATAATTATGAATATTGCTTATATGTCATTGTAAATATGTGAATCACATTCACAACCCAACATAAAATGTAAATTACATTTTCAATTAATTGTCCAATGTGAATCCAATTCACATCAATAATCAATCAACAAATGTAAATTGCAATAGGCTCTCTTTAATATATTATAAATCACATTTATAATATATCTAATTAATATAGATAGTGGTATCCAAATTATTCATATCCATGATAATTAAATCATGTTTAATCATCTACGATATCCATTCTCATGTGCTCAAATAAAATGAATCACATTCACATTATTCACATCTTGATAATTAAATAACATTTAGTTATCTCAGATAACTCTCCTTATAATATGAATCAAATTCATATTATTTATAATAATTAAATCACATTTAATTATCTCTTTTCTCAATGCTCGGATACATATATCAATAATGAAATTATCCATGAACTCTTCCAAGCATAATAATGTGCTTTTTCCACAGATACTTAGAGATAAGGAAAGGGCGATTATATTGTTCCACATATAGTGACTTGTATATTAAGATCACATCTCAAATCCAGATCTTACAGACCTCTCATAGATGCTTGAATAAATCAAGACCGTAAATCTAATCGTTTCATTGCATCTGAATCACATTCAGATCAATGTCCAACATTAGACCAAGATCAAATCACTTCTCTACTGAGAGGAGTCACTAAAATCCAGACCCATTTCATCACTCCCTAGGAATGCAAACGTCATGGTTATACAATCGTTTATGATCACATCACCCTCAGGTATTCCTAATATTTGTACATCCTACATATTGGAAGACCGAGAATAAACCTAAAGTTTTAGATCTATTTTACGTTATCTACTTCAGGGTTTTATCATTAAGTTTCACATTTAATCATTGAGAGTTGGTATCGATCATATACTTTCCAAAAGCATATATCATACCCAGGTGTTAATCATATACTTTCAAATAGTATATATGAAACATACAAATTCAGTCAAGCTTCCAAAGCGAGATGACCGTGCACGAAATTTGATTCTTCCTAATATCTCATAAGTGAGCTCATGTCTCCCGGTTCAGTAATGAACCTGTATGATCCCTTTGAGAGATTGTACTAGTCATATGCCCTTGCATGCACACCAGCGCGTTGGTGTATAGACCTTGGTCATGTCATCAACCCATCGGTCTGCCAAATGTACATACTCAGACAAATAGTAACACATCTATCTCTGTTGACTCGGATTTTTGTGGGATGGTAAAATTGATGATATAAGTATATCGTTGCTATTGTCCCCAAAATCCCGTGACAACAAAAAATATTTTTTTAGTATTTTTTCTACTTATTAACCTATATAGCGGACATGGTCGAACTCAGGGAGGCTACAATTCCCGAGGGTTATTCAATTAATCAGAAATCAATTAAGAGAAAACAAGAATCTCAAAGGACAACTATCATTGGTTTTTTGTGATTTTTTATCTTTTTATTTTTTTATTTCAATTTTTTATTTTTTGATTTTCAAATTTTTAGTGATTTTTATTTTTCAATTTTTTTTATTTTTCAAAAGTAACACGAATCAATATTCACAAGATCAAAAATACGTACACCAACTCTTTTTGTAATTTTTCAGTTTGTCAAAAATACTTAGAAAAATGCAGAGAAAATATTTTTGGGTTTTAAAAGTTTTGAAATGTTTTTGAGAGTTTTTGTGGAATTTTCAAATGTTTTTATATTTTTCTAAAAATCAATCAGTTAAAAAATATGAAAATGTGCACAGCATGGAGTAATTTGCAACTTAAAAATATTTTAAATGCCCAAAACTCCTGGCAATTATTTTTAAAACAAACTAGATGCAGATATCTACAAAAGGAACTGAAATCACTATTTTTGGATTTTTGTAGAGTTTTCTGTGATTTCTATAAGATTTTTGATAATTTTTCAAATTTTTTGGGTTTTATAAATAATTAATGCGTGAGAATTGGTCAGAAATTAAAAGACAATGAATGGAACTACTCTAATTTTTTGGAATTTTTGGAACAATATTTGAATTTTTATGAATTTTGGAATTTCAAACAGGAAAAAATGACATGTTTTTTATTTTTTAATAATAATAAATGATGGCAAGATGAAATGAAATTTTTATGCAAAGAAGAGAATCACATCAAGAGCATAGAACAATTTTTGCAAGATTTTTGAACTAATAAAAACATTTATTTCAATGAAAAGCACATGCAAATTCAAGTTTTGGAATTCAGGGACTAGTTTGCAAAGATTCAATGTTTTTGCATTAAATAAATAATAAGAATAAGTAGAAAAGGGAAATTGTAAATTACCCAAGTTGCATGTGTGTAGCACGTGCTAAGCTCTAAGTGTAGGGACGATTTCGCAATTTTGAAAACTTCCAGGGACTTGTACGTAATTTTCCCAAATAAACTAATGAGCCCTAGGGTTTCTCTTCTTTCTTCGTTCTTTGTTTCTCAAACTAAGAGGTAGCAACAGGGGCAGGCTGCTGCCCCTCTCTTCTTCGGTGGACAATGGCGGAGCTGCGACCTCGCGGGGGGTGGAGGGGCCTGACGCGCGGCAGAGGACGGCCTCGTGGCAGCGCGGAACGCGCCTGTGCAGCGGTGCGCGGGGGTCTTCAGCTGTGGGGGGCACGTGGGCGCTGGAGGCTGGGGCGAGCTTCGGGCAGGCGTCGATGGCGCGGGGCCAACGACGAGGTGGCGCTGGGCACTGCCGCGAGGCGCGCGGCCTGTGTGTTTTCTGGGGATGCAGCCGTAGAACTTCAACGGGCGTGGGGAGAGGCTCTTGGCCGTGGGCGGCGCGGGCTACGGCGCCGCGGTGCGCGGCAGCAGAGGGCTCTGACGCGTGACACGGGGCCTCCCGCGGCTGTCGCGTGGAAGGAGGCTTAGGCGGACTACGCGGGAGCTGGAGGGGGTCCACCTCACATCAGCGGTGTACAGCAGCGCCGCCTCGTGCGGCTGGAAGGAGGAGGATCGGCGGTGTGGGTGGCGGCCCTGCTGTCGACTCTTCTTTTTTGTTTTATATTTTTCGTAATATTTATTTATTTTGTAAGTAGTGAATGAAAACAGTAAAAAAACTTTTTTATTGATTTTTTTAAATCCAAAATATTAAAGAAAACAGAAAATGAGATTTTTTTTTAATATTCCTGCAAAACAAATGTTAGAGGAAAAGAAACAAATGGATTTTTTGTATTTTTTTATTTATTTATAAATCAGAAAATGAGCGAAGATTCGACGGAGATGAGGCATTTGAATCCGATCTCCAACCACCGTATGCGGCCGGAGTTGAGAGATCGTGGACGAAAGAAATAAAACGCGTGGAGATCGAGAAAGTGAGATGAAAAATCGAGTTGGAGCGGATCAAAATCGTGATGAAATTTTTTTTCTTTTAAGATCTAGGGAAATAAAAAATGACGATAAAAAATGCGATGAACTAAACTACGATTAAACTAATGTAAAAGTACAAAGAAAAATGTGGATCTCAACTTAGGAGCGGAAAATGATCGTGATCACCTCAACAAGGCCGACTTGCTGTCACCGGATGGCTTGGAGGCTAGGCAACTTTCTCAACGAAATTTTCTCTTGAAGATCAGGCTCCTCTCTCTAAAGATTGATCAAGTTGAAATGAGGGAGAAGGAGCCATATAAATAGAAAAGATGGAATGAAATTTGATTTTTTTTGAATTTTTTTGGATAAAAAGATCAGAGAGATGAAAGTTGAAATGGATTTTTTTGAATTTTTTTTTGGTGGAAGAGATAAGATGGATGCAAAAATTGAAATGAGATCAAGATAAATAGATAAAGTTATTTACAGAATTATCTTTTTTTTTGAATTTTCGTCACTTTTATTTATTTGAATTAAAATTTTTTATTTTTTTATTTTTTTATGATGGTTAATTAGAAATAGCAACTATATACATATACTATATACATATATGACATTATATACAAGGGTAAATAAGGAAATTAGCTTCTTTTCTTTTTTATTCTAAAAATTTTTTATTTTTATTTTAGATAATTGGTAAGAATAATTTACAAATATATACAAATACAATATTTACAAAATACATAGGAAAATTGCACGAACCACCTCGGAAAACTAACTTTTTACTCGTAACTCCAAAAATTATGAAATCACAACCATTTTAAAGATAATTTAATTTAGAATCCAATGGAAGTGATATTGGTTCAATTTGAGTTCATATGGAGCCGGAATTGATCTTTCAATTAGTGCTTAGTGGCTTTTTCTAAGTGTGGCTACTTTTATTCTGTATATTATTTAATTGTGCAATCATTTTTATCAATTAGGATACATTTTTATTTATAACTTTGGTTTTGAAAGTTATTCGATTTGAGATCAATTAATGCACAAAGAAATTAGTGTTAGTTTTACACATATATACACAAAATAAGTGAGAAGTATTTACAACAACACACACGTAATTTGTTTTTGATTTTCTTCTTAAGGACCTTTATCTCCCCCTACTTTATTCCTGGTCGATCAGGTCAAGTCTTGACCTTCTCTCGGGGTTCGAGTCAGTCTGTATACAGTCTTCCTTTTTTCTTTTCTTTATTTTTCCTTTCTTTATTTATTTAGTTATTTTAGGTTAAAATTAGTAAGAAGCGTACAATATTTACATATGCAAGTTAGTAAGAATATGGAGTTAGTGTTTTATATGCAGGTGTTTTATAAGGGATTTTAAGCTAAAATAAATGAATAAAGAGGACGAATCGCATATTCATCATCCCCCTATGTTTTACCTTTGCTAGTCCCTTAGCAAACACTTATTTGAAAGAATAAGTGAAGAAAAAGAAAAAAAAGGGAAAATAAAGAAAGTAGGACAATATCGAATACTAAACTTATCTTCATAAAATTGTAGTTTGGAGCTCTTTTGGACCTTTGGATTATTAGTGTCTCGGAACTTTTGTGAGACTTAGAATTTTAAAATTGACAACCTTTAAGTTCTACACATCATTGTCACATTTTCGGCTCAGAAGTCATCTTAGATCAATCCTCTTCCTAAAGTATACCCTATGAACATTGAACAATCGACTCATGTATGTGAAAGATTTTGTCTCTTCCCATCCAGAATGCCGGACTACCGTGCAAATTTCCTCTCCAGTAACTCGTCCTCGGGGAGTCAGGTATTTCCTTCTAAGGTCTATCGCACTGTGTTCACAATCGAAATGGGGGAGAAGTTAGAAGAAGGAGAAAAGAACTGGAGGGTGGCCAGTGTAGTCACCTCTCCCTGTGAAGCTGGCCAGTGTAGCCGAGTCTCCACCAAGATCTACAGGTTTTCTTGAAGCTTGTACCTTTTTGGTCAGATATTTATTTGGTAGTGGCTTCTTTGTATTTGGATTTTTGGTGGTTCTGCTTGGATCTTGTTGTGCCCCTACGGATATAAAATATTTTTTTCTGTACATGTTTTGGGGTCTTAGAAAAAATTGTGCCCAGCCATCCATCCCTTTTCTGAAGCTTTATTTCATCCCGTACTCCGATCTTTAGATTTCTGTCCTACCAAAAAAGAAACTCACACAGTCTTCCAACATCCCGTCTGAGTTGAGCTAAGTGCATAGTGCGGGAGTACAAATTAATTCCATATTCCAAAGTTGTACCCAGAATGAAGAGATCAGCTTAGACACTAAGAGTCAAACGCTGTACATTGTCATGTGGAACTCAAAGAATTAAGTCAAAGACCAGAAGCTTCTAAAATCCTATTTCTCGGTGAAGTTCCTCTGAGAATTAGGTGGATTAAGGTCCAACTAGCTCCATTCTTCAATTGTATTCCAGACAAAGTTTAAATATCAATACTATCCTGAAAAATGCACATGCAAATGCAACATATGAACAATGCAGAGAGTTTATTTAAGCAATTTTCTAATTTTGCACTTTTTATGGATTTTTGGAGGAAAAATGCAGATTTGAAAGAAAGGCTTTTTTTATAAATTTTTATAGACTTTTGAGTTTGTAGTTTTTTTAAGGAAAAGGGTTAGTAAAATATATACAAGTATGTACAAGACTTTTTGTTTTTTTTGTTTTATTTTGTTTGGTTTTTGTTTTCGTTTGTTTTTTATTTGATATTTTTTTTTGTGATTTTTTGTTTTTTTGTTTTTTTTTTGTTTTTTTTGTTTTTACACACGTGGATTTTACAAAATTATACACATAACCCCCCAAATGAATGTATTTAAAAGTACGAGTTATGTCTAAAGTATATATACATATATACGATACCCCCTATACTTAGCTCGAACTATGTCCTCATAGTGATCAGAGAGTGACAAAGGAAGACATAACTCGTCCTAAGTATAGAAAGGTGAAAATACTCTCTATGCTACAACGACTCAAAGAAAAGATAAAAAGAAGAGAAGTTGGTGATCCCCCCATACTTAGGATCAAGTAATCCTAAGTATAGTAGAATGTACAAAGGGGAAAACCGATGAAGAGAATGTACAGACACACAAAAACATGATATGAACAACATCACCCCCTATACTTAGGGTAGAGTATCTCTAAGTATAGGCAACAACAACAAGGGTGATAAGCAAGACGAATATGAACAACACAAATCCTTCATCCCCCGATACTTAGGATAAAACACATCCTAAGTATAGCATATATACACACAAGAGAAAAGGGGCGAATGATAAAACATGAGAAGAAAGAGTGAAACGAAAGGATATACAAGAGGAGTGGATTTACAAAGGTGAAGAAGGTCGAAAACGAACCTTCTTGTGGGACCGTTGAGGTATGGATTTGACAAGGTGTATGTCAATATTGGGATCATCATTAGACATAAATGAGTAGGATCAACCAAGAATGTATCCTCAGCGGTTTCAGATTGTGCAGGCCTAAACCGGTTATTAGAAGTAGTGGGGTCATGTCCTGCCTGGGAAGTCTTGCAAACCTCAAAGTAAAATGGCTTGAAATCATTATCAGAAAAAGTAGGATCAATTTCAGCCGGGCGAGCCTCTACTGGATCGTCATCTTTATCAAAAGGTCCAAATTCCTTTATAAAAGCAATCAAATCAAATTTTGCATGATCGATCTCATCTGAATCAGGGTGAATAGGAATGGACTTATCAGCGAAAGTAGTCAAATCATGTCCGTCCTGTCTAGTCTCAGAGTCTGCCTTCCGCTCTAGGGTGTCTATCATGTAAATTCCGTGGATGTCATCAATGCATCACCACGTACCATAAGAGGGAACTCCAAGTTCTATGCTTTCCGAGTCCTCCTCCTTGAAGAGGAATTCTCGGGTCTCAGTATCATCCATCATATAGTAAAAATCTCTGGTAGTATCATCATGGTCAAAGTCCTTGGGGTTGGCTAACACGGGCATGCTCTCATGGGATGCGGGTCTCTGGATAATAGTGGGTGTAGTGATTAACATGTCGCTCCCTATATCAGAACGGAAGCGAATCTCTCCTAATCCATAATCAACAACGGCTCCCGCAGAGGCAAGGAAAGGCCGTCCCGGGATGATTGGAGGGTGCTCCACAGGGGTGGAGGTCTCCATGGGCATTACAACAAAATCCGAAGTAAAATTCATGCCCTGAATAAGAATGACAACGTTTTCTAAAATATCCTTCGGCCTCTTGATAGATCCATCAGCAAATTGAACTATCATCCTGGTTTTCTTGAGAGGCCCAAGATGAAGAGACTGTACCATAGAGAAGGGTATTACATTAATTGACAAACTGCCATCAAGGAGAGTGTTATCACAAGAATAGTCAGGTATGGAGAAACTCACAAGAGGTGTGGTCGTGTTCCCTTTCTTAAAATATGGACGGTGAGAGATGGCGTAGGTAGTGGCCATGGTCAAGATGTGACGCTCAGATCTTCTCCTTCGCTTTCTCTTCTTGTGTTGAGGAGTAGATAAATCTATCATGGCCTGCTGAAGTGGGGCTTTAATGATCTCATGAAGGGTGGCCACCACTTCGGGTTTACTCAACATTTTTTTGAATTTTTGGACCTCATCCATACAAGGGAGGAGGTCGGAATCAACATTTACACGAGGATTGCCAACAGCAGTCTATACAGTGGCATCCTCGGGGTCAAAGTTGGGACATGGCGGTGTGGGTAAATGATCGGGCATTTGGGTCCTCTCCTCACAAGATGAATCAACAGCGTGTCTCCTGAATTCTTTTTGGATTTTTGAAATTTTTTCATTTTTTTATTTTGGATGATTTCAAGCTCTCATGATTATCCTCAAATGAATCAATATCCTCAAATAGTGGAGCAACGTTCTGGCTCTCATTTATATTAAATAGATTGGACATCCTCGAATTCATATGCTCCATCATCTGGTTCAATGTTTTAAGTGTGGAAACCATGAAAGGTGACTCCAAAATCCCAGGATCGAGTGGGCTAAATGAGGGTGGGTGAGAATCAAAGTCCTCTGACTCCTGAAATAATGGGTTAGGCGGATATGCACAAACATCTGAAGGAAGATCCTCCTGGAAAAGGGAAGGTGGATCGTCTGGAGAGTACAAGGTATCTGCGAAGATCGGATTAGAATAACTCCAGTCGACCATCTTTGAAACAAAAAGATGAGAGAGCACGAGGGTCAAGTCAAAAGATATGGAGAAAAAGGCATAAATGCACAGAAGGAACGAGTATGCACACAAGCAATCAAACACAATACAAACCCCCATTTCACCAACTCAACGCAATGTGAAGATCGTGAAGGTTCGGTCTCTTAACCTTGTTTGTTTTAGAGTTAGGTGATAATCACAAAGTTGTACAAACACTTAGGTTGAATTATGGGATTTGGGCACTAACTTTAGTGTGTAAGCAAGCAAGTTAAAACGAATACAATGAGGGGGTTACTATCCCTAAAACAATGATTTTTCCTTATGTTTATTTTAGGGTCAAGTTTTCTTTAGCAGTCCTAAATTTTAGGCATTTGTCACTTGGTTAAAATATTTTCAAAGAATCGCCTACCGAGTGTCCAATTTCCTTTTTAACTTATGTGAGTGAAAACAAGGAAGGAGATCGGAAATGCCAATGCACGATTAAAAACGATGATGCATGCAGGGGTCAGAGATGCGTACCTTGTCACCAGCACTCTACATGCAAGTGATACGCGCAGAATTTAAATACAGAAAATAAACTAACCTATATGATGCAAGTGAACCGTCCTAGATGATAACTTCTATTAACGGGCAAGAACAAGTTAACTTGACTAAGTCCAAATTACGCTCTACTCTATATGCACATAAATCCTTATTTAGGGTGTTTGGACCTAATTAATTACCTGGCTCAAGCAAATTAATTAAAGCAATCAATAGGTGTCTCTCGAAATCCGTGAAAAACAAAGAAAAATAAAGACGATGAAAACAAAACCAGTGAGGTCCCCCAAGTGCACCGGTACTTGGCGAAACAGACCCCGTAACAAATGAATGTCTGTTTACAGAGTTCAAATGCTAGAAAAAATCTCTCTCTCTCTCTCTCTCTCTCTCTCTCTCTTTTTCTCTTTTTTTTCATCTCCTTCACTTCTTCTTCTCCTCTTCTCACGCTATCTTGCGGCTTGGTGAAGAATAAAGCCGCCTCCACGTCGTTTGGGTGCTTCGACTCTCCTAGGATCGCCTCCTTCGCACCGCGGGCCCTCGCAATAAAAAGAAAAGAGAATGTGTAAGAAATACAATTATCAAATATGACAGAAAAAAAATGAATGAATGCAGTGGATATAAACAATGAAGTGAATGGCAAGAATGTAAACAGATATTTACAACCAAGAATAGCAGGTCAAAAGAGAAACCTAACTACCCCCGTCGTGCCTCCCCCGCAACAACGCCATTTTGTTGCGCACGAAATCTTGTGGGTCGGAAAATATTGATGATGATTATGTCGTTGTCGTTCACAAAATCCTGTGACAACAAAAAATTTTTTTTTCTATTTTTGCTACTTATTAACCTGTATAGCGGACATGGTCGAATTTAGGGAGGCTACAATTCCCGAGGGTTATTCAATTAATCAGAAACTAACTAAAAGAAAATGGGAATCTCAAAGGACAAATTGTAGGATATGGTTAGATCCTCAAGCGCATCATGGAAGCGTGAGCATCGTATCGAATACGACAAAGAACAACTAGTCATACTAGTTGTTCTATGCAACGGAAATAAAAAATTTTCATACAACGAAACCACATGATCCAAGAACACTTCTCGGATCATTTCGTCTAAACCACAAGCAAGTAATAGGATTACCTCTTGAAGCGTGGTTGCGATCGAGTCTCTAAACGAAGAGACCTCCTGTCTCAAGTCCGATCCGACGGAGGAGACGCTTGCGAGCGCGGGGATGAACCGCGTGCTTCTCGCAATCCATGTTGATGATCCAAGCGGTGGATCTCTTGATCTCGACACACGAGATCCGACGTCTTCTTCACGAGCAAGGCACACCGAAGTAGACGGAGTTCCACGAGCAAACCATCGGGCAACATAACGACGACGCTGCAGTAATGGAGACTCTCTCCATGGCATCCATGGTGGACAGCCATGAGAGAAGAAGAGAGAGGGCTGACATGTAAAGAGAAAGAGAGAGAGATATGCTTCTCAAGCATTGTGTGTAAAGAAGAGCAAAGGGGTGCCTCTCCTTTTATAATATTTTGGGATCCATGGATCTCAATCCATGGACAACACAAATCCAATGGCTCTCATTGATTGTGTTTCTTTTAGTGTCTAAGATTTGTGTTGGTGAAAAACAACAACAATTAATTTAATTTAGATCAAATCTATATTGATAAATCAATATATATATATATATATATCAATCTCAAATTAAATCAATCAAGCAAGGAGATTTATGAATGAAGATTGCCTCCTTCCATAATATTGGATTTGGTGACAATCTCATGTAATCTCATGAGATCTCATGAGATTCCATTATTCCATGAAAATATCCAAGATTTACAGAAAATTTGTTGTAAATTATTCTACAAAAATAATTCATAATTATTTTGTGAATATTGCACTCTTGCCATTGGAAAATAGTGAATCACATTCACAACCCAAAATAAAATGTGAATTACATTTTCAATTAATTGTCCAATGTGAATCCAATTCTCATCAACATAAATTAACAAATGTAAATAACAAATAGCTCTCTCTTATATATTATAATTCACATTTATAATATATATGACTAATATGGATATTGCTATCCACATTATTCATATCCATGATAATTAAATCACATTTAATCATCTTGGATCTCTATTCTCTTGTGCCCAAATAATATGAATCACATTCACATTATTTACATCTTTGATAACTAAATCACATTTAATTATCTTAGATAACTCTCTATATAATATGAATCAAATTCATATTACTCATGATAATTAAATCACATTTAATTATCAATTTTCTCAATGCTCGGATACATAATATCAACAATGAAATTATCCTGAACCCATTCAAGGATAATGCGCTTTCTCCGCGGATACTTGGAGATAAGGACAGGACGATTGTATTGTTCCACGTATAGTGACTTGGATATTGAGATCGTATCTCAAATCCAGATCGCGGGCCTCCCATAGATGCTTGATTAAATCAAGACCGCAAATCTAATCTTCTCATTGCATCTGCATCACATTCAGATCAATGTCCAACAATTGGACCAAGACAAGACTACTTCTCTACTGAGAGGAGTCGCTAAAATCCAGACCCGTTTCATCACTTCCTAGGAATGGAAGCATCATGGTCATACAATCGTTTATGATCACATCACCATCAGGTATTCCCAATACCTGTACGTCCTGCATACTGGAAGACTCAGACTAAACCCGAAGTATTGGATCAACTTTATACTGTCTACTTCATGGTTTTATCAGTAAGTTTCTCACTCGATCATTGGGAGTTGGTATCGATCATACACTTTCCAAAAGCATATATCATACCTAGGTTTTGATCATATAACTTCCAAAAGTATATATCAAACCTAGAAATTCAGTCAAGCTTCCAAAGCGAGACGACCGTGCACACGGAATTTGATTCTTCCCAATATCTCATGAGTGAGCTCATGCCTTCTGGTTCAATGAATGAACCTGTATGATCCCTTTGAGAGATCGTATTACTCATATGCCCTTATATGCACACCAGCGTGCCGGTGTATAGACCTTGGTTAGGTCATCAACCTATTGGTCTGCCAAATGTACATACTTAGACATATAGTAACACATCTGTCTCCAGTCAGAGGATGCGTGCATGTATCGTGACAGCATACGATATAGGACTTTGGTTATCTCGATCTCGTTAAGTCAATTCTTTGACCTAACTAATCTGACACCTCTGAATCTCTATTCCTATGCAGAGGACTTGCATCAAGAGGTCGGTCAGATATCAGCCTTTAGAGATAAGGATTGCCATCTCCTACTCAGGCTAGAGATCATCTCTTAACAATCATTTGACGGTGCTTGATGAGTCCTCAATCTAACTCTTTAGATATTCATCCAAGCACCAGCCTATATGATTCAACAGTTTAATCAACAGCTGTATGATCATCAAGATGGCCATGATACATAACCCTGATTGTACTAAGGGACCTATTATGCAAATTATTTATTCTTCATTTCAGATCAGGGGATGATATTGGCAATAACATTTATTGCACAATGGCTCGCCATGGGCTCGCATGTCCAACACAAATATCCTTGACTTTTGTGATTTTTTATTTTTTTATATTTTTTTAATTTTCAAAAATAACACGAAGCAATATTCACAAGATCAAAAATACGCACACCAACTCTTTTTGAAAATTTTCTATTTGTCAAGAATGCTCAGAAAAATCTAGAAAAAAATTTTTGGGTTTGAAAGTTTTGAGATGTTTTTGAGAATTTTGTGGAATTTTCAGATATTTTTGTATTTTTCTAAAAATCAAACAGTGAGAAAATGTGAAAATGTGCACAGCCTTGAGTAATTTGCAACTTAAAAATATTTAAGTGCCCAAAACTCCTGATAATTATTTTTAAGACAAACTAGAAGCAATTATCTACAAACAGAACTGAAATCACAATTTTTGGATTTTTGTAGAATCTTTTGTAATTTTTATAAGATTTTTAATGTTTTTCAATTTTTTGGATTTTATAAATAATTAATGCGTGAATATTGGTCAGAATTAAAAGATAATGAAATACAACTACTCTAATTTTTTTGGAATTTTTGGAACAATATTTGAAATTTTATGAATTTTTGAATTTCAAACAGGGAAAATTGACATGTTTTTTATTTTTTTAATAAGAATAAATGAAGGCAAAATGCAATGTAAATTTTACGCTAAGAAGATACTCGCATCAGGAACATAGCATAATTTTTTGGAACCTTATTGACCAAGGAAAACCTTTATTCCAATGAAAAGATCAAGTAAATTTAAATGTCTGGAATTCAGGAACTTATTTGCAAATATTTTATTGTTTTCGCATAAAAATAATAAATTAAGTGCAGGAGAAACCGTGCAAATTACCCAGGAATGTGTGCAAATCATGTGATCTGGTTGAGGTTCTGGCTTTGTTGCAATTTTAAAAGCATCCGGGGAAAGATTTGAAATATTCCCAATACTTTATTGAGCCCTGGGAGGGCTTCTTCTTCTTCGATCAAAATAGGGAGGAACCAAGGGGGCACCGTCGGTGTCTTCTTCCTTCACGCAACGGGGGCAGCGCCGCCTCTCGTGGGTGGACGTGCGGCTGATCAGAGGGAGATCCACGCACGGGCCGTGCGTTGGAGGGGTGGCGTCAACGGTGGCATCGGCGGTGGGCGGAGCGTGGAGATGTCCACCCAGCGCGGGTGGAGGGCGGTGCCGATGTTGGAGGTTGCTGTGTTGATGGCGGTGTGCGGCGCACGGTCGCGACTGGTGGGAGATGTTGAGGTGGCGACTGGCGGTGCACAACGTCGGTGTGGCTGAAGGCTGGGCTCGGCGGTGTCGCTGCCACCGCGACTGGAGATGCGGGGACTTCCGCCGCGCTTAGGGCAGAGCGGCGATGGTGGAGGGCGATCGCGGCACCGCTGGAGGATGGTTGGGCAGCCGCGGCACCGATGGCTGAGGCGATGGTGGCGCTGGAGGCGCGCTTTGTGGGCGGCGCGTGAAGGCGGTGGGGGTGGGGGTTCCTGGAAAGGCAGTCGTCCCCCTTTTTGTTTTTTTATAATTTTTTGTATATTTTTTTACTGCAATGTAAGTAGTGAATAATAATAACTTTTTTTAAAAAAATATTGTAAATCCGAAACAATAAATAAACAGAAAATGGGAATTTTTTGGTTTTCTTTTTAATGTTCCTGCAAAACAAATGTTAGAGTAAAACAAATAAATTTTTTTATTTATTTGCAGCTCGAAAAATGAACAGGGATCCGGCGAAAGTGGAAGGATCGAATCTGATCTCCGGCTATCGTACGCGGCCGGAGTTGAGAGTAGAAATAGAACGCGTGTAGATCGAGAAAGTGAGACGAAAAAAATCGAGTCGGAGCGGATCAAAATTGTGATGAATTTTTTTTAGATCTAGAGAAATAAAAATGACGATAAAAAATGCGATGAACTAAACTACAATTAAACTAAGATAAAAGTACAAAGAAAAATGTGGATCTCACCTTAGGAGCAGAAAAGGACCGTGATCACCTCGACAAGGCCGACTCGCTGTTACCGGACGGCTTGGAAGCTAGGCAACTTTCTCGACAAAATTTTCTCTCGGAGATCGGGCTCCTCTCTCTAAAGATTGATCGAGTTGGAATGAGGGAGAAGGAGCCATATAAATAGAAAAGATGGAAATGAAATTTGGAATTTTTTTTGAAATTTTTTGGATAAAGAGATAAGATAGATGAAAATTTTAAATGAGCTAAAGATAAATAGATAAAACTATTTGTAAATTATCTAATTTTTTTAAATTTTCCTCACTTTATTTATTTGAATTAAAAAATGTTATTTTTTTATTTTTTTAATGGTGGTTAATTAAAAATAGCAACTATATACATATACTATATACATATATGACATTATATATAAGGGTAAATGAGGAAATTAGCCTTTTTGTTTTAAGATTTTTTATTGTTTTTTTATAATTTTGATTTTAAATAATTTTGTAAAAATATTTACAAATATATACAAATACAATCCAATGGATGTGATATTGGTTTAATTTGAGTTCATACGGAGCCGGAATTGATCTTTCAATTAGTGCTTAGTGGCCTTTTCCAAGTGTGGCTACTTTTATTCTGTACATGATTTAATTGTGCAATCATTTTTATTAATTAGGACACATTTTTATTTACAACTTTGGTTTTGAAAGTTATTCGATTTGAGGTCAATTAATGCATAAATAAATTAGTGTTAGTTTTATACAGATATACACAAAATAAGTGAGAAGTATTTACAACAACACACACGCATTTTTTTTATTTTCTTCTTAAGGACCCTTATCTCCCCCTACTTTATTCCTGGTCAATCAGGTCAAGTCTTGACCTTCTCTTGGGGTTTGGGTCAGCCTGTATATAGTCTTCCTCTTTTTTCTTTTTTTCCTTTCTTTCTTTCTTTATTTATTTTAGGTTAAAATTAGTAAGAAGTGTACAATATTTACACAGATGCAAGTTAGTAAGAATATGGAGTTAGTGTTATATGCTGGGGTTTTATAAGGGATTTTAAGCTAAAATAAATGAATAAAGATGACGAATTGTAGATTCATCAATCTCCGGACAGAGTATGTGTGCCTATATCATGACAGCATACGACATAGGTCTTTGGTTATCCAGATCTCGTTAAGTCAACTCTTTGACCTAACTAATCTAGTACCTCCGAATCTCTACTCCTATGTAGAGGACATGCATCAAGAGGTCGGTCAGATATCAGCCTTTAGAGAAAGGATTGTCATCTGCTTCTTAGGTTGGAGATCCTCTCTTAATAATCACTTTACGGTGCTTTATGGGTCCTAAACCCAACTCTTTAGATATTCACCCAAGCACCAACCTCTATGATTCAACAATTGAATCAACAACTATATGATCATTAAGATGGTCATGGTGCATAACCCTAATTGTATAAAGGTACCTATTATGCAAATCAATCATTCTCCATTTTAGATCAGGGAATGATATTCGTAGTAATATTTATTGCATAATGGCTCGTCGTGGGCTCGCATGTCCAACACTTAAGTCTCTCCCAGGTTGTCACGACCTTCCCAAATGGTTGACCAAGTACAGGGCCTTGTCTTGGAGGCTGAAGGGAAATGCGATCATCTTGACTACACCTACCGGATGTTAGGGTAGTTCGTTGTTCAGAAGATGCAAGAGATCTACTGCAGGTGAATGCACGGTTCCTCATTAACGTTGTCGTGGAAGATAGGAAGAAGATCAAGGAACTGATATTTAAGCTCAAATGAGCATACACCGTTGGGATGTGAATCCACTCGATCATCCGGTTGTCTTTAAGGTTATATGTCTCTTTCAGTGTAGGTATAGGCACCTTAACTCCATGTTCCTTTTACTTTTGACCATCTCTGGGAATCTCATCCTCATTCCTTCGTCCTCCTCCTATTGGTCTATTCGTCAAATCATTCAGCATGTTTGGATGGATGCCAACAATTAAGCATTGACTTGGTTCTGATCAAGCACTGGGCCCTACTCTATATGGGGCAACGGCGGTCCTGAACATTTCCCTTTTCCACTAGGAGGAACCATCTCAAGGTCCGAATATAACGAAATGAACTCTTCATTGGGATCCAGGACTGACTTCTATCTGCAATGCAAGAGTAATCCCAATCAGACCACTGTAAACTGAATACCAGCTGCAGTGATGAATCTGATATAAGGTTAATCCCAAAAACTTGTGAACGGAGTAAAATATGTAGACTGAAATCGGCCTCCATTTGCAATAGGAGGACATGGGACAAGAGTTGTCCCAATTTATTTAAAAAATATAAAGAGATTGGAAAGAAAATGAGGATTCTGGAGTTTGGTTTACAATTCCTAAACCAAGTTCTTGGGAATCGCCTCAAATTATTGGCGATGCTACATCCATGAAATCCATGTAGGTGTCAATGGAATCCCGATTGGATCATCCATCGATCGATATCTTGGATGAAAGGGAGGATCGATGCAGGAGGAAGGATGTGATCGTCCACGAGGAATAAAAGGAATGTAAAATAGTAGAAAGATTTGAAACGAGCATGTGCTCAAAGAGGAAACACAAATGAAAAAAATTGTGCAATTGCATGGGACTTGATCTTTAAATCTTAATCTATATCCATACAATACACAATACAAAAGTGGGTTCACCAACTCTACACATGTGAAGCCGTAAGGGTTCTTTTTTTATCTTTTCATTTTTAGAGTTGTTATTTCAGGCATATCTTTTAACAAGTCCTTAGACGCTAACCCTATAGGAGTAAGAGTACTATCGGAAAAGTATCATGTACTTGTCCTCCTCCTTTGGCTGCACTTTTTGAGGTCCTTGTAGCCCGTCCTAGATCCCTACTCAGCCAAAGAACGAGAGAGAGAGAGAGAGGAAGCCAATAAGCGAAACAACTAATTCAGACGCTGCTCACAACGGAATCACCCATGAGCGTGCAAGGTCCTACTCGAACGTAAGATGATGAGACAGACACACCCGCGAGGGCATGGAATAAGATCAGTACTTCTGATAGGGTCGGTATTCCATACAATGTGGGAGCACCATCGTTGACCAAGTACTACTCATCCACGTACGATAGAAGCGCCAATATTTTGGATCCACGAGATACACAGGGAAGTTATAGACTGAGTTTTGGGCTTTAATCCTTAACAAGTCATGACACACTCATGGGAGGGGTTTTGGTCCCCTCTAAATGTAAATGAAAATAATGAGGGCTTTATGAACCCCAAACAATGAAAACCATTACATATTTAAATTAAGGTCAAAGTTTATTTAGTAGTCCCCTTGTTTTAGATTTTTGGGTTTTCACCTTTATGGATATTTTGCATATAAGCGCCTTATGATTTTGTGAGTTTTCATTTGAGTCCTAGGTGCTCAAAATTACAGGGAGATAGTGAAAAATCATACAAGTTGATTCAATGATGGAAAACTCACCATGGAATCTAATGATGGATGCAGAGTTAGAGAACTTACAGTGCTTCCCAGCTCTCTCCATGTAGTATGCAAAATAGAATTTTTAAACAAGCATACATGACGGTGTGCAATTGATAAAATTTCCCTAAGCATAAATTGTTATTAGTCGTGAAGAACCAAATATCAATGATTCAGAAATGAATCCGAGAGTCTGGCCTTGGAGACACCTCAGTGCCCGTCACAAAGGGTCTTGTCAGCGATGTACGGTGCCTCTCTTGATGTGTGGGTTCAAGATCAAATAATTAACAAGTATTAATTTGACTAGATTCATACATAGAAGACTATAGGCACATGATTCTTGTTAGGGTTTGGACCTAATTACCGAGACAAGCAGTCCTAAAATCTAAGGGCTCCATTCACACAAAACAAATAAAAATAAAGGTGGAAAACTTAAACAATCGAGAAACAAAGTAAATTAAAAGCGAGAAAAGATAAAAAGCCACGACGAGGACCCCGGATGAATAATCGCATGGGCAATGGACCTCATTAGGTAGAGTAATGTCCAAGTCCCTATATTATTGAAAATAATAAGGAATAATAAATCACTCTCTCACAAAAAAATAAAATTCTAAACTGAATTATATGCTAAGTGTCTTCCTTGTCATGCTTGTTGCCTCTCCTACTGGCCAGGGAAAGAAGGCCAATCTCCACCATGCTTGGCTACCTCAAATCCCTAAAAGCCATCCTCACGTAGTGGTCCCTCCATAACAAAAGAGATATTAACACAAATAATCAAATAATTTGTACAAAGAAATGAGAGTTATAATATGTAAAAGGAAAAGAAATAAAAAGTATGTACAAGAAAAAAAATAAAAGCAAGTATGTACAAGGTAGGCTACGACACATTGCACCCCGGCAATGACACTAGTTATTGAGCCGGAATTCCGAGAGGAACAAAAATATCCTTACTAAAAAGCGAACATATAGTGTCACTGGTCACTCACGAATGCCAGTTCAAACAACAAGTACCCATAATATATAATTAACCCATAATATATAATTAATCTATAAATGACAAAAATTTAAAGCACAATTTAGAATACTCTACAAACAAATATGTATAGCACAAGTGTCTTTTATGTACATAAGATGTATAGCATGTAGAGGTCAAACCTTTGAGAGCAAACAAGGTAGCCTAGTGATTATTGCTAATCAAGAATGAATTATGTACACAAGTGTCTTTTATATTGGGTTTTGTTTTTTTTATTTTCATTTGATTCTCTTTTATACTATTTTAATTTATTTTTTTTAATTTAAATATTATATAACAATGTATAGATATGTGTGTGTGTGTATATATATGTATATATAATAATGTACATAACATATAAGATATATATCATATTAAATACAATACATATACAAAGAAAATATTAATAAATATATTCATGATTGTATTATATATTATTTTATTTTCAAAATATTAATAAGGTATATATAATAATTATAGTAATAGTATAAGCCATGTATAGGTATATATAGATAAATAATATACTATAGGGTATTATAACTATAAATATGGTTAAAAATAATCAAAATTTTCCAAACAAGATTTTTCTATTTTTAATATTTTTTTCTACTTTTTATGATTTTTTAGATATTTTTGCAATATTTTATGTATTTTTAAATTCCAAAATATCCCAAAACAGGGAATAAATAAATAGGCCAAATTTTTTTAAGATTTAGAAATAATAAATAAAGTAAAAAATTTCCCAAAAATAATTTTCATATGTAATAATATACATAAATAATATTATCAAATAGAAATAAATATTTTTTCTGGAATTTTTACAGAATTTTTGTATTTTTAGGATTTTGGAGCTTTTTAATTTTTTATCTTTTTCTATTTTTGGGGATTTTTTTATCTAAAGATATAAAATACAATAATATACTATAGGTATTTTTTGGAATTTTTGGCAATGTTTTAATATTTTTTGGGATTTTTCTATTTATACATGGAATAAAAGATGCACTTTTGAATTTTAATAAATATGAAATGTATATAAAATGCAAATTTAAAAATATTTCATGAATAAATCATCCAAGTACATTATTATATTTTTTCATGATTTTTGGAGCACAGATGATAATTATAAAAATTAGAGAAACAAGTGCACAATATTGTAAACTAGAAAGGACATTTTTGCAATTAAAATATAATACAGGGGATGCACATAATTTTTCCAAAAGATTACAACTGTTATTTAAATTTTGTGGACTAAATTACAATTACAAAGACCACAAGGCAATAGATGCAAAATGTCCCTTCAATGAGGGTCCACGTGAGGTGATCTAGCAAGGACATATATGTAATACTAACAAAGTACATGGGTCTACTTGAAACTATTACAAAAGTTTTACAACTATGAAAATTATTTACAAGACGAAAAAGTAAAAAAAGGTGAGGGTGTCGATGAGATTTACCCCCGAAAGGACGTAGATGGACGACTAAAGGAGTGCCACGTAGGCACACTTAACTTCATCGAGCGGCTGAGATGAGGCAATGTTTAATCAACGGTCCGGATTAGATATGGGTTGCATGTGGAATTTGACGGCTTAGAAGGAGGAGGAAGAACATGGAAGAACAACTCCCTGCCCTCCCTTCTATCTTGAATAACTCCTCGCTCATGTCGCCATCTTCGACATCGACGGGCTCCTGATCTTCCTAGAAGTATCTCGCATCGGCTGATGCTATCAAGACAGCCCACACCTCGTTGGGAAGAGGTTTGGAGCTCGAGAGAGAATGGGGCTCCTGGGAACCTTCTCTTGAGATGAAATCGACATGTTGTTGATCTTTGGCGCATTGTACATGCAGAAGAAGAACCGTGAGCTTGAGGCCATTCATCTCGACCCAATTTGAAATTGTGGTACATAAGGGGTGAGCGAGATGGAGGAACTCCAGTAATGGGTGGGAGAGGAGATTCGATTCGCCGATTAAAAAAAGGTTAGGTTGGATCGAAGGGTGGAATGGATGCATGAACTGATGAGGGGAGGAATGGGCATGACAAGGTGGGTCAACACATTTGAAGGTGCAACGGGACATGAGCGGAGCAGAGAGCTCTGACGATCTTTGATTTCAAAATCTTAAGCTCAACTACTGATTTAATAAAAGGCAAGATAAAAAGTAGCAAAGAAACAGCTCACACCTAGGATTCCAAGGAGAGGGACCACGTCAGAGATGGCTTTCTCAGCGGTGATGGACCACCTCTTCTCTTCCTTTCTCCTAAGTGACACCTCAAGGGTACTCTTGATGTCACCAGGAACACACTCACACACAAGGATTGGGATAACGAGGATCTAAGAGGGATCAAATTGGGCTATATGGTTGGAGTGGTTATTTATTTATAGACAAAGCTGAGGAGAGTTATTGACCTAGGGTTTCCAATGAATCGAAGCTATGTACAGAGGATGGAAGGATTAGGCATGTATTAGGGATGATCATAGCAGAGTTTGCATGAGAAATCGATTGAAATGGGATGATGGATCATCTGGGAAAAGAAGAGAAAAATTTGGGAGGAGATAATTCTGACATCGCAGAGGTGCTAAGGTCGTAGTAGACACGCAGTTAACGACGACCTCTCATTGGTCTACATATACCACTAGAAGACAAAAAATATTAGAAAATCAGAAAAATAAGAAACAAAATAAATAAATAAATAAATAAATAAAAGTTATTAAATAAAAAGATTATTATTTTCTATAGTATTAAATTATGATTTTTATTTATTTTTATGGTGAGTTATTATTTACAAGTATAGTTATAGGTATGTTTACCTATGTATAGATATTTTATTTTTATTTTGTATTTTATATTTTATTATTTTATATACTTAATTTATATGTGCATATCTTGTATAAATATACATAAATTTATTTTATTTTTTGATATAATATGTACACATAAATAAATAGATGTATCTATTATATAGGTATAAGTATAGGTAATGCATCTATATATTTTATACAATTATTTATTTTAGTGTACCTTTAATGGTTTTATTTATTTTAATTATGCATATATAATATAAATAATATTTTCAAAATTACAAAAATATAAATAAAAAAATATAAAGAACAAATAAAATGAATATTTTATTCATGTATATTGTACAATAGGGGTCCAAAACCTAACTTTTGCATAGTAGCACCAAATTAAATGAAACCACTTCATTAATTAGCTTATTAAAAGCTATATACAATTAAATTGATTTCGATGCATTTTGAATTTTTAAGGGGAAGATATGGGATTAGAAAGTTTGGGCTTTGGCTTTTTATTCAGAGTGTAGACTGTACAATTTGTGTTATTTTTGTGTAAAGTAAATTTTGCATTTTTATCTACAACATTAATGTTCAAAGTTTTTGATTTGAGGTGTAAATAATAAAGAATAAAACAGGTCACAAAAAAGAATTATTGGAGAATAAATATTTAGGGTTTTTGTTGTGTTTTTTATCCTTATCTCCCCCCTACTTTATTCCTTGTCGACCCAATCATCAGGATGCCTAGATCTTGGAATACCTTTGGCATTTTGTTTCCTTTCCTTCTATTTATTCTTTAATTTTGGATTTAAAAAATGTATTTTATACAATGCCTATACAATAAATAATTAATGTTACATTAGGCAAAAGAATGATATTTACATGCATTTAGGGAATCAAGGCCAAAATGAAAGAATAAAGGCGATGAAATAGATATTCATCAGTTGTATGGCACTAGAAATAAATAAATACACTATTTTTGTGATTTTGTAAATAATGGAATGATACGATGCGATATGCAAGCTAAGCAAGCAGGATCAAGCGGACCAAATTAACATGAAGCTGATTAGATCAACTCAATAACCTCCTCTTTATTTCAGAAATAATAGATCAAATAATTATAGGAATGTATGATTAATTAATTCCCCAAACTCCACAAATTTGTGAACAATTTATTAAGCAATAGAATCCATAATTTGAGAAAAGGTGCTCAGAATACAAGAAATAATTTCCTCAAAATAATAGATATCACATATTGTCTCAAAAGTAAATCTCAATGTTCTATTTGACAGACAATGTTATAAGGATTAAAACGACATTAAAAATGAAGAAATCTGATGATAAATGCTCAAATTATGTTCACATGAAGTTCAGGGACTAAATTATAAATAAAATAAATAAAGATATTGCAATTATACGCTTCGAAGGGTCATTCTACAATTTCAAAACATCGCACGGGCTTCTTTGCAATTTACCAATGGTGGGGGTAGATATGGATTTTCGGGAAGCTCTAAGGGTGGCAGTGCAAATTTTTCGAACATGTACGACACACATGGGAGTCTTCGACTCAGATGGAGGCTCAGTTCCAAGGCTCTATGTATCAGCTTCTTTATACTTCGGTAGCATTTGAGGTGCTAGGATTGGATGCCTGACTTGGAGGGAATCGGGTGCGTCCGATGTAGCGGATCCAACAATCAAGAATTGGGCAAAAAGGATGGCCTAGGTTTGTTATATTTTTGATCGGATGTATCCTGCAGGGTGAATTCATTGATCTTGCTTGTAACTAAATGGCCAAATTCCGATATGATGTTGTTCAATGGTTCGATGGAAGATACACGGTTGTGGGTCGTCGGGGCGGAAAGTGGCAATAGACGACGGCGTGGGTGCTCGTCGTCGATCAAGGTAAGGTAGGAAGTTGGCTAAAGCTAAGAGTCGAGGATCGGTGAAGGAAATGGCAGTGAGCTGAGATGGTTTGCATGGAGATGAAGGTTGATGTCAAAGCAGTGAATAGAGAAGATGCAAACGCGGTCGAAGAGGAAATTCAGAAGGAAGTGGAGCACATGGAAGGAGAAGAAGAGGATGAATGTGATTCGCATTGAAGGTGGAGGAGAAAGTGGGTCTTGCTTCATATTCTTGCCTCAGCCGTGGGCGATCACGGTGAAGCTCCGCTAGCGGCATGAGAGGTAGCTGCAGCATGAGGGAGAAAGCCCTCATGGATAGCTCCAAAGGTTGGGTCATCGCCGGAGGGGATAGAGCACTGTCACTGCACTGTCGATATGACTCTCTCCCTCTCTTGTAATATCGATTAATGGAAGATTGGTTGATTATTATGAAGATTAACAAGGATGGGTTCTAATAGGAGAGTAAGAGAGGGGATAAGACTATGGTGGCTAAAGATAAGGCGATATATATGGTTAGTTGGTTTCCGCAGATAGGGGGAATTGGTTAGGTTTGGTCAGTCTTGGGGATTCGATTGAACTTGGAAAGGGTGGTTAGAGATTGGAGTTTCGGGCGCAGGTGGTGCTATGGTGGTTCGAGATCGCCTGGAAGAGGGGAATAGAGGTGGTTGGTGGTTTTAAGGATAAGGAGGGGGCTGATGCCAGAGGTTATGGATTAGAGGGAAGGGATGAGGAAGTCAACGGTCGGAGATTGACAGAAGGGAGGAGTGAGCGGCAATGCAAAGGGAAGAAGGTGGACGGCACAACTCCAGGCTACAGAGGTCAGAAGAGTAGGACCCGTTGGATCATTACGATCCAACAATGGATATGTGTCACGTACTACACATGTGAATAAAAAGGGAGATCAAGGGAGTGGTAAATGATAAATATGAATGGGGACAAAATAGGTTGACTGGGCGACATATTGTGCCTTGAGATGGACCAATCGCACGATGACGCGTTGTTATGCGAGATCTTCCGGGTTTCAATTATTTAGATGAAATAAATGTGCAAGTGTCGTTGACCCAAATAACCCCGCAACAAAAAAATTATGTTTCTTCCTTTTTTCACGAAAATAATTACAAAAAATGTGGCAAGAGAATTTGCTATTTAATTTACTTCTATAGCTAACAAGATTGAACTCAGGGAGGCTACGAATCCTGAGGGTTATTCAAATAACTGAAAAAATCAATTAAAAGAAAACAGAATCCTCAAATGCAAATTATGCTTGGTTTTTGTAGGATTTTGTCTTTTTAGTTTTTTAAATTTTTTTATAATTTTTATAATATCTTATTTTTAATTTTTAGTTGTTTTTAATTTTGCAAATTTTAAATTTTCATATATAATTAATTTTTCAAATCAAATTTATACACAAGATAGAAAATGCATTTTTTTTTGGATTTTTCAAATATAACAAAATGCTCAAAATTTCCAAAGATTAAAATGATGATCTCAAATTAAAAAATGACAAAGAAATTAAAAATATAAAAGAAAAAAATGGATATCATTGTGAGAGTGGATAATGTCGTAATGGCCTCGACGAAGGCCGACTCGCTGTTACAGGACGGCTCGGAAGCTAGGCACCTTTCTACAAAAAGAAACTCTTGGAGATTAAGCTCCTCTCACCAAAGATTGATCAAAGAGAAATGATGGAGGAGGAGCCAATTAAATGGAAAAAATAATTTAATTTGAATTTAAAAATTTGAAAAGAGAGGATAAGGAGAGAGAAGGTTAATGATGGATAAAATTACATTATCTACATAAATAAATAAATAATTTCATCACATTATTTAATTAAATAATAAATGTCAATTATTTAATTTTTTGTGGTAGTTATTTAAGAATATCAATTATATACCTATATTATATACATATAGTACATTATATACATAGTTAAATAAGGGAATTGGTTTTTTAAAAAATATTTTTATATTTTATTTTAATTAATTATTAAAAATATTTACAATTATTTACGTATACAATATGTATAAAAATAAATATGGATAAATATATAATAAATAAATAGTAAAATTGCAAAAACCATCCTAGAAAATCGACTTTCAAAGCGTAACTCCAAAATTTATGAAATTGTGATATTTTAAAGATAATTTAATTTAAAAATATGATGGAACTGTTTGATTCAATTCAAGTTCATATAGAGCTGGAATTGCTCTTTCAATTATTGCTTTATGGTTTTTTTCCAGATGTGGTTATTTTGTATTTTGTATATGATTTTATTTCGCTTATTTTTATTATTTAGAAAACATTTTATCTAAAACTTTTGTTTTGAAAATTATTTAATTTGAGGGTAATTTATGTCCAAATAAAATATTGTTAGTTTTATATAAATGTGCACAGACCAAATTCAAAAGTATTTACAAAGTTTTTTTTATTTCTGATTAAAGACCTTATCTCCCCTACTTTATTTCTGGTCGATCATGTCAAGTCTTGACCTTCTCTCGGGGTTCATGTCAGCATGTATCTATTACATATATATAGTCTTCTTCTTTTTTATTTTCTTTATTTTCATATACTCCTTTATTTATTTATATTAGGTTAAAATATTAATATATGTACAATATCTACACATAGATGCAAGTTAGTAAGAATATGGATTTATCAATATATACAGGTATTTTATAAGGTATTTTAAGATAAAATTAATGAAAAAATATGATGAAATATATATTCATCATTTGTGACGCATGAGTTGACCTGAATTTTGATCAATGCATCAAAATACAGAAATAAATAGATTGAAAATAGAATATGGACTCAAATGAAAAAATGTATAAAATAAAACACTGTTCATTTAAATGTGATCGATAATGTTCATGAATGACTCATATGCAAATGAAGAAGAATGCAACATATGCAATATTTTTTATGGTATTTTATGTATGTAAAAAATCAAATTTTGTTTTTGAAATTTTTATTTGATTTTACATGGATAAATAAATGTATTCGAAAATAAAACATGATATAAAATGATGCAATGGACTCAAATGTATTTTTTATTTTTATGAGTCTTAAATATGTCAGAAAAATTAGTAAGGTTAATTATGTACAAGTGGATTATGTCAGTAAGCTCAAGTCAGAACATGTTATTCTTGATGCTTTTTTATCTTTCTGGAGTTTCATTTTTATTTAATTTGTTAAAACGATGAATAAATATAGAAATGAAAAAGGAAATAATTAAAATGATTGAGATATGGGCATGAAATCACAGCTCAAAATCAGTAGAAATGAACAATATACAGCGAGGTCCCAAAACACAATTTTTACAAATGGACTCTGATTCTTTTGAATTTATTACAGATCTGTAGATATTTAAACATACATTAATTCAAAGTGAGTAGAGTTCATTTGACATCGTATGAGAGAGATATCAATGTTTTTGTCCATATGTCCTAGAATTAGGGTCTGAGATTATTTTGAATATGTACAAGTTACCATTTTTTAGATTTTTCATGGATTAAGGTTAGTGATATGTACATAATGAAGTTGGTTGCATGCCTATTGGAGTTAGCATGAATTAATAAAAAATGTTTGAATTTAGGTGCAGATGATTATGAATGCAGAAATGATTGCTAATTTATGTAAATTAATTATGAGGGAATAAAGTTAATTTTTATGGATTTAACATGTAAATGATCATACATTCTCAGGACGAACTCAATTTTCAGCTAGATTCATCAGTGGCCCAATGAAAATTGAGATAAATGCAAAAAATGATAGAAAATAGAAAAGAAATAAAAAAGAAACGAATTAGAAAAATTGGAAAACATGAAAGTTGTAGATCTCGATGAGATCTACAACTTTCATGTAAAACTCAAAGAGAAATAAAATGATGTAAATATAGTAAATAATTTTGCAAGTAATTTAAAGTAATAAATTATTTGATTTATGTTCTTTTCTTATTTTTTGGATTTTTATTTTATAAATTTGGTTAAATTAATTATGTATAATACTATTCTAATTTTTATTGTATTTTTAATAAATAATAAATACACAAAATAATTGCATAATAATATGAATAATAATATATAATAATTATAGGTTATTATTTATAACACGGTATGAATTAATTAGTTTTAGTTTTTATCGAATTGTATTGGTTTTCTTAAGCAAGAGAAATAAAATAGATAAATAAAGTAGATGAATCGGGGATTCATCTCTCTCCTCCCACTCTAGCAACCTCACCTCTCATTGCTTATTTATTGGTGCATCCAATACAAAGGTGTTATGTCTTCTTCAGCATGCCTTGTGCATAAGATGTAAAAAAGGTTTTTTGTATGATGGAATTCATATTCAATAGTGTGGTGATCATATCCATATCACTTTTGGTGTGAATAAGAATGAAATACCCATCTCTCAATTTTTTGATAGCCTCACGATTCATCTTCATGCTCACAAATGAAATAGTCACCAGATCAACTTCAATTAAGAGATCTCTTCGTTTAGTGACAACATTCATTAAAGGCAACATTCTCGTAATCATGTGTTTCGTAAAATGGTACACGAATCAATTCTGTATCCATGTGGTTTCGCATTGCAATGAAATTTTATATGATTGCTCCATAACTCATATGAAGAGCCTTATATTTTTTGATATGATTTGTCTATTTCACATTTTCTATGAAGTGTGAGGTCTAACCTCCCTTCACAACTAATTTTAATTCATTTTTCTATATTTGAATTTTAGTGAGCTTATCTTCTATCCAAAAGAATATGAAGATTATACAGGATCAAATGATGACATCTTGAAAACTCAATTGAAGGGGGATGTGCTTTTGATATAATACCATGTTAAAGAAAACTATATTTATGATAATATTCCCTAGCTAATATGATTTAAGATCATATTTTTATGTTAACCCTTAGTTTTATCTTTGATACTTAAAGTTAGAGTACAAGAACAACAGTTAATCATATTATTCATAATGTTTAAATATCTCATTCAAAGTCAATTTAGTTGAATAATTTCATCTTGAGTTCAGTAAAGGGTTCACCTACCCAACTAATATTGAAACCTTAACTTAGACCTCCTAGATTGTCACTTTCACTTGATTAACATTCTTTCTTAATCAATCAACTTACTTTAGTTGGATAACTATGATTTTTAGCCAACTCTTTTTACAATCCAATAGTTTTGTAAATAATTAAATCTTCCCTCCACAATCAGTGCACTGCTTCATGACTCAGCCAACTAAGTCCTGATTCATCAATTAACCACTTTATATTCCAACTAAATTATAAACTAGATAGCAACAAATGGATATTTTGAAAGTGCTTTTCATGGACTTGTTGCTCAAACTCATCAACTAGTTTCTATTAAGTAACCCTGATATTTTTATCAATCGATTAGTTGTGTTTGAATCTAGAAATTATAAATATGCATGTTTTTGAACTCTTGTCTAACTTCAATTACACGTGAATTAATTACCAAGCTTTCTCGAACCTATAAGTAGGCCTCTAGTGATAACTTGTAAAACTGTAAGTAAGTGAAAACATTCTTATACATCTTAGCAGAGTTGTGTCCTCTATTTTTCAAAATCACTATGTAAATTCCAGAAGATCAAGTGCTCTTAAATGAATTTGTATGCTCATATTTCTTTCTAAAAGCTCCAATCTTATTGATACAAACTCAAAGTTTCACAAGCGCGCATGTTTGATTTGGAACTAACAAGGTAATGAATCTTTGATTTATCATTGCTACACTCCCTTATTATCCTCGGAGCATAAACACTTTAACTCAAATCTTCATTAATTCTACATCATTAACAATAAACCCTTCTCTTGTAATTAACCATAATTATTGTACAAAAATGATCCCTTTTATTTTATTTATTTTTCTTTATTTTATTCCTTATTAGAAATCCCTAAAAAATTATAGTAATTATTGTAGATATTTGTTTTGGTGTTAAAAAGAAACCAAAAAGATCACAAAGCCTTTTTAAAGCAGTGTTTTTATTCACGAAAAATAATTCCAATTTTTTATTGTGCTTATTTGACCTCTTTTGACTTTTTACCCAACATGAAACTTGGAGATCTCTCTAGATCTACAACTTTCATGTGTTTCACTTTTTGCTAATTCAACCTCCTTTTTTCTCTTTTCTAATTTTTTTTATTTTTCTCTTTTGTGAATAATCTGATTGGGCCACGTGGAGCCCTCTGGTCCGCCTACGTGGTCCCTCCTCCTTGCGCCACTCGTCGCTACTCTCAAACCTTGGATCTCCTTCCCCAACCTTCATCTCAGTCACACATACCTGCTCTTCTTCCAACCTTTTGATGAGATCATCAGATCTCATCAGAACCACCCTCTTATGCCTCCATCGTAGCCATTGGATGACACCTCATCCAATGTCTTTGCTCCCTCCACGTCACCCTTTTTCCCTTAGCCACAAGATGAAGCCACCAGCCCCATCGCCACCGCCCATTCCCTCTCTGCTCCTGGCCCTTAGATCATATCTACTAATAAAATTTGAGCGTCCACTCACACCTCTTTCCTAACCATTGCTCGTCTTCCACCTTCGCTTATCTCTCATCAGACATTACGCATCAATGGCCACCTCGCCCCCTTCCTTTTCTAGCTCCATCACTTCGTCACCTCATCACGATCTAAATCATCGCCCACACAAACCTATCTCCTCCGATCCTCGCAGAACCATTACTACTTCAAATCACATCACCCTCCTCTGTTAGTAATGTGAGCCCCGGGCGAACCATTTCTACAATAAATGTTATTATAATGAATAAATTATCAATGAAAGTTATTTATTATTTTTCACTCCCTTTCTGAGATTAATGAATGAAAGCACTATAGGGTCCCTCTCTACAATAAGGATTATGTACCATGGCCAACTTGATGATCATACAGCTGTTGATTCATTGGATGGATCATAGAGGCTGATGCTTGGATGAATATCTAAGAAGTTAGATAGAGGACTCATCAAGCATCATCAAATGATCATTAAGTGATGATCTCCAGTCTGAGTAGGAGATGGAAATCCTATCTCATATGACTGATATCTGACTGACCTCTTGATGCAGGTCCTCTGCATGGGAATAGTGGTTCAGAGGTGTCAGGTTAGTTGAGTCAATGGGTTGACTTGACGAGATCGAGATAACCAAAGACCAACGTTGAATACTGTCACAACATAGGCATGCATCCTCTGACTAGAGACAGATATGTTTCTATATGTCTGAGTATGTACATTTGGCAGACCAATAGGTTGATGACATAATCAAGGTCTATATACCGGCGAGCTGGTGTGCATGTAAGGACATATGAGTAATACGATCTCTCAAAGGGATCATACAGGTTCACTTGTGAACCGGGAGACATGAGCTCACTCATGAGGTATTGGGACTGAACAAATTCCATGCATGCTCGTCGTGCTTTGGAAGCAAGACATGAATTTGAAGGTAAGATAAATGCTTTGTAAAAGCATATGATCTATACCAAATCCCAATGACCAAGATTGAGAAACTTAAATGATCTAACCCTGAAGATGACAGTGCAAAAGTGATCTTTATCTTCAGAATGATCATAACTCTTACAGTATGCAGGATGTACAGGTATTGGGAATACCTGAGGGTGATTTGATCATATACGATTGTATAACCATGACGCTTCCATTCCGAGGGAATGATGAAACAGGTTTGGATTTTAGTGACTCCTCTCATTAGAGAAGTGACCTAATCTTAGTCCATGAACTGGACATTGATCTGAATGAGATTCAGATGCAATGAGAAGATTAAGTCTACGGTCTTGATTTGATCAAGCATCAGTGGGAGGTCCATGGGATCTGGATTTGAGATATGATCTCAACATCCAAGTCACTATACGTGGAACAATACAATCGCCCTGTCCTTTCTCCAAGTATCTGAGGAGAAATAACATTGTTCTTAAATGGTTTAAGAACAATTCCATAAGATCTAAGCAAAGAGAAGCTGATAATTAAATTTGATTTAATTATCATGATGTATGAGAAATTATCCAATATGATTAAATGTGATTTAATTATTATGGATAAGAATAATGTGGATAGTAATATCCAATTATTCATAATATGTTATAATGTGATTTATAATATATTAGAGAGAGTTAAAGATAATTTATATTAGTAGATTAATTATTAATGTGTATTGGATACACATTGTCTAATTAATTGAAAATGTAAATTATATTTTGTTTTGGATTGTGAATATGATTCACAATATTCCAATGTCAAGATTGCAATATTCCCAAAATTAATTGAGAATTATCTTGGTGAATTAAAATACCAACAAACTGTTGTTGGAATAATAAGTAGAGAGAAAATCAAGGAGATGTGCAATCTCATGGTAATCCATGAGATTGCCCTCCCATTAGGAAAGGAGGGGGCGGCACCAAATCCCTTGTGGGATTGGTGGCCGTCACCTCCCTCCAAAGGGGAAGGTTGATCTCCTTTGTTCTCTCTCTCTCTCCTTATTTGATTGATTTGATTTGGTACTAATATTTATTTGATTTATCAAATATATTTTATCAAAATTAAATCACAAGTTGTTGGTTTTTACCAACAACAATCTTGACCTTTGGATGGACATAAATCAATCTCATCCATTGATTTTATATGTCCCATGGATTGAGATCCATGGATCCCAAAACCCTATAAATAGAGAGGCATACCATGCTCTCTCTTTACATGCTACTGTAGCACACAACTCTCTCTCTTTCTCCATACTCGACAGCCCTCTCTCCCTCTCTTCTTGGTGGTCGTCCACCATACCTTGGTGGAGAGAATTGTCGACGCCCGCGCCATCGTGCTACCGCTTCAATGCTCTGCGGTTCTCCGTCTACTTGGAATTCTTCACTCACGAAGGAGACGTTCGATCTCGTGCGACGAGATCAAGAGCGACCGTGCTTGGATCATCTTGGATTGCGAGGACACCGCGACTCATCTCCGCGCTCGCAAGCCGTTACTCCGACGATCGGACTTGAGACAGGAGGTATCTTCTCTTAGAGACTTGATCAACCACACTTCAAGAGGTATTGCATTATACTTGTTGTGGTTATAGATGAAACGATTTGAGAATGGTTCTCGGATCATGTGGTTTCATCGAATAAATTTTTTAAATTCCACTGCACCGAACAACTAGTACGACTAGTCATTCTTCATCGTATCTGATACGATGATCACGTTTCCGTGATGCGCTTGAGGATTTCTCCATATCCTTCAATTGGTATCAGAGCCAGGTTGACGGTTTCGAATATGATTCGAAAAACCGAGGGCGACTTGGGTTCGTTAAGGTCGCGAAAGTTTTTATCGCATTTGATTTCGCAGATCTGTTTAGTAAATAAATTCGGCACTGTTTAAATTGTTTAAACACGAATTTAATACTTGGATTTTGTTCCCCATTAAATAAGGAAACCATAGAATCTGAGTTTGCGTAAATCGGATATCGTATGCTCTAGATATGGTTGTTTTAATGAACATGTATACACTGTTGCGGGAACAGTAGATTTTAACATGATCAAAGAGTTAATTACTGTTATCATCTGCCTCGAAATGCGTGAAACATCACTTGGCTTCTATCCTAAATCAAGTTAGCAATCTATTAAAATTGAGTTTGTCAAATTTAGATTTAAATAGATTGAGATATGTTAATTTTAGTGAGTAGGGGTCACTGCTGAAATTACTGTCCTAATCTAGAACCAAGTGATTGTCAATTAGTGAAATTAATTGTTAATTTCGTGAAATAATCTTGAAAAAATATTTGTGAAATATTAAAACATGATTATTTGCCTAATTAACTTGGCCCCAACCAATTAATTGATTAGATTTGATCTAAATCATAATTGGAAACCACAATCTTCAAACTTGATGCTTGAATAGGATTTGGGAATTTGTGTAGCAAATTTCCTTATAATAAAAAATGTTTTGATTATTACTATATGGTACAATTTCGGTTGAAGAACCGATGATCATATCAAGTACAAATTAATCAATTTGGCATTATCCTTTCCCGAGGTGGATATGGTGTCTAGTTGGGGATCGCCGGGGTAGCGGGTTGCAACGTATGCGGTCCGTCCCACTCCCGTCGGTACTGGCCATGACAGCGGGTAGGGCCGGGATAATGTCCGATGGATTAAGATGTATTTTTTCTTATTATTAAAATTCGAATTAACACGTATTTTGAGATATTACCATATATATTCAAGTAAAATAATCAAGTTTGATTGATTGAATTGGATTGATAATTAATTTAATATGATTAAATTGATTATGTCCAATTAAAATATTATAATATGATTAGAGTTAATAATTCCCTTGGAAGAATTAATTATATGAATGTGATTCTTGATAATTAATTAAAATTTGAATATGAGATGGAGGATCACATAAGTGACATCCATGGTCTCCGTCAAGGCGAAGAGTTTCGTCGCCATGGATTGCATGTGGGAGACGATTGTCCGAAGTGACAGCTCCCGTATGCAAGCGCATCTGGATCGAGCTCTTTGCTTCTCGAAAGAGTAAGGCCGTATGTGTAGTGACCCCAATATCAGATCCTCATATTATTGGGGCGATATTGGATTGCGCATAGCGAGTACTATTCTTGTTGACAGTTGGTTCAATTAACGACGGGTCAACATCGCCTTAGGGGTGGTGGGCCTGGGTGTTAAAGACTGAATTGGGAAATGCAAGTTGGACTTGCAAAGCGGAATGTGTTCCCGCTTTTCTTTATTGGAGTCGCAGATTCTCATATTATTGGGATGTGACAATGATAAAGAGGAGATCCCAATTCTTGCTAGAGATATAACGGTAAGTATATCTCTTACTTTGAAAGTGATTAAGGGAATGAACTTTCAAAGTCGACAATGCAAGAATAATTTGATTTAAAATACTTAATCAAATGTCATAAATTTGAATATATATTTCTATATTCTAATATAGTGCATTCTTAATTTCAGAAAATGAAGTCTTTGAACCCACTTAGTAGGCTTCTTGAGGTCAACCAATTGACCATCCCAAATTACTCGGATTGGACGTAATTTGGAGCTTGTTCTCTCTACTGAGTGCATAAGTTATGTGCTTTCCGAGGAAAAGCATGAGAACCCTAAGTCCAAGGAAGAAAAAGCATTTAATGACAAGTATGATGAAGATCATGTCTTGGCTAGATGCTATATCCTAGGTTCTCTCTCAAATGTTCTGTAGAAGCAACATGTGGAGATGAGTACCTGCCAAGAGATAATGTAGAATCTTAAGGATATGTTTGGTGACATTAACCGCACTCAGCGGTACAATGTTATGAAAGGCCTCATTCGTTGCAGGATGCAGGAAGGGACTTCGGTCCGTGAACATGTATTCAAAATGTTTGGGTACTTGTCGGAGCTGGAGACTCTTGGGGCAACGATGGATGCAGACATGCAGGTTGACTTCATTCTGCTGTCATTGCCCAAATCTTTCAATAACTTTATAGTGTCATTCCACATAAACAAGCTGGAATTGACAAGTGCTGCTCTCCTTGCTGCATTAAAGTCTGCAGAAGACGTAATGAAGAAGGATGGTCCCACTGGCAGTGCAATGGTTGCACAGGTCAAAGGGAAGCGCGGTCGGAAGCATGGTTCTCGAAAGGGCCCGGCCCAGAAGAGAAAGAAGAAGGGACAAAGTGTTGTCTCTTCTTCCAATGCATCCACTCTCATGGCGTTGAAGAAAACCGACGTCTGTCACCACTGCAAGAAGCCGGGGCACTGGAAGCGTAACTGTCCAGAATACCTGAAGTCCTCAGACAAAGGTAAAGCCCCAACAGGTATGAAATCTACTTTCATCATTGAAACTAGCTTTCTCGTCGGAAGAGAATGAAGTTGGGTTGTAGATTCTGGTGCTTCTTTTCATGTATGCAATTTGTTGCATTTGTTTCAGGAAACTAGGAATCTTGAGGAAGGGGAGATAGTCATCCAGATGGGATCTGATGCAAGTGTTGCAGCAGTAGCCGTCGGGACTTGTAGACTATCATTATCTAGTGGTAGAGTCCTTATACTTAAAGAATGTCTTTATGTACCCGAAGCCAGAAGGAACTTGATATCTGTATCTAAGCTTGTTAGAAGCGGATATTCTTTCCTTTTCTGTAATAAATTAGTCATAAGTCGTTATGGTAAATATATTGCAGATGGTGTTTTGACTTCTGGTGGACTCTATGAGTTGTGCATTGATAAATGTATCATGAATGTGACAACCACTAATAAAAACCCTAAAAGATCCAGAGAGGATAAAAATATCTCAAATGAGATATGGCATCAAAGGCTTGGTCATTTATCTGTTGACATGATCAATAGGTTGATAAAGGATGGACCTCTAGATTTTCTACAGGATCAACCTTTGCCCACTTGCAAACATTGCATTCAGGGTAAAATGACTAGGACGCCTTTCCGTAACAAGGTTACAAGATGCGAAGGTATTATTGACCTAATACATACCGATGTATGTGGTCCCTTCAGTACCACGACTCGAAATGGATATCGATATTATTTGACGTTTATTGATGACAATTCGCGATACGGGTTTATTTTCCTACTACGTAATAAGTCTGAAACCTTTGAAAAGTTCAAAGAATTCAAGGCTTTGGTTGAGAACCAAACTGATAGGAAGATTAAACGGATTCGATCTGATCGAGGTGGCGAGTACCTGTCAGATGAATTCAAGGAATACCTTAAGGAGAATGGAATTGTTTCCAATCTCACTTCTCCTGGAACTCCCCAACTAAATGGTGTTGCTGAAAGACGCAACAGGACCATCATGGACATGGTCCGTTCAATGATGAGTAAAGCACATTTACATCTTAGTTTCTGGGGATATGCAGTAGAGACTGCAATATATATCATGAATAAGATTCCTAGCAAATCCGTGCCTAAGACTCCTCATGAGCTATGGTATGGAGCCAAACCTAGTGTTAATCACTTGAGGGTTTCGGGGTTGCTTGGTCCATGCAAAGAACATGGACGCAAGTAAGCTAGAATCTTGCTCTCATGAGTGTTACTCCATTGGGTATGTTAAAGATGGTATTGGATACCAGCTTTATGACCCTGAGACCCAAAAGGTTTTTGTTTTTAGAGATGTGAAGTTTCTGGAGAATGATTTCCTTAAAGGTCAAGACAATAATGAAGTAGAGGAACTCATTGAATTCTCTGAGGATTCTGAGCTTCCTAGACCAAAAACTGAGGAGATAAATAAAGATGAAACACCCATACCTCTTCGAAGGAGTTAGAGGGTGGTTGCACCACCTGAAAGGTATGGATTCCATGTGTCAGGTGAAATTGACATTGATCCTACTTCATTTGATGCAGCACTCGCGGATCAAGACATGGATAGATGGATGCTAGCAATGAAGTCAGAAATTGACTCCATGCATAAGAATGGTGTATGGACCCTAGAGGATCCACCTAAAGGGGTAAAACCCATTGGGTGTAAATGGATCTTCAAGAGAAAGAGGGGACCTGATGGGAAAGTAGAGACTTTCAAGGCACGGCTCGTAGCCAAGGGCTACACACAGAGAGAAGGCATCGATTATGATGAGACATTCTCTCCTGTGGCTATGCTTAAATCCATCCGGACATTGCTAGCTATAGCTTCATATCTTGACTACGACATCTGGAGATTAACCAAGAATCACAGGGGTCTAATTGTCTCACACAAGGCGGAGACAAGGTCGTTGCGGCGACCCTCGGTAAATCCCGGTTAGATCAACAATTAACCCACAAGCAAATCAATCAATGAAAAACAAATGTGGAGTTAAAATTTATTATAACTCTACAAAATATGTGTATAGTGCAAGTAATGTAGAGTGTCGAACACAAGGATCAAGCAGGATAGAACAAGCAAAATGCACAAAATGTGGTTGTGAATATTTGTCTAAATGTGCTATTTTTTGTGGGTTTTGAATTTTATATTTTTTATTTAATTTTTGAGTTTATATTCTTATATTTTGGTTTTTAATTTACTGATTTTGTATTTTCTTTTTAGATTTTTGTAGTTTTAGATTTTTTAATAAAGATATAATGTATAAGGAATATATATGTACACTAGAGATAAGAGAGGGATAAAAAAAGGGGAAAATACTCAAAATACAGGAATTGGAATATTTTTGTGATTTTTATATTTTTCTCATGTTTTTGTGATTTTTCTAGATTTTTCCTAATTTTTTGGTATTTTTAAGGGCAAAAATACTAGTAAATAGTGAGATAGGTTGTTGGCCGAAATTAAAATGAGGATGAAAAATATCAAACAGAATCAAAACTTCCTCAACTTAATTTTATAATAAAGATAAAAAAATAAGGAAAATTCAGAAACTGAAATTGTATTTTTAGGATTTGTTTAGAATTCTTAAGATTTTTTGGAAGGTTTTTGGTGTTTTGCTATTTTTATGGAATTTTCTTTGGAAATTTTTAATGATTTTTGGTCTGAAGTTAAAACATATAGAAGCAAACAAAATATAATTTTTTTGGAATTGTTTAAAAGGTAATGAATATATTAAAAATAAAAGACTGCAGGAAGGTAGAAATGATATTTTTTGATTTTTTTGACTACTCAAACAAAAAGATAAAAATACAACAAAAATCTCTGATTATAGAACATAGTTGGGGGCACATGGACATATTTTTAGATTTTCAAATAGATGAAAGATGCTCTAGAAATAAATCAATCACTAAAAATATTGTAGAAATTCTACAGGACACAAATCACAATATTTTGTTGAAATTTGAACCCAAATTCGGCCCTGCTAATTACCACAACATATCAAAAAATGAGCAGGTGATATTGAGTATATCAAGTGTTATCAACAAAACAAGCCCAATCACTACTCTGACTTCATAAATTCTCCATGAATAGTTCGTACATCAGAAAAATCTGAAATTTGGATATGATGTAGAACTCTTAAACAGCTTTTTAACAAAAAAATCTCAAGAGAAACCGAGTTCAGACGAATGAGTTATAGCTATTACAACACAATATGAAACTGCAGTACAAAAATGTACTCGAAAACTTTCCGAAATATGCCAAAAATGCGGGGACGTGATTGCAAAATGCCCCACTAACCCAGGTGATGTCAAGCTGATCTTGGATAACAAGGGAATGTACGTGAAAGTGCTCTGATGTACCTGCAATTAGAAGAAGGGATCGAGTACAAAACTCGGCCAAGATGTTAGGTACAAAAAAATGGGATGTGAATGGGTTTTCCTTCGCCTTGGTGAGGGAAAAAGGATGTGCTCCGACCACCGTATGTGGCCGAAGATGAAGGGGGTTGTGTATGAGGATACATAGAATCGCGGAGGATGGCGGCGATGAGATGAAAGCCGCGTCGAGGAGGATGAATGAAAGTCGAAATGATGGGATCGAAGCTCGCCGGAGCTTGCTCCGGCGAGGGATGAACTAGGTGATTAAGTGACTAAAAAGCAAGTAAACGAAATGCTAGAATAAATCTACGATCTACAAGTGAATAAAGAGCAAGAAAACAAGAGAAAAAAATGAAAGAAAATACGAAACCTCAAGCCAAGAATGGCGAGATGGACCTCACGGATAAGGTGGCCGGAGATGGTGATGGAGCCGCCCTTCGACTCGCGTAGTCGTGCCTCCGAGGAGCTGGGGAACTCACTGTCACTTCACTCTATCTTGAGCTCCAAGGAGGGTGGCCAAAATGGGTCCAAGAGGGTTCAAAAACAAATTGGAAGAAGATGTGGTCTTTTTGTACATGTGAGGTGGGAGGCTCCAAAGAACGATGGATATCTAGCAAATCATTGATCCAATCCTTCAAGCAACCTCTGGGCGTGTATGAGGGTACATCAAGGAAAAAAAGTTGTGAAGGAAGCTTAGCCATTGGGTGAAAGGGTCGGCCTTGAAAAATCCGAGAAATCGGACAAAAACAAGGATCTGACAGGAGTGGCTGAGGCTGGTTAGAGAGTTGATGTGGTGGCAAGAAGATTGGTGTGTATCATGAGAATAGACAACTCAAGATGTAAAGGTTGGGCGTGTATAATGGATGTATGTAGAGAAAAAGTCTAGAAAGAAGCCCAGCGATTGGGTGAACGATGTGAGAACTCTCGCTGTACGTGATCATCTGACGAAGGGAATGCTGCTGGTGTGTCTATCAGCTGTGTTAAATCCATGATTTTTGGGTTGGTTGTTATTGTCAGTGATTCTGGTCTTAATGGACATGCTTTAGTGTTGTACTTTTGGATAGGGAGATTGGTTGCCTGAGAGGTTATTTCTTGATGCCCGGTTGTTTGAATTGTTGTGGAATCTGATTGGTCCTATGCTATTTCTGATCTTGGATTCGCTTGAGGTTATTTGACAAGGTCTTGACTCTAAATGGCAACATGCATAGATGGGTGTGCACTGTAGACCGGTGCCATTTTGCTTGCCGGTTGTGGGAGATCTGGATTGGTTTGATCCGAGGTTGGTTGTCACAAGAGTTTCTTGTGGTGCCTGTATGTGGAATTTTTATCTTTAATTTTTTGAATGTTAGCAAATCAATAAGAAATTTTGGATTTGTAGGGATATTTTATGATTTGTTTGGTAGGGGACGGGTCAGATAAATTTGGGCTGCCACGGGTTCGGGCTGGGCCCGACCCAAGCATAAAATTTTAGCAATATAAGGGCCCTGACCCGACCCACATATATATCGGGTTCGAGCTGGGCCCGGGTTTTTGCGGGTCAGGTCAGGGTCGGGTCCGGCCCGACCTAATGCTCCACCCTAGTTGCCCCTATTCCTTCGTTCATGCAAAGGGGGCGCAACAGCGATCTCGAGGAATTGGCGGTGATGAGGCTTCGGTGACCTACGGTTGATGGCACAATTGAGGGCGTATGTGGTAGCTAGCGCGGATGGAGCAATGCTCCAGGAGGACGATTGCGGGTTGTCGAAGATGCATGGTCCAGAAGATTCGAGGAGACCTCCTCCAGCAGAGGGGCATTAGTGCAGGTGGAGGTTAGCGAAAGGAGGTTACGGTGGGCCTCGCGATGGGCTTCTTCAGGGGGTGGAAGGTGGTGAGGGGGTTGCACAACCTCCAGGCAGAGGTCGACTCATGCGAAAGCGGTAGCTGGTGGTTCCAGATGGCGATTGGCGGTGGTGGTGCTCCCCTCCAAACGACGGCGCGCGCGAGCGTCAGAGGGTCGATCTAAGTATGCGTTGAAGGTGTGGCATGGAGGTCAGCGGTGGCGAGTGGTTCCAAATGGTGAGTAGTGCTTGTTCGTGTGGAACTCGTCGATGGAGGCTCCTATGGCTGCGGGCGAACAGCGGTGGCGTCTCTACCACCAGTTTTTTTTGTAAAACAACAAATTCTCTCCCTTTTTTGTATTTTTTTTGGAATTCTTAAACCTGCAAATAGAAAAATGACAATGTTTACTAGAGAACGATGGCACGAAAAAAATTATTGGATAGAAAATGTGAATGAAAATGGTTCAGTGGTTGCGATGGAAGTACCGTGTCTCTGACCACCATGCGTGGTCGAAGGTGATAGATCATGTGGGATAGAATATTAATACAGGTAGATCAAGAATATGAGATGAAGAATCATATCGGATTAGATAGAGCGATTAGAACAATGAATTACGATTAAAAAACTATGATCTAAGATTAATAAAATGACAACGAAATTAAGAAAGCAAAACTTAAGTTATGACTAACCTAGATGAAAAATGAGAAATAAAAATGGATCTCACCATGTAGAGAGGATGAATGCCGTAATGGCCTCGACGAGGACTGACTCGCTTCACCGGACGACTAGGAAGTTGGGCACCTCTCTACAACAAGAATGCTCTTGGAGAATAGGCTCCTCTCACCAAAAGATCGATCATGTGATAATGAGGGAGGAGGAGCCAATTAAATAGAATAATATGAATTTGAATTTCAAAATTTGAATGGAGAAAAAAAGAAGGAAGGAAGTTAATGATGGAGTTAATAAAATTATTTACATAATTCATTAATTAAATTATTTTCATCACTTTATCAAATTAAATAATAAATGTTATTTATTTAATTTTTATGGTAGTTATTTAAGGAAATTAATTATATACATATAATATATACATATGGTACATTATATATAGTTAAATAAGGAAATTGTGTGATTTTGTGTTTTAATTTTTTTAACTAATTATTAAATAAAATAAATATGTATATAAATACAATAAATAAATGATAAAATTAAAAAATCACTTCAGAAAATCGTCTTTCAAACCGTAGCTGCAAAAATTACGAAACCACTGCCATTTTAAAGATAATTTAATTTAGAATACAATGGATGTCAATTTGAGTTCTCATGGATCCAGAATTGATCTTTCAATTATCGCTTTACGGTCCGATTGTGGTTACTTTTATTTTATACATATTTTATTTTGCAAACATTTTTATTAGTTAGAGAACATTTTTATTTACAACTTTTTCTTTGAAAATTATTTAATTTGAGGTCAACTTATGAACAAATAAAATAATGTAAGTTTTATACAAATATATACAAAAATGAGAAGTATTTATAAAATATTCTTTTTGGATTTTCTGGTTAAAGACTCTATCTCCCCCTACTTTATTCATGTTCGATTAGGTCAAGTCTTGACCTGCTCTCGGTGTTCGGGCCAAGCTATATATTGCATATATACAGTCTTTTTTATTTTATTTATTTTATCTTTATTCCTTTATTTATTATTTTAGGTCAAAATATTAATATATGTACAATATTTACACTCAAATGCAAGTTAGTATGAATATGGATTTTTTAATATATATAAGTGTTTTATAAGGTATTTTAAGCTAAAATAAATGAATAAAGATGATGAAATGCATATTCATCAGATATCGATTGAGAAAAGCAGTCTTGGCATGCATTTGCTAGATGTCATAGTCCATGTGTGTAGCTATTGCAAGCAATGCCCTGATGGATTTGACTATGGCCACAAGAGAGAATGTTTCATTGTAATCGATGCCTTCTCTGTGTGTGCAACCTTTGGCTATGATCCATGCTTTGAAGGTCTCTACCTTCCTATTGGGTCCCCCTTTATCTTAAAGATCCATTTGCACCCAATGAGTTTGACCCATTTAGGTGGATCTTTGAGGGTTCATACACCATTCTTGTGCATGGAGTCTATCTTAGACTGCATTGTTAGCATCCAACTATCCGCGTCACGATCACCCAAAAACTTCATCAAATGAAGTTGGATCATCATCAGACTCTTCTGAAACATGGAATATGTACCTTTCATATTATCTTATAACCCCGGAACTCCTTCTAGTTGGTACAGTTGTGTCATTTTCAACTATCTCTTTAGTTTCTGTTGAAGAACTTCATCAGTCTCGCTAGATTTGATTAGTTCCTTAACTTAAAAATTTTCTTGACTTTTAGCGTATTCATCTTCTAGAAATATGACATCCCTAGAAACAAGTACCTTTTGAGTCTCATGATCATAAAGTTGGTATTCAATATTGTTCTTCATGTATTCAATGAAGTAGCACTCTCTAGTGTAAGATTCCAACTTGCTTGTATCCACGTTTTTATCAAGCACTAAACAACCCCTAATCCTCAAGTGTCCTACACTTCGCTTTGTACCATACCATAGCTCATGAGGGATTTTAGGTACATATTTAGGTGAAATCTTGTTTAGGATATATGTTGTAGTCTCTACTGCATGTCTCTAGAAATTGAGAGGTAAGTTTACTTTACACATCATTGATCTTACCATGTCCAACATGGTTCTATTGCATCTCTCCGCTACTCCGTTGAGTTTAGAAGTGCCGAAAGGATTGAGATTGGAAATAATTCCTCTCTCCTTAAAGTATTATTTGAATTCATCTGAGAGGTATTCACCAACTCGGTCAGATCGAATCATTTTTATCTTCTTTCCTATTTGGTTCTCAACTAAAGCCATTGATTCTTTGAACTTTTCAAAGGTTTCATGTTTGTGATGTAATGAGAAGACAAAACCATATCGCGAATGATAATCAATAAAGGTCACACAATATTGATGTCCATTTCGAGTTGCAGTATGAAAGTGACGTCATACATTGGTATGTATTAGGTCAAATATACCTTTGTATCGTTCACCTTTCTTAGAGGAGAGTGCCATGGACATTTTCCCATGAACACAATATTTGCAAGTTGATAAATCATGGACTTACACAAAATCCAAAGGTCTGTCTCTTACCAGTTTTTTGATCATGTTAACATATACATGTCTAAGTCTTTAATGCCATATCATAGATAAATTATGTCCATCCTCCCTTGGTCATTTAGAGTGTTTAATAATAATATTATTGTTAATGTTATCAGTGTTATTGACATTCATATCACAATCATGCATATTCAATTCCTAAGTCCACCTAGTGTTAGAGAACCATATGCTATAAAATTACCATAATGATTTATAATAAGTTTATTAAAAAAAGAAAAATGTATCCATGTCTAACTAGCTTAGTTACTGATAGTAAGTTCCTACTAACATCTGGTAAATAGAGACAATCTCTAATACAAGGACTCTCCCAGTAGATAATAATAGTCTTCATGTCTAGATGGCAATCGCTACAATAGTTGCATCGGATCCCATATGGATCATTATATCCCCTTCAACAAGATTTCTGATGTCTTAAAACATATGCCATTGATTTCATACATGTACATAAGCATCAGAATCAATAATCCAACTTCCTCTCGCCCTACGAGTAAGTTGGTTTCAATGATGAATGTAGATTTCTTATTTGATAGTGTTATATTTTTATCCTTCTCTAAGGGCTTTAGATATTTTGAAGGTTACTCTTCTAAAATCATGTCTAATTGCAGTGGCAGTAGACATCCATCTCTATGGGTGTCAGAGTATTGAAGCTTTAGAATATTGATCAACAGTTTGACCTTTTTTCTTCTCTTGGATCGAACCCTTCCAAGATCCATGCTTCCTCTCATGCTTCCCTTTAACCTGTGCAACCTTTGCACTGCTAGGGGAAAATTCTTTCTTCATAATATCCTCAGTGGATTTTAATGTATAAAGATAGTGATTCACATCTCCATACATCCCCTTCATATTCAAGGAGCATTTCATGAGTGGATTTAATGTATCTAAGTATCTTCTAAAGCACATTAGATAATGATCCAAGAATGTAGACATGAGCGTTTGAATGATCCTCATCCCACTTTTTATTGAACTGGCATGCATCCTTTGAAGGTTCTCATACTACACAAACGTGAGAAGATATGCTATGAGTTTTACGTCAAGTACGAGTTTCGAATTATGGATCCAATCCGAATAATTTAGACTGGTCATCTGATTGACCTTAAGCAGATTGTTAAGTAGGTTGAGAGATTTCATAGGAAATCAAAAAGGAATAACTAAATACACTTTTATATCTTGATTAAGGAAATCAAACTATTCAATATTTTTAAATCAAGAGTTCTCATATTTTTTGTACTATAAAATACTTTCCCTTATATGATTTCAAAGCATGAGGTATGCTAGCCAACAACCTCACAATGAGATTTGAAACTCCTTTCCATTTCATTGCACCCCGATAATATGAGAAAATGCAATTACGATGAAAGTAGAAGGAACTCTTTCCACCTTACAAGTCCAACTTGTATTCTCAGTTCGATCTTCAATGCCCACACCCCCACATATATGGAGTTAGCATGTTGTCGATTAAACCAACCATTAATGAATAAATATCAATTTACGATATGCACGATCCAATGCCACTCAATAATATGGGGAAAAACATTGGGGTTACTACATATGTCCCATCTCTTTTGAGAAATGAGGAACTTGATTCCATAACTATTTGTATTCCGGAGTCATGACTACGCATGAGCATCTCCAAAAATACAACCCATGGCAACAGAGTTCCCTGCAATGACGAGAGACCATGGATGTCATCATATGACTTAACCCATATCATGTTTAAATTAATGATTAAACATATCGAATCATATTATCATGATTAACCTAAGGGATATAGTTATGACACATGCTTATTGTCTTAGTTTCAATCCAATTAAAACAATGACACTCAAGCAGTCCCAACTAGAGTTTGACCTTTTATACAGTTGATGTTACCATATAGTATTACACCATCACTTAGTACAATTTATCCAATTTTAGTTGTTAATGTATGCCATGACTTCTCATGCCACCATTCATCGAAACAGATCCAGCCAGGACGGATCAGGGAGCGCTTCCACTGCAAATGCTGCGCAAGATGCCAATTAAATAACACATTAGCTTGTACATGGCCTAGACACATTCACTAAATCAATTAAAGACAACAGAATCGGTATATATTGTATTAATGAGGTTATATCGACCTTCCAACCGTATGCGATACTATATAGTAACTCAGATGTTTTAGGAATTAAAAATCCTTTCAATTTCCAAAAAGGTATAGTGCAATAATCTAGAAACTTTTGAAAACACTTTTCAATTTCAAAATGTCTAATTCAACAATCTAGATACATCTTTGAATAAAAATAATTTCAATTGCAAAGGAAGTCCAACGCAAAAATCTAGACAATTCACAATTTCTGAATGCATTGTAAGAATTCAAGTGCATAAGTAATCAGAGAACATATGGATTAAAAAACTTTATAATTTATTAAATATATTCAAAAAATAAGCAAATAATGATTTTAGATTCTAACTTGCAAGTTGCGACCGTTGCACTTTAAATTATAAGACATCATAAAATTTGGACTTAAAATTCATTGTGACCTAAAATATTTCTAAAATATTAGGTCTAACTTCTGATTTCAATATATCAAATATATTTTCATAAATTTTGAGTCTTAAAATATGAGAAACAAGTCAATTAAAACAATGGTGTCCTCTTCCAACTCTACCTATGAAGAAATCCAATTTCTTAAGGCTGCACGATTGGAATCGCATGAAAATTTTTCGTACTAATTAGGGAATTTATCTTTAACATTTTAATAAATATTTTATATTGTTATATGATGTTCCTCTTCTTGCTATGGGAAGCACATGATGTTCCTCTTCTTGCTCATTATTTTTCTTCTTCTTAGATCACCTTCAACGCGTGCATTGTTCTTTCAAAAAATTTGAGTAGGCGGGAACCTGCTCAAGCGCCTTTAGAAGAGGGATCTCAATCACAATATTGGAGAATAGTTTCTCCAATTCTGGGTCGATGGTGGATGATTTGGGAGCTTTCTGTAAGCGAAGGGCCTCCGGAAAGGGGATGGAGATGACAGTGGGTGAAGGAGATTGGGGAGAAGTTGAGACCACTTGAGGGAGGGCGGAAGTGATCGTGCCAGATAAGGGGTGCAAGTCATTCTCTTCATCACCAGTCTCAAAATTACAAGGTTGAGTTGTACGTGTAGACATGGATGGAGATGAGTCAACCACAGTTTTCCCTCGCCTGGTCAGGACTGCATGGGCAGACTCGTTACTGAAATTATCAGGGGTCTTGAATGTCTGTGGATGATGTAAGGTCCCTTGGGAGGTGCCCGCTATAGAATTGGGATTTTGAAGGGCTTGTGGTGATAGTGTAGGCAAATAAGATCGGATATCTGCAAATTGCCTAGCATTCTCCTTATTATTCTTCTCTTGATTATTCTTCAACTCTTGCATCATTTTCATGAGAGAACCAATGTCATTCGAAAGTGGCCGGTTGCTCCTAGGAGAAGTTGGTTGTGTACTAAATGAGGCTGGAGCATGTGGCAAGTACAACGGTTGTGCTTGTGGTGGTGGTTGCAGTGGTGCAGTAATGTACCAACCTTGTTGATTGACCTGGACAGGTTGTTGCAGGCTTGAAGTTCGTCATGCAAAATTTGGATGGTTACGCCATCCAGGATTGTAAGTGGGGGGCACTGTGCTTCCTAAAGTTCCCGATCCCATGGCAACCGCATTGACATCAAGAGTAGGTTCTGTGACCCAAAATACCTGCTCTAGTTCCCGAACATGGTCCAAATGTGTAGGAATGGCAAACATCCTACTGACATTCTGTATAACTTCTTTGGTCATATTCCTACTTATGTCATCAACCTTCTTGGTAAGGATTTCTAAATTATCCAACTTCTGAGCAATGAATTGGAGGTCAATCGCTGTACTTTCCAGTCGGGTTTGGGTATCTTCAATTTGCTCAACGGGTTTCTTATGGCGGCTATATTGATTCAGGGATGCCTTATTCCATGAAGTCTTTGCCATCTCCTCATATAGTTTCCACAAAAATGTTTCTGATTTGAGGAGGAAACCACCTCCACAAGTGCTATCCACAGCTACCTTAAAATTCTCATGCATGCCCTCATAAAAAATCTGGACCAATTTTCATTTATCCATGTCATTATTTAGGCATTTATGCAATAGCTCTGAAAACCTATCCCAAGCCTCATGAAAAGACTCATTTGGGCGCATTGAAAAGGAGGATATTGCGTAGCGGAGTGCATTTGCTTTTCCAATCGGAAAGTACTTCTTAAGGAAGGTTGAATTCATTGCAGCCCGTGTGGTGATTGGTTTCCCATAGCTTTGAAGCCAATTTCTCAACTTGTCCTTAAAGGAGAACAAGAATGCCTTAAGATACACAAGGTCTGGATTATTATTTTCAATATGAATGGTGTCACACACCGCAAGAAAGTCCTGAATGTGTTGGTAAGGGTCCTCGGCACTCTCCCAATGAAACTTGGGGAGCAGAGAAACTATAGATGACTTTATATTGATCTGTCGTGCCGCTGCAGGTAACTGAATCCATGGAACTAAGATTTGTTGGGCAGGATTGTGTCTTTCCCCCATAGGTTGAGGGTTTTCCTCTTCATCCTCAACAATGCCCATTTGAGCTTCAATTCGAATTTGACGATCATTGATTCTTTCAAGTTGGGCCATGATGATCGCCAAAGGGTTTGGATTTTAACCTTGTTCAGCCAAGATGGAAAATGAAGATGATAAGGAAATGGAAGAGAAATATCTAAGTGACGTTGGAGAAGAGGGAGGTGAAGAAGGTGGTGAT